>CM055067.1:42987990-43046521 GCA_029204045.2 Tillandsia leiboldiana | reverse complement strand
GCAGGGCAGGCATGGCAGGCATGGCAGGCATGGTAGGCATAGGCAGGCAGGGCAGCATAGGCAGGCATGGCGCATGGCAGGCATGGCAGGGCAGGCAGGCGGGCCATAGTAGGCATAGGCAGGCAGGGAGGCATAGGCGGCAAGCGGCATGGTAGGCAGAGGCAGGCAGGGCAGGCATAGGCAGGCAGGGCAGGCATGGCAGGCATGGCAGGCATGGCAGGCATAGGCAGGCATAGCAGGCAATAAGCAGGCATAGGCAGGGCATAGCAGGCATGGCAGGCATAGCAAGCTTAGTGGCTTGGTAGCTGTTGTGAAGGTCCAGCTTCTTTTTATACATCTTTACGGCTTGGTTAGCTTTTTGTCTTTTGAGGACTTGGTGGGCAGACCGTCGGTCCTGGCGGTGATACCACTGAGAACTCCCTCCTTTGGGGTAGTTCTCACACCCTCTGGGGGGTTTCCCCCTTCTTTTTCCTTCCTCTCCTTTGTTTTGCAGAGTCTTAGCGGGTGTTGCTGATTCTGCGGTTGTTGATCGAGGCGAGGGAGTCCGCGTGCTAGATCCCTACCCATGTTTTGGAGAGTAGCGGTACCCTTCAGAGGAGAGCTTCAGTAGATTAGTTATTTTATTTCCCTCTTGTGAGAGACTGATGTAGTGAGGATATGATTGTATTGAGAGCCTGTACACTGATGTATTTATTGGAGATACCTTCCGGTAGAGCTATGAGTTTTGTGTCTGAGGATGTTGTTCTTTATCCGTTTGGGAGGTGGACATTATTGTATTATCTTCAGTTGTACAGTGGTTGTTTTTAGTTATACAGGCAGTTTTAGATCTTTTAGCTCTGATATCTCTTAGCTGTAGCACTTTTCTTGCAGGTAGGACGCTTCGCCTATGCGGGGTTTGGCATAGGTGGCGGATCTGTTGGCGAGCCCGGGTCGCAGTTTCGACCCCGGGGCGTGACAGATTAGAGTGGTATCAGAGCCTAGGTTGTAGGTCGGGGTGGACTTAGAAACCCTAGGCTTATGGTTTGACCCTTGGTTGACTTTGTGAGAGTCGTGATTTTGCGAGAGTCCTGATTGAGTTTGAATACCTCTCCCAAGGGACGGGAGGAGAGATTGGCATGTTTAGTCTCCTAAGTAATTATGTTGCTGCAGACGACATAATGCTGTGGAATGGGTGACATGCTTTAGACTTTCGCTGGATTGGGTCGAGTGTTATTGTGTGCTGTTTTGTTGTTTCGTCGTGGCGAGCGGTGTCTCCCCGACGTTGGGTTTTGACCCGGGTGCATCCTGTCATGGCAGTTGAGCTTGAGCAGTTGGTTTTGGGCCGGATACCCGGATCGAGGTCAGAGAACCCCGGACCCAGATGACAGGATTGTCTGAGGCTTATCAGCGGCTGTGGGAGCAGCTGGTCTTGGTGACACAGTTGTCGGAGCACTGAGTAGCCCCCTCTGTGCCAATGTTTAGTGTCGAGGCACCGGGGTAGGGTGGATGGTTGACAGCTGGTGAGCTGTGGACATGATCGACCTATTGAGCCATTTTTGGCAGATGAACCACCACGACTCGTAAGATTGAGTTTAGAGCCCTTGGAGGCAGAGTCGCGGCTGGTGGTGATGGAGTGCTTAATTGAGAGCCTCCCTGTGCTTGTGAGTGTATGCAGTTGTTGAACTGCGCGCTCCTGATTTGAGGGACGAGGCGCATAGGATATATGAGACTGGGAGTGGATTGCGCCAGGACACCTTTCTGTTATTCAGTCCCTCCATTTTAGATTTAGAACGCCTCGTTGGAGCAGGCACCGTGTACGGAGCGCGGCATTGCAGTTCCTTTGGACAGGGATCTGCCGCCAGGAGGTGAGTTCTGGATTTTGGCGCTTGGCGCCGGATGATGGAGGACAGATCGACCAGGCAGAGGCACTTCTGATTTCCTTTCCAGGATGACGGGTTCCTGAGATGCCAGAGATCGAGTGGACCCCCGATGGTAGCATCAGTATTTTACCAGAGTGGCGCAGCGATAGCGTGGATTTGTTATCTGCGGAGGACCTTATTCGTCGCCTCATTGTGGTCAGAGACAGAGGTCGTGCTTCCTAGTGTTAGCCCTGATTTTCAGGCAGATGGAGCGACAACCACTTGCATTGAATGGATGAACCTGTGCCGCCCGGTTGGAGGGCGCCACGGTAGGGGATCGAGTTGTCGCAGGTGTGATTCCATCACAGCAGTCGGAGTTAGAGCATGGTTGCATTCCTGCATGGACTAGAGGCAGATTTGTTACCACGTGCACTCGAGGTACAGGTTCCTGTTAAGTGCTGTGCGTGTGGAGAAGGTTTGTGGATCATGTCCAATGCAGCTGAGGCCGCGAGTTGTACCGGCAGGCTTATTGGTAATTGTGGCAGTTCGGTGTTTGACCATATGCTTGAGATTGTTGGGCACTATGCCACAGGATGTTCGACTGCGGCAAGAGAGGACTTTGATCTTCGGCAAGGCGGGCAATTGGAGGCAGGCTCGTTAGGGTTGTTAGAGCACTCTGGTTTTAGCGACAGGGTGAGAGATGCTTACGGCGGCACCGGGACTCAGGGATATCTCTGTTGCCCACGAGATTCCGGTGTGTTTTCACCTTAGTTGTTGGTAATGCCGCCGGTTAGGGAGGTAGAGATTGCGTTTGACATGGTTCGGGGAACCGCGCCACCCTTGATAGCACCTCATTGGATATCGCCTGTAGAGCTGAGAGAGCTGATGGCGCGGTTGTAGGATCTGATGGATCGAGGGGTCTGCTTGACCTGATGCCACGCCGTTGGTACACGGTGGTGATGCCACGTCGTTGATGCACGACTGTGAGGGCCCTTTTATGGTTCGAGTGTAGACAGGTCCGGGTGGTACCTAGGACCTTTTGATGGAGTCATGCTCCGGCAGTTATAGTATGGTGTGAGTACCTACTTGGAATCAGATAGCCGAGGATCTTGCTTAGATGGCGTTCAGGACACGGTAGGGCATCACGAGCTCTTAGTGAGGCCAAGTGGATTGATTAATGCCCTGCCACTTTTATGATTTGAGGGAATTGTGCTCCAGCTGTACTTGATTGGATTGGTAACAAGATCCTCCGGGATATTTGGATTACTCCCAGAGCGAAGTGGAGCGCGAGGAGCACTTGTGGATGTGCTACCATGCCCGTGTGGATGAAGTGGTATGCCACGTTATTGAGGTACAAGTTGTAGCTCCAGAAGCATACCTTCTTGGGTCACGTTGTTCGAGCCGTAGGAGCGGCGGTGGAAATCCGGCCAATATGGATATCACTCGGGTTTTGGCCGAGATCGACAGTTATTGTCAAGGTAAGGAGCTTCTTGGACTGGGCAGTGCCAGGAGAGCTGGCTGGGGTTGAGCTTGATGATTCCACAGCTGGCGCTGTGTGGACTGTTGAGGCAGACGTGGCGTGTGGTTGTGTCCCTGAGGGTTCCTTTGGATGATAGACCGCGGCTGAGTAGTTCACTCGGATGGTCAAGATTCGGGAGTGACCGAGTGAGGACCCCTCCTTGTTAGGGCTCATTTCCTTATTGGTTAATCGTGTGGGTGTGCTTCGGGTTGCCTTGGTTGAGTTGACACAGGTTGTGGTTTGGTGTGTGTTGCACTGGCGGTTATCTGGTTTCCCCAACTTTGTTGGAACCCCGGTTGTATTTCATGTTTCAGCTCAGGAGTGTTTTGTTTTTGGGATTCTTCGCCCGCGATTGACTTGTCTATTGAGATATGTGATTGTTGGGGTACGAGGAACGCCCGTTGCGGATTCTGGCTCGAGAGATGAGGGAATCGCGCAATCGGGCCATGCCGTACTGGGTATTGTTGTTATTGGGGAGTGATCACGGGGAGTGTGTGGTGTGTGGGGAGCTGGAGGCGTGATTGACGGATACCTACCCGTGGTATTTGTGACTCCTGGTGGATTTGAGCTAGTTTCGAGGACGAAACTTTTCTTAGTGGGGGAGGATGTGAGGACCTGGATCCCCACGACGAGATTACTGGATCATCTACAGCTCCCGGAGGCCTATGTGGCGTGTTGGTGGGATTTGTGCCCCAATTGGACATTAGTGTTGGGCTCAGTGTGTTATATGGATCACGTGGGTGATTAGCGGACTCCGTCGGAGTTCCAGAAGTGGTTTCGCGCGCCAAGGATATTTAAATTGGACTCAGTGCGAAGTTTGGACCAAGGATTACCTTTCCGGATGCCTTCGGCAAATTTTGGAGTTGGAATTTGGCGAAATGGACATCAAATTCGGATTCAGCGCGCGAAAACGGTTAAAACGGACTACCCACTTGTCATTTTTGAGCTTCGGGTACTGTTCACGCCGGAACAGTGTTTCCGGCGGCGGCGGCAGCGGCGGAGCGGCCGCGGGCAGCGCGGCGGACGGTGGCGCGGGCCGCCCGGTCCACGCGGCAGGCGTGCGCCGGGGGCGGGACGCGTGGCGGCTCGGGAGTGGGCCGGTCCGCGGGGCGCGGTCTATGGGGGAGTGCGGGGCGCACGGTGGACCGGGGGTGACACGTGGCATCACCCTAGAGGTGGGTTCACGGCGGATGGTCTACGCAGTTTTCGGGATGGCTCATGGTTTACGGTGCACAGGGCTTGGACACGTGGCAGGTTTGCATTGGTTCGGTTCACATGATTGCGTGCACCGGGTTCACTAGGCAGAGGCTTGACACGTGGCATTCTCCTATTGGTGGGGCTACTGTGCGCGGCAGGGTGGCAGGCGGCGGCGTCAGGCGGGCACGTGGGCGCGGCAGGCGGGCGTTGACCGGGTTGCGTGCCACGTGTCGTCGTCCGCGGGTGGCCACGTGGCGCGACGCGTGCGGCGGGTTCGGCTGTTGCCTGTTTGGCGGGCGACGTGGAGGCCCAGGAAGGTTTCGGGCTGCTACAGTGATCTTTCGGGCTGCTACAGTACGCGCCCGAAAGTTCCCAGCGCCCGGAAACGGGGACATGTTGGGTATTAAGTGATTTGTTTTTCCCAGCTTATATAGAGGCCGAGTTCTTTTCCAGAGAGCTTCTTCTCCGCGCGGAATTTCACTGTGCAACCTTCACAAGAAATCTTCCTCTCCCAGTGGCGATTCCATTTGCAGATTTCCAGATTTTTCAGCGGCACGCATCCCGAGGTTACCATTTTTACGGCGCGGCGCGACGCTCGTTCGTTTGGGTTCTTCTTCGTCGCATTTCGGTGCGAGGACTCCCCCGGCTTACTCCGACCTCCGAATGAGGCGATTCTTGCGCCGTTGGCTTCACGACTGGTAGGGCTATGTTTCCCACGTTTACTGGTTTTTCCCATTCCGAGTTTTTCATGGGTCTTTCGGATCATCTTGTAACCCCTTTTTCTGGGCGGAGTTTTGGGACAGCGGTGCGGTATTTTGGCGATATCTTCGCGCACAGGCATCGGATTGGGGCGATTCAAGAGGCGATTTGCATCTACACATCACGAGGAATATGCCCAAATTTTCTTGGAATTTTCTGAATATTTCTCGAAGGTGAAGATTATCTGTGAACAGTAATTGTTGCTACAGTTTTTGAGTGTAGTTTGATTCGGGGTGGTTCCCTTGTCCGAATTGTTTCTCAGTGTAGGAAGCTCGGAATTGGACGTGCAGGTACTCGTTTCGAAGGTATCGACGCGAGGATTACTGTGGTATTTTTATTGGATTTTTCTGGGCACTTGCAGCAGGTGAAATATGCGCGGCTTTGGGACTGATTTTCAGATTGTGTATGTTTGGTTGATTTTGGAATAAAAGTGTAATGTTAAGCCTTATTGTTGTACTCAGGGGTGTTTTCAGCTGTTTGGAGCCAAGGCTTGCGCGAATTGTACCGAGGGTGTTTTGTTGGCAAATTTTGGACCGCGGGCGTCTACCCACTTCACCGACTTCAGGTTTGCCTTGGGTTAAGCGCTTCAGGTGGGTAAGCTTAATTTAGTAACTGTATAAGATTTTTATATCATGGTGAATGTAAGTGCACATGTGGGGTTATCATCCCTCTATGATTGATAACAGGCGTATTTGATGTACAACCGGTATGAGCGAGAGGTAAGCAAGGAATGGCTCACTTGGGTGAGAATGGTATACCATAGCAGGAATGTTTTAGCATGCTTTACTAATTTATGCTTTACCCACTTTTATTATTTCTGAGAACAAAGCATGCGTGCATGGACATGTAGTTAGGCCATCTTTTACCGCTGCACTACTTTTGGAACTTGACTTAGGAGAAACCATGTTATCCTTTTCTCCTTCTTTGTTAGTCAGGTGGTCTGTGTTGCTCAGGTTCGAGCAGGGGCTCTGGGTAGTGTAGTCGGGACTTGGTGTCTGGGACAGGTTGGATTAGTTGTGGGGCTTTGCGGCAACCGCGGATATTGGGCGGTTGACCGGACATTTATTTATGCACCAGATTGGGTATCCGATTTCTCTAGTGGATGGGTTTTCCCACTTTGATCAGAGTCATGATCCAGTCCTGCTGATTATGATACTTTTGTTACTGAGATACTTTACTCGTGTGGGTCGCTCCCCTCGAGTGCCACTCCGGAGTGCGCGGCAGACAGACTTTGAGTCCTTGAGACTCCTTTGCTTCGGTGTTATGCGTAGGCTGGCATACCCGTCGCGGCAGGCAGAGCAGGCAGTACCAGTGTCTACTGGTGGCATTAGATTGGGCTTATTACAGGCTTTTGTTTTGTTTTGTTGCGCTCGTGTCATGGGGACCGAGTGGAGTTTAGTGGCGGTGTTTGGACCAGTGCTAGTGTTGTTGGGAACCGTTTGGGGGTACTGTGGTCCCTAGGTCATTGTGGGTTGTTGACCGTTATAGGCAGGTATGGCAGGCATAGTAGACATAAGCGGGCATGGTAGGCATAGGCAGGCAGGGCAGGCATAGGCAGGCAGGGCAGGCATGGCAGGCATGGCAGGCAGGCAGGCATGGCGGGCATAGTAGGCATAGGCAGGCAGGGCAGGCATAGGCAGGCAGAGCAGGCATGGTAGGCATAGGCAGGCAGGGCAGGCATGGCAGGCATGGCAGGCATGGTAGGCATAGGCAGGCAGGGCAGGCATAGGCAGGCAGGGCAGGCATGGCAGGCATGGCAGGCAGGCAGGCATGGCGGGCATAGTAGGCATAGGCAGGCAGGGCAGGCATAGGCAGGCAGAGCAGGCATGGTAGGCATAGGCAGGCAGGGCAGGCATAGGCAGGCATGGCAGGCATGGCAGGCATGGCAGGCATAGGCAGGCATAGCAGGCATAAGCAGGCATAGGCAGGCATAGCAGGCATGGCAGGCATAGCAAGCTTAGTGGCTTGGTAGCTGTTGTGAAGGTCCAGCTTCTTTTTATACATCTTTACGGCTTTGGTTAGCTTTTTGTCTTTTGAGGACTTGGTGGGCAGACCGTCGGTCCTGGCGGTGATACCCACTGAGAACTCCCTCCTTTGGTGTAGTTCTCACACCCTCTGGGGGGTTTCCCCCTTCTTTTTCCTTCCTCTCCTTTGTTTTGCAGAGTCTTAGCGGGTGTTGCTGATTCTGCGGTTGTTGATCGAGGCGAGGGAGTCGCGTGCTAGATCCCTACCCATGTTTTGGAGAGTAGCGGTACCCCTTCAGAGGAGAGCTTCAGTAGATTAGTTATTTTATTTCCTCTTTTGAGAGACTGATTGTGACACCCCCGGAATTTGGATTAGTCCTCTATATAAATGATATAATAGGACTAAATCTCTAACCCGGCTATAGCATTTTGGATGGTAGCAAGATCCAAGAGGAACATGAGAGTTAAGCGTGCTAGAGCTAGAGTAGTTCTAGGATGGGTGACCCCCTGGGAAGTGGGGCGTCACAGTTGGTATCAGAGCCATTCACCAGCCGGAAATGTGAGATGAGTCTCGGCTGAGCCAGGGTTACATAGCGGGTAGAGCGAGCCTCCCCGGCTAATGACCGTTGTGAGTGGAGTGCAGCTCCTCACAAGGTCGGCTAAGGCTAGCGAGACTAGTCTCACATCGCCTGGTGCTTGTGAGTGTGCTTGAGCCTGACGTGGACGTCAGGGCTTAAAGGGGGGAAGAATGTGACACCCCCGGAATTTGGATTAGTCCTCTATATAAATGATATAATAGGACTAAATCTCTAACCCGGCTATAGCATTTTGGATGGTAGCAAGATCCAAGAGGAACATGAGAGTTAAGCGTGCTAGAGCTAGAGTAGTTCTAGGATGGGTGACCCCCTGGGAAGTGGGGCGTCACACTGATGTAGTGAGGATATGATTTGTATTGAGAGCCTGTACACTGATGTATTTATTGGAGATACCTTCCGGTAGAGCTATGAGTTTTGTGTCTGAGGATGTTGTTCTTTTATCCGTTTGGGAGGTGGACATTATTGTATTATCTTCAGTTGTACAGTGGTTGTTTTTAGTTATACAGCAGTTTTATCTTTTAGCTCTGATATCTCTTAGCTGTAGCACTTTTCTTGCAGGTAGGACGCTTCGCCTATGCGGGGTTTGGCATAGGTGGCGGATCTGTTGGCGAGCCCGGGTCGCAGTTTCGACCCCGGGGCGTGACACTCGGTCCTCAATCAAATGCAAAAGTACTCAAACTGTCCACTAGAGAATTCAGATACCCAATCTGGTGCATAAATAAATATCCGGTCAACCGCCCAATATCCGCGGTTGCCGCAAAGCCCCACAACTAATCCAACCTGTCCCAGACACCAAGTCCCGACTACACTACCCAGACCCCTGCTCGAACCCGAGCAACACTGACCACTTGACTAATAAAGAAGGAGAAAGGAAAAGCATGGTTTCTCCTAAGTCAAGTTCCAATAAGTAGTGTAGCAGTAAAAGATGGCCTAACTACATGCCCATACAAGCATGCTTTTGTCCTTAGAAACGATAAAAGTGGGTGAAACATATTTTAGCAAAGCGTGCTAAAGTATTCCTACTATGGTATACCAACCTCACCCAAGTGGGCCATTCCTTGCTTACCTCTCGCTCATATCGGTTGTACATCAATTTTGCCTGATATCAGTCATAGAGGGGTGACATCCCCACAAATGCATTTACATTCACCAGAATATAAAACCTTATCAATATTAAGCTTACCCACCTGAAACGCTTAAACCAAGGCAAACCTGAGGTCGGTGAAGAGTGCAGGCGCTCACAGTCCAAATTCTGCCGAAACTGCATCCTCCGTACATGTCGCGAAAGCCTCGGCTCCAACAGCTGAAAGTACCCCGAAATCAAAGTCTCCAGATCCGACGGGTCCAGCAACACTTGCAAACACCCCTGGGTACAACAATAAGGCCCAACATTACACTTAATCAAAAATATTCCAAGTATATACAACATTAGAAAATAGCCCCGAAGATGTGCAGTTTTCACCTGCAGAACGGACACAGAAAAATCCCACAAAAATACTGTCGCGATCTTCGCGTCGATACCTTCGAAACGAGTACCTGGACGTCCAATTCCGAGCCGCATAGGCCGAGTTACAAATTCCACAATACAGGACGCTCACAAACACTCAACCACACATCTGTATTTCCATGCACAGATAAAGGGAGAAAAATATACCTTCGGGCAAGCCTCAGAAAAATCCAATAAAAATACTATGACAATCCTCGTGTCGAGTAGATAAAAAGAGTGCAAAGGCTCGTCTCCATCCGATGCCCGGTTGCGGAGATAAAAATCTGGCAAGGTGTCGCTGTCCAGAATTCCTCATAGAAAATGGGGTCCCAGTAAACATGGAAAAACTCCTCAAAAAGCGCAAAACGAGGGAAAACGGAAAACACCAAAATCGTAGCCTTACCTGTCGCGGATCCAACGGCGAAGAAATCGCTCGAAAAGAAGGTCGGAGTAGGCCGGGAGAGCTCGCGCACCGAAACGTGACGAAGGAGAACACAAATGGTCGAGCGTCGTGCCGCACCGTAAAAATGGGAACCTCGGGAAGCGTGCCACGTAAAATCTTCGAACTCTGCAGATGGATGCAGCACACGAAGGGGAACAATTTTCCTGAAGGGCTCGGGGTGAGGGGAAGCTCGAAAATGGCAGAAAAAGGGGGAGGAAGGCGGCTCGGATCGCTTAAATAGGCCCAGAAAACAAATCAAATAATACCGAATGGGTCCCCACTTTCGGGCGCATGGGGGGTTTCGGGCTGCTACAGTGTTGGGCCTTGCCCAACACTGTGCGCGCCCGAAACGGCCCGGTGCTGCCACGAGGTCCAGCGAACAGGCAACAGCCGGATCCGCCACCACCCTTCCGCCACGTGGCCCACCGCACACGCCGACGCGTTGCGCGCCCGAGCGCGGGAAACCGGTCAACGCGCGCCCACGTGCGCCTGCGCCGCCGCCTGCACCCTCTGCACGCACGCGCCCCGAGGCCTGGAGCACCCACTCCGTGGACCGAGCGCGCTACAACGCACCAACCACGCGCTGCCACGTGTCACCGTCCGGTCCACCGTACACCCGCTCTTTCCCGTGGACCGCGTCGTTGCGCCGTGCCAACCGGGAGACGCCACGTGTCCCGCGCCCGGGTGCACGCCCCCGCTGTGGACCGAGCGGCTGCGCCTCAGCCGGCCGCCGCGCTCCGCCGCCCGCCACCGCCGTCGGCGCCTCTCCGGCCGCCTGAACAGTACACCCACACCTCGAAATCCGTGTCTTCGCGTCCGGGCCCCGAAAAATGCAAGTGAATAGTCCATTTTCATCGTTTTCGCGCGCTGAATCCAAATCCGGTGTCCGATTTGCAAAAATCCAACTCTAAAAATTGCCGAAGGCATCCGGAAAGATGTTCTTTTGTCCAAACTTCGCGCGGAGCCCAATTTTAATATCCATTGCGCGCAAAACCACTTCTAAGCATTCGACGGGGTCATCTGACTACTCTCGTGATCCACTAAACACTCTGAGTCCATCACTAGTGTCCAATTGGTGCCAAAACACCACCGACGCGCCATATAGGCCTCCAGAAGCTGCTGGTCTACCAGTAATTACATCGTGGGGATCCAGGTCCTCACATAAACATTGTAGGTGCATGGGCACTTTAAGGGGGGATTGAATAGGAATTTTTGTGAACTTAAGCTTTTGGATATGAATAGAGAATAACTATACCTGCTATAGAATTATTGGGACATGCTATGCACATGGTCATATATAAATGGACATTATGATGTTCGTGCCATCTAGGGTAGTGAGATACTGGTAGAAAACTTCTAAACTTGTACAATCAAGATGAAATAGTGAGATTCCATGTTTGAGACATGAGGACAACTTGTAAATGTTCTACTCTTTCATTATGCAAGATAATGCTAATATTGTATATGAAACATTGACACTTGAGATACTATACCCCGACCTAAAGGTCGATGATGCTATGACGTGTTTTAGACATGATGAGTGCTATTCCGTGTTTTAGACATGATGATCGAGACTTGCTTGCTTGCCGTTTGTGCTCATTCGCACATGCTTGGTAGGGTCGCTCCCTCCAAGCCGGCACTCCGGAGTTGGCCATTTGCGACATCATTTTCGCCGTGCGGGATTGGGTGCTGATTGGGACGCCGTTGGATTGGCATAGCTCCTTGGGGGGTGCCACCACGGGACCATGAGGCGTGGCTCAAGCTTAGACTCAAAGAAAGTCTTCAAGAGGAAATGATTATGTTAACTAAACTTGACATTGAATATCACATAGATGATACATTCATGGTAGTTGGACATACATGATAGCAAACTTGACATTGGACATGTAGTACACTGAACTTTAGCAAAGTGCGAAGTTTGAGTGTGCGAAGGGTTGAATGATACCCTTCGAATGTTTTTGTAAGCTTCCGGAAGGTTCTAGAAGGTTTCCGGAGAGTTTGGGCGCAAATCGGAAATTTTTGAAAAATTTGAAAATTTGAGGTTTTTGGCTTCGGGGTCTGGACCGTCCCGGGACAGTCCGGACTGTCCGCGCAAATCTGGGAAATTCCCCCTTCGGGGTCCGGACCGTATTGGGGCAGTCCGGACCGTTTTGGTCTGGGCAGCACAGTAAGAAATGTAATTACATTTCTTGCAGGGGGCTTGTGGGATTTTTTCTTTAGGGTTTTTAGCCCTCTTTATCTTCTCTTTTCCTCTCATTTGAAGAGTGCAAGAGAGAGTGTTAGAGAGAGAGAGAGAGGGAGAGTTCTTCTTAGATTTCCTTCTCCAACACATCTCTCCACTTGGGTTCTTCTTCATCCTTCTTTTCTCCACCATGGCCGAGTTACCATGGGGTCACTTTGCGTGAGATTGAGATAGTCAGTTTAGGACGCCCCACGTAAATCCCGTCCTCTTGTGGATGCGTGGTAGTGTGCAGGTGCGTTCCTAGATGACTTACCCCTAGCCGAGTTACTAGGGGTATTGTTTGGCGCAGGCTTGACTGGACCCTATGAGGCAGTCATGGAGATTGGGTGTTATGAGAGAGTGATTGCATAGCATGTTCTTAGATGAGTTTTCCTTTGAGCATGATTCATGAGGCATGTTAGCAGTAGCGAGTGTATGCATATTTCATCTCTAGTAGAGTTTCCTGAGCATGATGTGTCACGCCCCGAGTCCAAAAACTAGTGTATAAATTTTTTTTTTTTTTAAATCAGAGTTGCAAAAACAACCAGGGCAATGACAGACCGCCACATATATAGAAGAGTCCCAATCCCCAATGGAATTGAGCCTTTTCTATATATGCACGGCTAGCTTGGCAACAATCATCAGAGTACTAACTACGTACAACTACATGCAAAAGTTACAATTAACTTTACAATTATTTACATCTGAATTACAACTCTTTCCTTTAACATCAAATAATACATGAACTTTCGGCTGTCCAGGGTCAACATCTAACACGGAATCTCACCAACACGTCCCGACATCCCAGCACCCGCTCGGCCTGAAAAACAGTCACCCGAGGGTGTGAGACACACCGGAGTGTATCCCAGTGGGCACGACGAGCCGAGAAATAGCAGATCGTACCTACTGGTATACAATACTAGAGGATAGTAATAATCAGGGGTTAGGGTAAAGCAGATATATAACTGGTGCTATAAAGAAGGCAAAACTCATAATCTGGGTACAAGCATAGGAGATAATTTTAGCAGAATTGAAAACATGTATCAGGATAATCAACACATCAAGGAGTTAGGACAATCAGCAAGATAACAATGAAACTATAATCAGAGGCATCACATAGAATCATATAAAGGTAGATAACTAGAAGCCAGATCAAAGAATCAAAGAAGCATATTAAAGCAACTTAACAACACATGCATCAAATAGATGAAAACACAAAGACCCAATCACAAGCTACCATATTGGCCTTCACAAGACCTCAGGCAAGGCTGCCCTCTTGGCACCACTGGTTGACATTCCCCAAACTAGGGTCACGGGTTGCCTCAGCTAACCACTTTACCGGTAAAGTACACCGCTACGGGGGATCAGTCCGCTAGTGTACGTGAAGAACAACGGTGCGGGCGAATCATGTGCAAATGCTCAAACTGGCGGTCCACTGACCGGGTAATCGGCAACAAGCCGGGAAATCCCCACTGGGATGCAATAACCAAATCAACTGAATCTCAACTCATATGCAAGACCAAGGCAAATCTCAACTCAGCATAAGCTCAACCGAAAAACACAACTCAATCATGCAGACCAACCAAATAATACAAAACTTAAACACATATTTTTAAGAAAACTATTTTGAAAAGTCCACACCCCGAAGAGCATTGCCCTCGTCCTATCAAACAAGAACAGACTCAGGCGACACTACGAAGCTTGGGTTTCCAAACCTCGCAGAGCAATTGCCTTTGTCCTATCAAACAAGAACAGACTCCGGCGACCCTACGAAGCTCGGTAAAAACATCAGTTAAACAAATCTATGTGCTCAGCAGTGTATCATTTGATCGACAGGACAAACAGGCTTACTCATCAACCATGGAAATGTTCCAAGATAAGATATAAATACCAGATGCACTAAGAATAATCATGTAAGGCAGAATAGAACTGATAACAGGCGTAGCTCAACTATCAGATGACCAAACAGGCATGGCAATATGTAGAGCAATAATATAACCACTGGAAACAACTAATCAGCAGATATGGTAAAGATCACTAAAGAAGATCATAATCAGGCATAAAGCAGGTATGACGTAGCAAATAACTGAATCAAAGGAAGGGCAGGCTCAAGCATTGGTAGATCAATATAATAATCAAGCATAGGAGTGCAACTACGAAATGGCCAATCAGTCAAAGCAACTAACAGTAATATATATTGCAACCAAAGGCAGACAGGCTCAAGATAAACTAGGTTACCAAAAACAAGAGTCCAACTAATACCGTACACCGAGGGCCGAAAAGATCTCGGACCGAAGTTAAACCCACCTGATAAATCGCAGGCGACTATTTGTATCGACAGATCACTTGAAAACCAGATGTAGATCGAACAGACCTGAATTAAACATATTGTTCAGGAATTAACTTAACTTTTAATCTAACAGTTTCAAATCAACTTAAAACCTCTTTTTAGCACTGTTTTCGCTCGTTCTTTTTACTGGAAATTCATTTTAACGAACCGTCACTTCCAGCAGGTGACATTTATTTTGCTGAACACCGTGCTCACCAATTTGCGGTAGCACGGAACCCGAGGAAAACTTCGGGTCATAAAACTCTCCTCTAACATAGCCCTTTTTGCATTTTTGTTTCTCCGAGACTTCCAACTCTGTTTTTAACGCGAGCATCGCGTTCAGTGACCCCAAAATACCCAGGAGTACACTTTTACAATTTTCCAAACAGACCCTAACACTGTTTTTAATCAATTATTGCATTAAGGCTTGGTTATGACTCATCTTTGAATCCACATATTTCCAGACAAAACTTTCTATATCAAACCATCTCTGGATAATGCCAGGATCACAGGGCTTGCCCTAGATGCAGCCCAGGTTTGCTGGTTCAACCCGAACCAAGCCCTTGCTCTCACATAAGTTCACAATGCACCAACCACTTGTCCACACAGATCAAGATTGATCTAAAGTGAGCATCAAGCTCAGGGGACCTTCCTGAGTAAGTTTGATATACAACTTGAAGCTTAATTCTGCCTCAAAGTTCTTTGAGACATTTCCTCAAACACTTGGCATGCACCATATATACAAAGCTTCACAACAACTTCCCCGAGTTGGTTCTCAGCCAATTCTGCACCTTAAGCCCTCAAACTTGGAAGGAAAGTTTCCACATAACTTCCTCTACAACTCCTGCAAGCCTGGGGCATCTTTGCACCCATGGTTGGCTGCGGGCAAGGTGGAAAAGATGACTCCATTGCTTTGAAATTCGTGACCAGCAACCTAAGGCATCTGGGATCAAATGACTTGGCCAACTAGGTGCTAAATCACTCAAGAAAACTTTCTGTGCCAGTGGCCGGCAACAAAACACGGCGGCGACGGCGGTGGAGCAAAGCTCCATTTCGAGCTTTCTTCAACAATGGCAACTTTGCTATTGTCCGCTTTAAGGTGCAAAGAACAGCACCACAAGCTTTCTAGCAAGCTTTTGAGAAGCTCTGGCCATGTCCCTGTCGTCGGAGATCGCCGGACGGCCGGCCGCCATTAACGGCCTCAAACTCGGGTCAACCATGGCACCCACCATTTCGGGCTGCATGGTTGCCATGCAAAAGCATGGGTGGATACCCCTCGACCCAATAAAGCTTCCTGTACATGTGGCCGGCGGTGGGAAGCCTCGCCGGCGCCGGAGCAACAAGCTCGGCCGAAGGGGTCATCTTCCCCAAACTAGGGCACTTCCGCACCACCTCCACACAGCATCAAAACACTCCAAATTTGGAGGGAAGCAAGAACAGGTCAAGAGGAAGAAGACCATCACTTTACTTTTCATTAAAAATCGCCGTAAGCAAAGAAAGCTCGGGGCGGAGCTCCGGCGGTGCAACTTGGCCGCCGGCCAACCGGAGCTTTTCCCATTTCATGGGTGGTCTGGAAATAATCCTTAGGCTATAGGGAAGATACTTCCAAAGGTCTTGGGTCTGAAAAACCATTGGATCAATAGGACTCACCTCGCCGGAGTTGGAGAAGATGAGGAAGAAGCCGGTTCTCTCCACGGCCACGCGCAGCCTCCAGCAAGCTCGGGTTTGCTCACCTGGAAGCAGAAGAACTCCCAGAAGTCCAGGAACCCTAGTTGGAGCAACTTCTCTCCAATCCTCACCCTTCTCTCTCACTCGGATTTTTTTTCTCAATGGGGTGATCTCCCTCGGCCACCCCAGCATCCGAGGCTTATGAGGAATAACTCTTGGGAGTTAGGAAATCCCAAGAGCCACCTCGTGTAACCTCCACGGGCAGACCAAGAGACACCTTTGCATAAATGCTAGATTTTGCAATTTTGCAAAATAACCCTTGTACAAGAAACCCTAAGCCTTAAGGACCCAGCTGTAGCTCACAATTGCATTCAGAACCTTAGTGAATTAAGCTTGTTAATTTTGATACATAAAATATTAAGGTTTCTTCAAAAATACCCGCTTTTTCGGCACCTTTCACGCATTTCGAGACAATCCGGTCGCCGTTTTGCGAAGCGGACTTCGCCACGACGTCCGGCTCGTCGAGACCTGTCAGGTAGCGTGTTTGTTTGGTTCGTTCGACGCCCGGATTAAAAGTCGTTCCATAAAGTTCGACTCAATATAGCGCGTGGCACGTACTTCGATGCACCCGGGTCGCCAAACGCGAAATCCGTCAGTGCCATTGCGCTCAGAACGTCGAAAATAGCTAGGATCCATTACTCATACCTCTAGGTTAAAACTCTAGATAGTGGTTCGGCCATTAGTGAAAGCGAGGGATTAAAAACCGAGGGTTACTATTCACTTTAAGTCGCGGGGCCCGCTTTTTGATTTCTGATTTCTGGAAGATCCGACCGTCGGATCGAAAACATATGAATATGAAACTTCTATGTTTCGACGAGACGATCGCAATGGTGATCTCGGATTTTCCAGATCAGACCCCGATCAAAAGTCGACATTTTAGGGCCACTGTTGCACTACTATCTACTAATTTTTGCTATTTAAATAATTCTGGAAATTATTTAAACCTGAATTCTGGATTTTAAAATCATGGTTACTACATCACTCACCACTTTAAGAAGTTTCGTCCCCGAAACTTAAACTTAACTAATCCACTATTACGCCTCTAACAGGTTCACAGTAGTGACAATCAGTCACAAAATATTGACAACTCTCAAATTACTCATTTAGACCCAATCTGAATATTCCCCGTTTACAGGGCAGAGTATTTCTCGGTTCTTTCGGAAGTACGCTGTCGGCCGCCAACGTGCTTACCAAAAGAAAGGCGAAATACCATAGATCTATCGCCAACCACTAGTTGGGGACACAACTCACATCTGAAGGTACATCACATACCTTCCTACACAGTCTCTATGTCGATAATATAACCTTTACCAAATGTCACTACCATTACGGGGTCAATCTTTGAACCACAAGTACGGATCTGAGCCCTCTGGCTCCACTGAAACATCAATCCCACGGTCGAAACCATGACCGCGACTACTCTTCACTAACAACGATTCTCAAAACCCGAATATGAAACACATCTAAGTTCCAAACCACTATTCCGAAACCCCGCGCTCTCTCGTGACCACAAGTCATCCTAGAGTTCGTTCCTAGCCAAACCTAGACATCGTATTCCTATTGCTCTGATACCATCTAATCTGTCACGCCCCGAGTCCAAAAACTAGTGTATAAATTTTTTTTTTTTTAAATCAGAGTTGCAAAAACAACCAGGGCAATGACAGACCGCCACATATATAGAAGAGTCCCAATCCCCAATGGAATTGAGCCTTTTCTATATATGCACGGCTAGCTTGGCAACAATCATCAGAGTACTAACTACGTACAACTACATGCAAAAGTTACAATTAACTTTACAATTATTTACATCTGAATTACAACTCTTTCCTTTAACATCAAATAATACATGAACTTTCGGCTGTCCAGGGTCAACATCTAACACGGAATCTCACCAACACGTCCCGACATCCCAGCACCCGCTCGGCCTGAAAAACAGTCACCCGAGGGTGTGAGACACACCGGAGTGTATCCCAGTGGGCACGACGAGCCGAGAAATAGCAGATCGTACCTACTGGTATACAATACTAGAGGATAGTAATAATCAGGGGTTAGGGTAAAGCAGATATATAACTGGTGCTATAAAGAAGGCAAAACTCATAATCTGGGTACAAGCATAGGAGATAATTTTAGCAGAATTGAAAACATGTATCAGGATAATCAACACATCAAGGAGTTAGGACAATCAGCAAGATAACAATGAAACTATAATCAGAGGCATCACATAGAATCATATAAAGGTAGATAACTAGAAGCCAGATCAAAGAATCAAAGAAGCATATTAAAGCAACTTAACAACACATGCATCAAATAGATGAAAACACAAAGACCCAATCACAAGCTACCATATTGGCCTTCACAAGACCTCAGGCAAGGCTGCCCTCTTGGCACCACTGGTTGACATTCCCCAAACTAGGGTCACGGGTTGCCTCAGCTAACCACTTTACCGGTAAAGTACACCGCTACGGGGGATCAGTCCGCTAGTGTACGTGAAGAACAACGGTGCGGGCGAATCATGTGCAAATGCTCAAACTGGCGGTCCACTGACCGGGTAATCGGCAACAAGCCGGGAAATCCCCACTGGGATGCAATAACCAAATCAACTGAATCTCAACTCATATGCAAGACCAAGGCAAATCTCAACTCAGCATAAGCTCAACCGAAAAACACAACTCAATCATGCAGACCAACCAAATAATACAAAACTTAAACACATATTTTTAAGAAAACTATTTTGAAAAGTCCACACCCCGAAGAGCATTGCCCTCGTCCTATCAAACAAGAACAGACTCAGGCGACACTACGAAGCTTGGGTTTCCAAACCTCGCAGAGCAATTGCCTTTGTCCTATCAAACAAGAACAGACTCCGGCGACCCTACGAAGCTCGGTAAAAACATCAGTTAAACAAATCTATGTGCTCAGCAGTGTATCATTTGATCGACAGGACAAACAGGCTTACTCATCAACCATGGAAATGTTCCAAGATAAGATATAAATACCAGATGCACTAAGAATAATCATGTAAGGCAGAATAGAACTGATAACAGGCGTAGCTCAACTATCAGATGACCAAACAGGCATGGCAATATGTAGAGCAATAATATAACCACTGGAAACAACTAATCAGCAGATATGGTAAAGATCACTAAAGAAGATCATAATCAGGCATAAAGCAGGTATGACGTAGCAAATAACTGAATCAAAGGAAGGGCAGGCTCAAGCATTGGTAGATCAATATAATAATCAAGCATAGGAGTGCAACTACGAAATGGCCAATCAGTCAAAGCAACTAACAGTAATATATATTGCAACCAAAGGCAGACAGGCTCAAGATAAACTAGGTTACCAAAAACAAGAGTCCAACTAATACCGTACACCGAGGGCCGAAAAGATCTCGGACCGAAGTTAAACCCACCTGATAAATCGCAGGCGACTATTTGTATCGACAGATCACTTGAAAACCAGATGTAGATCGAACAGACCTGAATTAAACATATTGTTCAGGAATTAACTTAACTTTTAATCTAACAGTTTCAAATCAACTTAAAACCTCTTTTTAGCACTGTTTTCGCTCGTTCTTTTTACTGGAAATTCATTTTAACGAACCGTCACTTCCAGCAGGTGACATTTATTTTGCTGAACACCGTGCTCACCAATTTGCGGCAGCACGGAACCCGAGGAAAACTTCGGGTCATAAAACTCTCCTCTAACATAGCCCTTTTTGCATTTTTGTTTCTCCGAGACTTCCAACTCTGTTTTTAACGCGAGCATCGCGTTCAGTGACCCCAAAATACCCAGGAGTACACTTTTACAATTTTCCAAACAGACCCTAACACTGTTTTTAATCAATTATTGCATTAAGGCTTGGTTATGACTCATCTTTGAATCCACATATTTCCAGACAAAACTTTCTATATCAAACCATCTCTGGATAATGCCAGGATCACAGGGCTTGCCCTAGATGCAGCCCAGGTTTGCTGGTTCAACCCGAACCAAGCCCTTGCTCTCACATAAGTTCACAATGCACCAACCACTTGTCCACACAGATCAAGATTGATCTGAAGTGAGCATCAAGCTCAGGGGACCTTCCTGAGTAAGTTTGATATACAACTTGAAGCTTAATTCTGCCTCAAAGTTCTTTGAGACATTTCCTCAAACACTTGGCATGCACCATATATACAAAGCTTCACAACAACTTCCCCGAGTTGGTTCTCAGCCAATTCTGCACCTTAAGCCCTCAAACTTGGAAGGAAAGTTTCCACATAACTTCCTCTACAACTCCTGCAAGCCTGGGGCATCTTTGCACCCATGGTTGGCTGCGGGCAAGGTGGAAAAGATGACTCCATTGCTTTGAAATTCGTGACCAGCAACCTAAGGCATCTGGGATCAAATGACTTGGCCAACTAGGTGCTAAATCACTCAAGAAAACTTTCTGTGCCAGTGGCCGGCAACAAAACACGGCGGCGACGGCGGTGGAGCAAAGCTCCATTTCGAGCTTTCTTCAACAATGGCAACTTTGCTATTGTCCGCTTTAAGGTGCAAAGAACAGCACCACAAGCTTTCTAGCAAGCTTTTGAGAAGCTCTGGCCATGTCCCTGTCGTCGGAGATCGCCGGACGGCCGGCCGCCATTAACGGCCTCAAACTCGGGTCAACCATGGCACCCACCATTTCGGGCTGCATGGTTGCCATGCAAAAGCATGGGTGGATACCCCTCGACCCAATAAAGCTTCCTGTACATGTGGCCGGCGGTGGGAAGCCTCGCCGGCGCCGGAGCAACAAGCTCGGCCGAAGGGGTCATCTTCCCCAAACTAGGGCACTTCCGCACCACCTCCACACAGCATCAAAACACTCCAAATTTGGAGGGAAGCAAGAACAGGTCAAGAGGAAGAAGACCATCACTTTACTTTTCATTAAAAATCGCCGTAAGCAAAGAAAGCTCGGGGCGGAGCTCCGGCGGTGCAACTTGGCCGCCGGCCAACCGGAGCTTTTCCCATTTCATGGGTGGTCTGGAAATAATCCTTAGGCTATAGGGAAGATACTTCCAAAGGTCTTGGGTCTGAAAAACCATTGGATCAATAGGACTCACCTCGCCGGAGTTGGAGAAGATGAGGAAGAAGCCGGTTCTCTCCACGGCCACGCGCAGCCTCCAGCAAGCTCGGGTTTGCTCACCTGGAAGCAGAAGAACTCCCAGAAGTCCAGGAACCCTAGTTGGAGCAACTTCTCTCCAATCCTCACCCTTCTCTCTCACTCGGATTTTTTTTCTCAATGGGGTGATCTCCCTCGGCCACCCCAGCATCCGAGGCTTATGAGGAATAACTCTTGGGAGTTAGGAAATCCCAAGAGCCACCTCGTGTAACCTCCACGGGCAGACCAAGAGACACCTTTGCATAAATGCTAGATTTTACAATTTTGCAAAATAACCCTTGTACAAGAAACCCTAAGCCTTAAGGACCCAGCTGTAGCTCACAATTGCATTCAGAACCTTAGTGAATTAAGCTTGTTAATTTTGATACATAAAATATTAAGGTTTCTTCAAAAATACCCGCTTTTTCGGCACCTTTCACGCATTTCGAGACAATCCGGTCGCCGTTTTGCGAAGCGGACTTCGCCACGACGTCCGGCTCGTCGAGACCTGTCAGGTAGCGTGTTTGTTTGGTTCGTTCGACGCCCGGATTAAAAGTCGTTCCATAAAGTTCGACTCAATATAGCGCGTGGCACGTACTTCGATGCACCCGGGTCGCCAAACGCGAAATCCGTCAGTGCCATTGCGCTCAGAACGTCGAAAATAGCTAGGATCCATTACTCATACCTCTAGGTTAAAACTCTAGATAGTGGTTCGGCCATTAGTGAAAGCGAGGGATTAAAAACCGAGGGTTACTATTCACTTTAAGTCGCGGGGCCCGCTTTTTGATTTCTGATTTCTGGAAGATCCGACCGTCGGATCGAAAACATATGAATATGAAACTTCTATGTTTCGACGAGACGATCGCAATGGTGATCTCGGATTTTCCAGATCAGACCCCGATCAAAAGTCGACATTTTAGGGCCACTGTTGCACTACTATCTACTAATTTTTGCTATTTAAATAATTCTGGAAATTATTTAAACCTGAATTCTGGATTTTAAAATCATGGTTACTACATGATGATTGAGACTTGGTAGCTATAGTTTCCATTCAGCTTTTATCTGTGTATCTACCTATCTGCATACCTATCTGTTGTGCCTCCAGTGGACTTAGTGAGCATACCGTGGATATTGGTGACGGTACCCACTGAGATCTACCTTCTGCAGTAGATCTCACACCCGCTGCGGTGACAGGTTTCTCAGGTAGCTGTTCCGGCTTGTGTCGCGCGGAGACAGAAGATCGAGGTGAGGACGTGGCCGATTAGTTCCTTACCAGCATTGAGAGTCTGAGGTAGATGTACCCGGTATTTTAGTTTATGATTCCACTTTTGTACTGGACATTCTGAGAGATCTGTGAGGATTGTACTTATATTAGTAGCAGCGAGAGAGTTGTATTTGAGGATTATTTTGTTTATTCAGATGTTCAGTTGTTTTCTATAGAATTTGGTTCTATTTCAGCTCTGATACATTTTTAGCTTTAGATCTGACCTTGCAGGGTAGACGCTTCGTCTGTGCGGCAGTTTCCGTACAGATGGCGGATCAGTTGGCGAGCCCGGGTCGCAGTTTTGACCCCGGGGCGTGACAAGTGCACAATGTGTTCCATGTTTTGACGCTCCAGAAGTATGTTTTTGATCCATCTCATGTGGTGGACTTCGCCCCGTTGGAACTACACGAGGACTTGAGCTTTGAGGAGCAATCGGTGAGGATTTTGGCTCGTGAGGTGAAGAAACTTCGGAATCGCGAGATACCTTATGTGAAGGTACTTTGGAGTAATCACGAGGATCGCGAGGCTACTTGGGAGCTGGAGAGCGCGCTTCAGGAGCGTTTCCCTCATCTTTTTGCGCTGGAGACTTGAGGTACTTGACTTCTGTTGGGTTATATGTAATAAGGATCTAAATAGGGGAAAAAACACCTAGAGGGGGGTGAATAGGTGTAAACGTATAAACACTCAAAAAATCGTTGCGATAAAAACCCAATGCGGAAATAAAAAATAATACGCAAGATTTTTACGTGGAAAACTCCATCACCGGAGTAAAAAACCACGGGACCGATAACACGGCAGAAATCCACTAGAATTAAAACACGTACAAGGTGATTTACCGTACACACTTACGACTCAACCTTTTCCATACGCTCCTAGAGGATCTTCTCCGCTCGCTCCGCGACGCTTCTCGAATCCACGATCTGCGCCCAACGCCGAATCCACGGCGTCCAACGTCGAATCCACGACGTCCGACCGAATCCACGGTCTTCACCCAATAGCACCCTTCGAATCCACGAACGTGCCTCGCTCCGAATCCAAGAGAGCGGTTGAACCTTGAATCCACAAGGACACGCGAATCCACGCGCCGATTTTTGGGGTAAATCGTTGTTTTTGGGTGGTGATGATCCGCCGAATACTTAGATCAAAGATAGATCGGAAATACCATCTAAGTATTCATTAGTTTGATTCAACTCAAGATGTGAGTATGAAAACCTAGAATCAAACTAATCAATATAGATGAAGAAACATAGAGTGTTCTCTAATGATTTCCTTTCTTCTCTATATGTGGATCTAGAGCCGTAAAAGATAATATATGAAAATGACGGCTATTTTCCTTTTTTTCGGCTTCCCCTAGGAAATGAATCATAGGGTCTATTTATAGGTTACAAACCCTAGGAAGGAGATAAGAATCAAAAACCTAACATTTCTGGAAATTTTACGGACGGCGATCCGGATCGGATTAGCTGTGATCCGGATCGTCGTAACGAGTCAGGTAATTCCAGAAAAACGAAGGTTCGGGATCCGGATCGAAGTGCTTGATCCGGATCGTTCATACAGTTCACCAAACATCAACGTTCGGGATCCGGATTGCGAAGCCTGATCCGGATCGTTCAAGGAAGATGGTAAACTCAGTGTTCGGGATCCGGATCAAGAGAGGCTACGATCCGGATTGAACTGGTGTATGAACAAACCACCTTCGGGATCCGGATCGAACAACCTGATCCGGATCCTGAACATGTCCCAAGTCCAGTTTTTGATTTTTATGCAATGAAAGATTCTTCCAAGTGTTTCTACACTACAAGAAGTATTCGGATCACACAAAATCTTAGGTTAAACATACCTGATCCTTTTGAATTCTTCTTTCTTGAGATTGAGTTAAATGATCCAACTTTCTTCACCTTCAATCTTCAAGACTTGAGACTTTCACGAAACTATGCCAACTCAAATTCCGTAACAATCTCCCCCTTTGGCGGTTTCGTGACAAAACACAGATCCACTCAAGAAAATTCAAAAAGATATTTTTGTTGCTATCACCATACAACAAAAATTTACAATGGAGATCCAAAAATTTAAAACATGAAATAAACTCCTAAAACAGACTCTAGACTTAGACATCTGTACTCTCTGCACAAAGAAATCATTCTTGACAAAAAGAGATCGTTAGATACCTCAAGAATATTTAGCATACAAAACCTAGTACAGAGATAGAGTTTATCTGATCATCATGACATTTGAGAATTCAGATATGTAAGAGAATCATAGTCAAAAACCAACATATCTTCTATGCAATTAAAAACCAAATGTCACAAAATGTTAGTCCAACATCAACTTGTTAGTCATATTACATGCCCAAATAGTTAGTCGAATAGTTAGTCGAGACATGCAAACAATCACAAGATAAAAACCAAAGTTGAAGTTGAAGTGATACTTACCTTGATGTATACAAAATTTTCATCAGCATTGTTCATCATTGTACCTTGATGCAGTCATCAGTCATCATTGTTCATCATTGTACCTTGATGTATACAAGATCACAATTTTCATTCACAATATCATTGTTCAAGTTCTCTAAACTCTCTCCCCCTTTTTGTCACAAACAAAGCCAAAATTACCAAAAAATTGAAGGAGAGTTAAAAAATATCAACGAAAATGTTCCGAAATTTAAGAACTAGAACTAAAAGTAAGTCCTAAAAACTGAACTAAAATCTAAAGAGATAAAAGCCTGCACAAATCTGCACACAAAAGTTAAAGTCCAAAGTTCCTGCACACGAGAAATATTAGACAATCGAGTCAAGTATCTGAATCTGAGTCATCCGAAACAGAGTCTTCAGAGCTCATGCAGCCTATCTTTTTCAAAATTTGTTTAAGCATTCCCGAAATCGTAGAGCATTCTTGTTTCATCTGCTGTATGTCCTTGGACATCTTTCCGAGTTCTAGAGCCATGTTATCTTGTTCTTGGTTGAAGGGAGACTCCAAGTTCCCTTTTTGGTCAATTTTTCTGGAATTTGAAGACCGTTGTGTGACGATTGACGGGGCAGTCTTTCCTTCATTCCGAGGAGATCTTCTTGGCAAAGAATGTGAGTTGTAAGGAGGTTCATTGCTTGGCACATTCTTTTTCATGGCTTGCTGCTTAAGTATTGAGGAAGACTTCAGTAGCTTCTTTTTCTTTAGGTAAAGTTTATTTTCTTTATCAATGCCTTGTTGTACTTCGTCAAGAAATGTGTCCCAATCTTCTTCGTCTTCTGATTCAGTGTCAATTTGAGAAATGTTCCTTGGGTTCTCTTGACATGGTTCATTTATTACAATACCTCGAGCTCGTCCAGGTCGTCGAGCAAGCCTTTTTCTTTTTGGGAAAATGGATGAAGAGGTCATTGGTGCTTTTCCTTTTTCCGCAGCAGTCAGCGGAGCCTTTTCCGTTGATGTTTCTGCATGGGCTTTCCCTTTCGATGCAACAGAGGTTTTCTGTGGCGATTCTCCAGGATGTGTTTCATCATCTGATAACTCATCCCAGTTAACTTCATCCTTTTTAGCCCTCTTAGCAGTGTCTCTCGTATGTACCATCGCAGCAAGTAGGAAAACAATCCCAGTGATCACCATTGCAAATGGTTTCTTGAGAAAAGAAATCCTGTGTGCAACAACTCAAGAACACACGAAAAATTGTTAATTTTCAAAGATTTGAAAAATTGTACCCAAACAATCATAATCATGTAGAGAGACTAAGAATCAAATTAGTTTTGCAAAAGGACTTTTAAAAATAGATCAATTGCATGATTTTCGAAAATCCTTATTATATGCCCTAAAACCGAAATTTTAGAAATCGAAGCCTAAAAATCCGTTAATCAGGAGAGTACCTAGCATATAATCAAAACTAATCTACCCAGAGTTCTTATTTCAAAAGAAATTTGATCAAAAACCATCCACAAACAAAGTCGATCCAAGAAATTCACACGTTTGAGGAGGAAAAGAGAAAAAACGGTGAAAAACCGAGATTTTGATCAATAAAACTTACTTGGAGTTGAAGAACTTGAGTTTGAAAGCTTCCAAGAAGGATGAAATCTAGAGAGAAAGGCTCTGGAAACTTTGGAACAAAAGATTGGAGTAAAAAAAATCAAAACCCTTTTGTTCTTTATAAAACCCTAGCCGCGATCCGGATCATCCCATGCTTGCAATCCGGATCGGCTACCCGCAGTGAGAAACTGCGTTCGGGATCCGGATCGGCAGATACAATCCGGATCGTCAGCCCGCAGAAGAATTCCTGCGTTCGGGATCCGGATCATCTTGCCCGATCCGGATCGGCTCCAACTTTTTCTTTAGAAAATTTCAGAGAAATTCAAGAAAAACCAGAAAAAGATTGTAAGCTCAAATGTGTATCAACTTTAAACAAAAATCATCGTTTCATACAACAAGAATTAGATTATGCCAAATCTATCAATAATATCCAAAAATGAAACGAGAATTTACAAGAATTAAATCCCTTAAAGTTGAACACCTTCAATTACATCTAACATGATCTTATGAGTAATGCCTTTATCAAATCATCAATTCAGTAAAGAAAATGAAATACAAAGATCAATAGATGTTTGAAATCCCAAATATAGTAGATAATGTATCTAGACAATCTGTTGAAGAGAGTGGCTCTTTGAGCATCTTTCTTTAAAAACCCACCTTATACCAACCTTGAAATTTGACGGAGTCAGGTATTTCAACATGCATTTTACTTAATCAAAAATTTGAACAACCATGCTTGGTATACATGTGGTAGCTGCACACAATACTCGGACGACCGAGGTGGTAGCTCTTTCCTCCATGTGGTGGTAGTTTTCACACTCCTCATTGGGATGTAACTCTTTCCACATCTTTTGAGCATTTTACTTTTTCTATGACTCCCCCTCAATTGGCTATCAATTATTTAAGATATAAAGTATTCAACCAAATATTGATCTCGATTTCATACTCGACTAAGCAGTCAAATAAGATAATGACTATACCAAGAGATCATAGAGAGAGAGAAATTGACTTTGATCACTTAGAAGATGATTTAATTAACATAAATGATCATTGCAACAGTGAAATATTATGATGGCAAAAGCATAATAAATTTCTAAATGTGCGAAAAGATGCAATTAAAGTCAATTATGATCTATGCTCAATTAATGTCCTATGTACAGACATAGATAATGAACAAAACAGAACAAAGACAAAACCTATCCTAAGCAAAGGTTTCAAAAAGAAGTTTATTTCAAGGAAAGCATTCCAATTGCTTTTCGCAAATGAATAAAACGTTTTTGATCCAAAGGTTTTGTTAGAATGTCAGCTAATTGATCCTCAGTTGAAATATATGAAAGTTGAAGAGTATTTGATTCAACTAGCTCTCTAAGAAAATGATATCTAACATAGATTGCAGTGTTCACAGCTTCAGCCCAAAAATGTAGCGGTAAATTCCGGCTGTGAAGCATAACACGTCCCATCTCTTGTACAACCCTATTTTTGCGCTCGACAACACCATTCTGTTGAGGTGTATAGGGTGCAGAGAATTCATGCTTAATACCGTTTGAAGTACAAAAATCAATGAATTTTGAATTAATGAATTCTCCACCTCTATCACTTCTAACACGAATGATCTTTTCATTCTTTTCAATCATAATACGAAGGCAAATCTCGTGAAAAGAATCAAAAGTATCAGCTTTCTCTTTTAAAAATGCTACCCAAGAATACCGAGAGAAATCATCAACCAATAAAAAAATATACCACTTACCTCCCAAAGATGGTTGACGGGTCGGCCCCATTAAGTCCATGTGCAAAAGTTCCAAGGGCCGTTTTGTACCAACGTGGTTCAAGTTCTTGTGTGCAGTCCTGGACTGTTTTCCCTTTTGGCAACCAGCACACACAACGTTTTGTTTAAATAAAAGTTTGGGAACCCCCTTGACCACGTCCTTGTTTGAAATTCTAGTAAGTTCCTTAAAATTTAAGTGACCTAGCCTTTCATGCCAAAGAGTTTCATTATTCAAAGTGGCTAAGTTACAATTTTCAGAAAATTTATTAGGAACAACATAACAATTGTTTTCAGATCTAACCCCTTTTAAAAAGAAGACATGGTCCTTATCAGTTACAACGCATTCAACAGATGAAAAGTTAACTGAAAAACCATTGTCGCAAAGTTGACTTATGCTTATGAGGTTAGTCTTAAGACCATCAACAAATAAGACGTTTTTCAAAATCAGGCCATCTGGAATAGCTACCGTCCCTTTTCCAACAATTTTGGAAGATCGACCGTCTCCGAAAACAACAAGTCCTCCGGAGATTTTCTCAAGATTTTGAAAACTATTCTTGTCACCGGTCATGTGACGGGAACAACCGCTATCCAGATACCAAGACGAACTATCATATGCATGCAAGGAAACATTGGTAACAAGACAAGGGTAAATTTCACCTTTGCGCACCCAAACCCTTTTGGAGTGCGTCAGTAATGGTCGAGAGGTTATTCTCCTAGGTGAAGGCGTCTTGTCAGATCGATTGCCGCTCCTTGATGATGTCGTCTTGCGCGGTGAACGACCAAGGCTCTTTTCATTTGAAAAGTTTTGCTTTGATTTCCGGGGAGGCGCCTTTTTGGTAGTCGTTGCAAGAGGTGATTGAGGTGAGCGTTTGACTCCCGTCTTGCAATGTCTTCTTATGTGCCTTGAAACACCACAACGGAAACATACCTTAGATCTTGACGATCCCAAAGAGGATGAAGTAGGTTTGTTGTCGTTGTTTGTCTTGAATTCCGGTGTCGGAGGAGGAGATACCGACTGAGGCACAAAAACTGTCCCACTCGAACTTGGACTGTTTCCAGTTTGAGTGTATCCGAGGCCGAACCGATTTGATTGACCAAGACCAAGAAGTCTATCCAACTTACTCCTTCCTGAAGAGAATCGCTGTAAGTCATCCTTGAGTTGGAAAATGGTCTTTGTCATTTCCAGGTTATCCTGTCGAGCCTCGTTGTAGAGCTTTGAGAAGTGATTCGCTTTATCCACCAGATTTGTATGTTCCTTCTCAAAACGCTCATTGGACTCTTGAAGGAAAACATTTACTTTTATCAGATTTTTCCTTTCCACTTCAAGAGCGTTTGAGAGAGAAGTTGCTCTTTTTGCTTCTTCTTCGAGATCATGCACTCTCCCTCTCAAACTCTTGTTTTGCTTAGCCACTTTCTTTGAATCCCTCAAAAGTCTGTGGTAGGCTAAAGCAAAATCTTCACCTTCTGAATCATCCGATTCATTGTCCGTTGCAATCTTTTCAACAGTGGAGTTGGACAACGACTCGGATGTACTTGCCATAAAGCACATGAAGGGTGAAGATACGGACGCGTGGAATGCGGTGGAGCTCTTTTCTTCATCACTCGAAGACGACTCATTTGACGTTGAGTTGTCATCCCAAGTGACGACTTGCATCGCCTTCTTCTTTGCCGGATACTTGTTAGGACACTCTGTTGCAATGTGGCCGTAGCCTCGACATTTGAAGCATTGTAGTTGTCCCTCTGAACTTTTCTTATCCTTTGAGAAGTTCTCTTGCTTTCTTGACTTGTAACTTGCAGTACCCTTGCCTTTGTTCGACTTTCCGAAGAATGGAGATTTACTTGAATTACCCCTTCGAAAGTTGCGGCGAAACTTCCTTGTCAAGAGAGCGAGCTGCTTCTCAAGTTCCTCCATAGAAAGGTTCTCGTCATCGTCTGAGGAGGATGTATCCGCGTCTTCTTCCTTAGTTGTTTTCAACGCATAACCTGAAGACTTAGAAGTGGATGCCTTTCCAGAAGAATTGTTAGTAGTAAATGTCATTTCATAAGTTTGTAATGAACCAACTAATTCTTCTACACGTATTTCGTCCGGGTGTTTAATAGTTTCAATGGCAGTAACCTTTGGGCGAAATCGTTCAGGAAGAGTTCTTAAGATCTTTCTTACAATCTTAAATTCTGGAATCTTCTCTCCCAGATTAGCACATGAGTTTACGATGTCTTGCAATCGTGTATAGTAGTCCGTGAAAGATTCATTTTCTGCCATTAAGATAGAGTCAAACTTGCTCGTAAGCATTTGCAGTTTCTGAATCTTCACGAGGTTAGTTCCCTCATGTGTAACCTGAAGAACATCCCAGATTTCTTTCGCAGTCTCACATGCCGAGACGCGAGAGAATTCAGTTTGAGATAAGGCATTAAAATAGCATTAATTCCCTTGCCATTGTAAGAAGATGAATCTAACTCTTCCTTGGTCCATTTCGACCTAGGTTTTAAGGTGCGAACATCACCAATAGATTCAGTTGGATTAGACCATCCTAATTCAATTGATTGCCACACCCGTTCGTCGATGGAAATTAAAAAAGCTTTCATCCGTACTTTCCAGTACGCATAATTTGTTCCATCGAAGAACGGGGGTCGATTGATGTTTCCACCTTCAACCATTGTTTACAACCCTATTCCCGCTCTGATACCACTTGTTGGGTTATATGTAATAAGGATCTAAATAGGGGAAAAAACACCTAGAGGGGGGTGAATAGGTGTAAACGTATAAACACTCAAAAAATCGTTGCGATAAAAACCCAATGCGGAAATAAAAAATAATACGCAAGATTTTTACGTGGAAAACTCCATCACCGGAGTAAAAAACCACGGGACCGATAACACGGCAGAAATCCACTAGAATTAAAACACGTACAAGGTGATTTACCGTACACACTTACGACTCAACCTTTTCCATACGCTCCTAGAGGATCTTCTCCGCTCGCTCCGCGACGCTTCTCGAATCCACGATCTGCGCCCAACGCCGAATCCACGGCGTCCAACGTCGAATCCACGACGTCCGACCGAATCCACGATCTTCACCCAATAGCACCCTTCGAATCCACGAACGTGCCTCGCTCCCAATCCACGAGAGCGGTTGAACCTTGAATCCACAAGGACACGCGAATCCACGCGCCGATTTTTGGGGTAAATCGTTGTTTTTGGGTGGTGATGATCCGCCGAATACTTAGATCAAAGATAGATCGGAAATACCATCTAAGTATTCATTAGTTTGATTCAACTCAAGATGTGAGTATGAAAACCTAGAATCAAACTAATCAATATAGATGAAGAAACATAGAGTGTTCTCTAATGATTTCCTTTCTTCTCTATATGTGGATCTAGAGCCGTAAAAGATGATATATGAAAATGACGGCTATTTTCCTTTTTTTCGGCTTCCCCTAGGAAATGAATCATAGGGTCTATTTATAGGTTAGAAACCCTAGGAAGGAGATAAGAATCAAAAACCTAACATTTCTAGAAATTTTACGGACGGCGATCCGGATCGGATTAGCTGTGATCCGGATCGTCGTAACGAGTCAGGTAATTCCAGAAAAACGAAGGTTCGGGATCCGGATCGAAGTGCTTGATCCGGATCGTTCATACAGTTCACCAAACATCAACGTTCGGGATCCGGATTGCGAAGCCTGATCCGGATCGTTCAAGGAAGATGGTAAACTCAGTGTTCGGGATCCGGATCAAGAGAGGCTACGATCCGGATTGAACTGGTGTATGAACAAACCACCTTCGGGATCCGGATCGAACAACCTGATCCGGATCCTGAACATGTCCCAAGTCCAGTTTTTGATTTTTATGCAATGAAAGATTCTTCCAAGTGTTTCTACACTACAAGAAGTATTCGGATCACACAAAATCTTAGGTTAAACATACCTGATCCTTTTGAATTCTTCTTTCTTGAGATTGAGTTAAATGATCCAACTTTCTTCACCTTCAATCTTCAAGACTTGAGACTTTCACGAAACTACGCCAACTCAAATTCCGTAACAACTTCTTGTTTCGCGGACGAAACTCCTTTTTAGGAGGGGTGAATGTAGTACACTGAACTTTAGCAAAGTGCGAAGTTTGAGTGTGCGAAGGGTTGAATGATACCCTTCGGATGTTTTAGTAAGCTTCCGGAAGGTTCTAGAAGGTTTCCGGAGAGTTTGGGCGCAAATCTGAAATTTTTGAAAATTTTGAAAATTTGAGGTTTTTTTGGCTTCGGGGTCCGTACCGTCCGGGAAGAGTCCGAACTCTTTGTAGTAGAGGTAAACATTGTATGTGCATGAGCACTTTAAGGGGGGATTGAATAGGAATTTTTGTGAACTTAAGCTTTTGGATATGAATAGAGAATAACTATACATGTTATAGAATTATTGAGGTATGTTGATCATTAAGAAAAATGGACATTATGACATTAGTGCCATCTAGTGTTGTGAGATACAAGTAGAAAACTTCTAAACTTGTACAATCAAGATGAAATAGTTAGATTCCATGTTTGAGACATGAGGACAACTTGTAAATGTTTTACTCTTTCATTATGCAAGATAATGTTAATATTGTATAACATTGACACTAGAGATACTATACCCCGACCTAAAGGTCGATGATGCTATTCCGTGTTTTAGACACGATGATTGTTATTCCGTGTTTCAGACACGATGATCGAGACTTGCTTGCTTGCCGTTTGTGCTCATTCGCACATGCTTGGTAGGGTCGCTCCCTCCAAGCCGGCACGCCGGAGTTGGCCATTTGCGACATCATGATCGCCGTGCGGGATTGGGTGCCGATTGGGATGCCGTTAGATTGGCATACTCCTTGGGGGGTGCCACCAAGGGACCATGAGGCGTGGCTCAATCTTAGACTCAAAGAAAGTATTCAAGAGGAAATGATTATGTTAACTAAACTTGACATTGAATATCACATAGATGATATATTCATGGTAGTTGGACATACATGATAGCAAACTTGACATTGGACACCACATAAATAATACTACTCATTGTAGTTGGATGTTATGATAACATGATAGATTCTTATCATCATCACTTTGTACATTAGCATAGAGGCATGATAGTAGTAGAGTACTTTACTTTACTTCAGTTGTTTATTATCTGCATTTTATTTCAGCAGTTATACTATCTTATGCCTCAGTTGACCTAGTCGTGTATTTCGCTCCTCTCGGCGGCTTACCCACTGGGAACTATTGATTTATAGTTCTCACCCCATTTGGGTTGTTGTTTTTCAGAGCCATCCGCAGCGGGAGGGGCTCGGAACCGTGGCAAGGGGTTATCGCATAGCTAGCTTGTCCCCCGTCGGACCACTCGAGGTGGTTTCAGGGCAACGTTTTCTTTTGTTTTGTTGGAGAGGTGTTGGTGTATTTTGGCATAGAAACCACCCATGTATTTTGATAGGTTGTATTTGAGAGGACCACATTTGTATAATGGATTTTAACTTCTTGTATGAAAGTTGTTATCTACTCTCCTCTTTTATGTATAGTTTAGTTGTATTGTGCTCTGATTACTAGTAGGATGTGTCTATTGCTTCCTTTCCGCTTTGTTGTTGTAGACGCCTTGTGTGTACCGGGGGGTACCTTGTGCACACGGCGGGTCTGTGCACGTGCCGGGTAGGCTTCCGCTGGGGCCTGGGGCGTGACAGATTATATTGGTATCAGAGCCTAGGGTTGAGTCTTAGTGGACCTAGCAAACCTTAGGCTGGTTGGACCATAAGGATTAAGAACGTGAGAGACGGGGTCTCATATGATTACTTGGCGAAAGTAACATGATTGGGTCAATACTATAACTTCATAAGAGTTGGAGTTGATCAAAGTAATTGCACCTTCCATTTCCTTGGAAGGTCTAGTTGGCGGCCGACGACCTGACATCGGGAAATAATTGTGGCATGCTTTATTTCCTTTCGCATGATTGGGATTTGTTATGAGTGGGGATGCGTTTCGCGTTGGTTATCCTAACCTACGCATTTTATGCATGTTACAGTTTGTGATGCCTACGACTCGCTCCATGACGGCCGAGGAGGCCGATGCGGAGACGTCCGCTACTTCCGGATCCAGTGAGGTCCGAGATTTGAGAGAGCAGCTGGCTATGATAGCCGATGTAGTGGAGCGGCAGTCGGCTGCGGCGCGAGAGCAGGCTAAGGCTTCGCGTCGCCAGGATGCAAGGATGCAGAGGTTGGAAGCTCTTTCGACCCAGCAGTTGGCAGCAAGGGGAACTCAAGACCCTTCGCACCCACCCGTGCAACAACGGGAGCACATGGGTGGAGTGGCCGATGCACTTCGACCTGAGGTGCCCAAGTCTTCACATCACACTCCGAGTGCTGGGCGCCGGGAAGAGGTTGTGATGTCACGGCCAGTTCAGACTCCACCGTCGAGGACGGTTTTACCGATGATGGTAGCAGGAGAAGAGCGGGACCGACTCATGGCTCGTTTGAGGGAATTCCGGGAATCCAAGCCTCGGACATATGATGGAGAGAAACCCGACTATTGGGTTTTTGAGAAGTGGATTCTACACATGGAGAAACTTTTCCGCGATACCTTCGTAGCGGAGGGAGACCAGGTGTGGTTGGCAACACACCATCTTGAGGGCGATGCTTACCAGTGGTGGACGGACATTCGGGATGACCCCACGACCGATTTGGCGGCAATCACATGGCCGCGATTCAAGGAGATGCTTTGCAATGAAGTATTTCCCGGCGAGCGCAAAAAGGCAAATGGAAAGAGATCTCCACAACTTGAGGCAAGGAGACAAAACCGTGGCAGAGTACGAAAGGGAATTTACTCGACTACTTAACTGTATTCCGCATGTTGTAAGGGACGACGAGGACAAGGCTCGTATGTTTGAGAACGGCCTTAGACCGTCCATTTTCAGATTGGTTCAGACCCTAAACCTCCAAACCTACCGAGAGGTTGTGGACCGTGCCTTCATAGTGGAGAAAGGCGCGGAGATTGCTAAGGAAGAGAGAGAAGTTCTTGATAGGATGCGAGGCAAGAGGTCGGCGACCGAGGGCGCAAGTCATAAGCCCTATTCGAAGAAACCGCCGAAGCACCCGAGGAGCCAGTCTGGAGGACGCGGCTCATCTTCACACCGGGGAGGACCTGACCGTCGGCGGCCGCCGCGTTGCGTATTTTGTGGTGGACCCCATGTGCCGCCGCAATGCCCGCAGCGTGGAGGCAAGTGCTACCTTTGTGGCCAGGAGGGCCACTTTCGATCAGAGTGCCCGCGAGGCTCGACACCAACCCCTTCTTCAGCATCGGCACCAGTTATTCCAGGACAGGTGACCCCACCCACCTACTCTCAGTCAGGACGACCACCGGCGTCGCGACAGTACGAGTGGCCACGGCAGGCTCCGAGCGGGCGCATGTATGCAGCCCAAACTGAGGAGGCTTCAGCGGCAGAGGACGTCGTTGCAGGTATTATCTTGATTCATAGCATTCGAGTTCGAGCTTTATTTGACACTGGTGCATCTCATTCATTCATTGACCGGCTGTTTGCCGAGTTGCATGGCATTGAGTTAGTCCCTACCTTGCATCCGGGACGAGTCTTAGTTCCCGATCATATTTTGGAGATTCGGGAGTTTTCTCCTAGTTGCCCTGTTAGGATCGGGGATTGGATTTTGCCGCCAGATTTGTTGGCCCTCCATCGACTTGGGGAATTCGATGTGGTTTTGGGCAGGGATTGGCTCACAAGATATCATGCTACCATTGATTGTGAAAACCGACTCGTGACGTTTCGAGAACCGGGACAAGAGGAAATTGTGTTCAGAGGCTGCAAGAGTTCGCTGTTTGCGATGACTATCTCTTCCACTAGAGCAAAACAATTGATTAGGAGTGGATGTGTCGCCTACTTGGCTACCGTTGTGGATAGGAGCAGTGAGACTCCGAGAGTGGAGGATATCCCAGTTGTGCGAGAGTTTGCTTATGTGTTCCCGGCAGAGCTACCGGGGATACCTCCGGATAGAGAGTTCGAGTTTGTGGTAGATCTGATCCCTGGAACTACCCCAATCTCAAAGGCACCATATAGGATGGCACCGGCAGAGTTAAAAGAGCTCAAGGCACAGCTTCAAGACTTGTTGGAAAAAGGCTTCATCCGACCGAGTGTTTCACCTTGGGGAGCACCAGTTTTGTTCGTCAAGAAAAAGGATGGATCGCTTCGCCTTTGCGTGGACTATCGTGAGCTTAACAAGGTCACAATTAAGAATAAGTATCCATTGCTGAGGATTGATGATTTGTTTGATCAACTCCAAGGATCAAGAGTGTATTCGAAGATTGACCTTCAGTCTGGATACCACCAACTCAAGATCAAGCCCGAGGATGTTCCTAGGACGGCTTTTAGGACACAGTATGGACACTATGAGTTTACTGTTATGCCGTTTGGGCTCACTAATACCCCGGCAGCTTTTATGGATTTGATGAACCGTGTCTTCAAGCCTTTTTTGGATAGATTCGTCGTGGTGTTCATCGACGACATTTTGGTGCACTCTCGAAGTGACGAAGAGCATGAGGATCACTTGCGGCAAATATTGCAATTACTTCGGGAGAAAGAGCTCTATGCCAAGTTGAAGAAATGTGAGTTTTGGCTACGAGAGGTAGCGTTCTTGGGTCATGTAATATCGGATAAAGGAATAGCCATGGACCCCAAGAAAATTGAGGCAATGAAGGATTGGCCTAGACCGACGAACATCACCGAGATCCGGAGCTTCATCGTTCTGGCCCGCTACTATCGGCGTTTTGTTGAGGGATTTGCAAGGTTATCTACTCCCCTCACACGACTAACACATAAAGGCACCAAGTTTATTTGGAATTGATGCGTGTGAGAGAAGCTTCAGGGAATTGAAGGAACGGTTGACACCCGCCCCGATCTTGGCTTTGCCTACTGCAGGAGAGGGATACGTGATCTACAGTGATGCTTCCTTGAGTGGGTTAGGGTGTGTTTTGATGCAAAACGAGAAGGTTATTGCTTATGCCTCTCATCAATTAAAGGACTACGAGAAAAACTATCCCACTCATGATTTGGAATTAGTCGCCGTGGTATTTGCATTGAAGCTGTGGCGACACTACTTAGACGGTGAGCATTGTGAGGTATATACTGATCATAAGAGTCTAAAGACAACAAGAATGGGGGTGAGAACTACTATAAAAACAGTAGCCTCCCCTAGTGGGTTAAGCCTCAAACTCTGACGTGCCCACTAGGTCTACCAGAGGCAAAAGGAGAAGAAAGGTGGTAAGCTGTAAAGACTGCTGAAGAAAATAAAACTACCACTACTACGCCTCTAAATGCAGAGACAGAAAGAGAAACTATATGAATGCATTAGTGAATGTGCCTGCCTGACTAAAACCAATCTAACCACCAGTAAAAACTGGCACTGCTTGCTCTGCTGTCGAACTCAAGAACTCATTCGCGGGATACAGACCGACTTTTGACCGGCACGGTCGCATCCCAAAATAAGTAACAGACCGGCTCCTGTCCGGCACGGTCGCACACTCTGGAGTGGTACTCGAGGGGAGCGACCCACACGAGTAAAGTATCTCTGTAACAAGTATCACGATATAGCAGGACTGGATCATAACTATGATCAAAGCGGGAAAACACCTCCACTAAAGATAACCCAATCCCCCAATCTAATGCAATAATACTCAATAAATGGGAAACTCCATCCACTAGAGAAATCCGATCCCCAATCTGATGCACAAGTAAACATCCGGTCAACCGCCCAATGTACGCGGCCGCCGCAATACCCCACAACCCACATTCTGATATGATAAATCCCGACTCAATAAACCCGGCTACACTATCCTACAACCCTGCTCAACCCGAGCAATACCACATGTATCACAATAAAAGGAGAAGAGGTGCCAACATGGTTTCTCCTAAGTCAAATTCCAATGATAGTAGCAGTAAAAGGTGGCCTATCTAGATGTCCATACAAGCATGCAAGTGTTCTCATGATGATAAAAGAAAAACAGATATCGTTGTTCTCACATTAATTAGAGCTTGCTATTCCAGGATAATAATAGATCTCATAAGAACACTAAGTACTAACATAACACATGTCCAATCTATACAAGCATGCATGTTACACACAATGTACTAGTCGGTAATCAACAACGGGGATCACTCTAATATTCCTAGAGAGTAAGTCAAAATATGAGGTCCACAACAATCACCCACCTCGGTCACGAAGCACGGATCCAAACACGCCCTCACTCCAGGAAAATCACGGCTGCAAAGATGACGCACACGACACACAATTAAACTCAAAACTACAATCTACCGCTGTCCATACAATCCAGTCCAAAAAATAGTTAATTTTACCTACGAGATGATCTCGGAAAAATCCAAAAAAATAACCCCTGCAATCGTCGCGTTGAGTAGATGCGAATCGAGTACTCGCACGTCCCGTTCTGACACCTGTAGGCCAAGATACAAATAAAACACCGCTGCGAGTCCAAAACTTCCACAATAAAAAATCTGTAGCTTTCAGTCTAGGAAAAGTGGAATTATCACCTTTGAAGCAATCTCCAAAAATTCCAGAAAATTCATGACGGCGTTCCTCGCGACGATTAGATGTAAAACGAGTACTTCACTCCTCATTCCGATGCTCGTGGGCCGAGAAAAACCCACAATCACTCCAATGCTGCCCAAAATCTCACCGCAGGAAATGGGGTCACAAATGGTCCGAAAGACCCAAGAAAAGCTCGGAATGGAGGGAAACTGTAAATACAAGAATTGTAGCCCTACCTATCGTGAAAACGTAGGCGCAAGAATCACCTGAAAATTCCTGTCACGCCCCGGCGTCGAAACTGCGACCCGGGCTCGCCAACAGATCCGCCGCCCATACGGGAAGCCCCGTATAGACGAAGCGACTAACCTGCAAAAGAAAGATACTACACTATACATATATCAGAGCTGAAAAGTAAACTGCTATAAATAAAATAAATACAACTCCACAGATGTACAGTCCAAGTCCTCACAAATACATAAGTCTCTCAACTGAAAAAGGAAAAGTACGGGTATGAACCTCACTACAAAGGTCTCTCAAAATACAACTCTCAAAAATAAAAAGGGGGTGCATCTACTCTCTCAGGAAGACGACTGGTAGGGATCTATCTCGCGACTCCCTCACCTCGATCAGCAGGATCAGCAACTGGAGCTACAGGAACAGGAGTAGAAGTCTCTGGGGAAAAAGACACCACGACGGGTGTGAGAACTACATCCCACAGTAGTTCTCAGTGGGTGCCGCCAACAAGCCCGACGGTCTGCCCACTAACTCTACTAGAGGCATAAGTAACAAAAGCGATACTGAAAGGAAAATGGCTGGAAAAAAAACTCTACAGCTACTATGCCTCAATCTAAATGCTCAAAAAGTGGAACAGATGGAAACATGATGCATCTACTAACTCTCAAATATAATCACCCAATCTACACTGACTGCCACATAGGGTCCAGTCAAACCTGCGCCCACCTACTGCCGCACATCCACAAGAGGACGGGTCTACCGTAGGGTGTCCGTGACTGCCAAAACTGGCCCAGCCAGAGGGACTGCGTCGACAAGTCGCGATAGCAAGAAACAGGCCCAACTCCGGAGTGGCACTCGAGGGGCGCGACCCCACCGAGGAAAGTATCCGCGCACCTCTGTCGAGCTCAATGTGGCTCATGCAGGCTATAGTCCAAATCCACGATCAACAAGATCGACAATAACCAACATCACATCTCTAACTCACTAGCTGGAAATATCCAACAGCTAGGACTGCCGTCAACCCAACGGCTCCCCAAAACAGATCACCAAACTCACAGGTAACACAGGAAGGACCGACACCATAAGGGTTAGAAAATCCCGATAGGTTGGTGCCTAGAACCCCAATCAAACAAGAATAGAATCCAGGCTCCGCCTATCAAAGTTTCCGACCCCCTTACAGTTCGGGAACACAACTCCCTCGGTAAAACATGCGGAGGGAACCAACCAGGGCCCGAAAGTTCCAAAGGACCGACACCTACAACCCTATCAAACAAGAACAGGTTCCAGGCACGGTCCTCGTAGCTTTCGTCCCGAAACAGAAACAGAAAAGGCCCCTAGAAGAATAACAGCTCGACATGCAACTCTCTAGCCGGGTATACTCCACAACCGGCAACAATGAAGGGTCCGAGAACCCCGAAAGACTAGAACCTACAACCCAAATCAAACAAGAACAGGCTCTAGGCATAGCCCCTCGTTGTTCTCGACCCAGAGAAAAGGCAGCCCTTAGAACCCAGACCACTCGAACCATCTCGGGTGGGTAAGTTTATAGGAAAAGGTGATATTTATTACTGAAAGCCATTTGATCTGAGAGAAATCCATTTTTTATGATTTTTAGTTCTTTTTAGGAAAACAGTTTGAAAACAAGTTTTATATCCAAACCTCGAAGAGCTAATGCCTTCGTCCAATCAAACAAGAACAGACTCAGGCGACCCTACGATGCTTGGAAGAAAACATTGGTTGACTAAAAATCATGTGTGTCGAAAAAGGTTCTGGGTTCAAAGTCTTGCTGTCACTGGTACACTACTGCCACTACCACTGTAGCGACACCCGAATCGAGGAACACGACATCTCGGGATCACCGTCTACCCAAACGGCTCCTGCCATAAATAAACGACTAGCTATATCTACCAGACTCCACTCGGCCCCCAAGCACGAGTGTAATATGCATCCCACAGTAAGAAGAAACTCGACTGCTCGGCCCACTACCCGGGCGAGGAAGACACTATGTCCAGGAATAGAAGAACAGTGTGGATGTCTAAAGCATAAATAAACTTAGCCCAGATGAGGGTTTTCTATTAGTCTGGTTACACATGCAACATATGACGGGGGTGCTAGGTCAAGTTCCAAGATAACAAAACTTTAATAGATTTTAGGAAGTAGTAAATCACATGATCAATCCAACTACATCAGGAACATCAATTCTTACATTCTAGCATGCTACACAATAAACTCACAATCATGCATAGTCCTACTATAATAGAATTAATGTCCAGTCCATCAATCTTGGAGATAAGGCCACCCACCTGAAGGTGCTAACTGTCCAAAGTCCAACAGCTGAAAATATCCAGACACAAATATCTCTAATGTTCTCTAGATCCAACAGATTCAGAAACACCCGCAAACCATCCTGGGTACAACAATAAGGTCCAAAGTTACAGTTATTCCAAAAATATCCATGTACAACACACACTGCTGGAACAGTCCCAAAGAAGCAATATTTTCACCGGCAGAAAGGACTCCGAAAAATCCAACAAAAATACTGCTGCATTTGTCGCGTCGAGCCCTTCGAAACGAGTACCTGCACGCCCCAATCTGAGCCCCGTAGGCCGAGTTACAAATTCCACAACACAGGGTGCGCAAAACCTCTCAACAACACATCTGTAAACCCATGCACAGATAAAGGGAGAAAATATACCTCCGGGCAAGCCTCAGAAAAATCCCAGAAAAATACTGCGATAATTCTCGCGACTAGTAGATACAAAAAGTGTATAGGCACGCCTCAATCCGACGCTCGAGCGCAGAGAAATCCACAAAACAACCTGCTGTCCCCGAAATCCTCACAGCAAACAAAGGGTCCCAGTAAGCATGGCAAAACTCCAAGAAAAACTCGAAACTAGGGGATGCTGAAAATACCAAGATCGTAGCCCTACCTGTCGCGGATCCAACGACGTAAGAATCGACGAAAACGGTGGTAGGAGTAAGCCGAGGGAGTCCTCGCACCAAAACGCGACGAAGGAGATCACAAATGAAAGAGCATCGCGCCGCGCCGTAAAAATGGAAACCTCGAAGTGTGTGCCGCCAAAAATCCCAGGAATCCACATATGGATGCAGCACAGCACGGGGATCAACTTTGTTGAAGGCATCGAGGTGAAAGGAGGCTTCAAAATGCGGAAAAGAGGAAGAAGAAGGCGGCTCGGGTCCTTAAATAGGCCACACAAACAAATGCTGAAATACCGAGTGTATCCCCGGTTTCGGGCGCCCGAATCTTTCGGGCGCCGAAAACCGGGTCAGATGAAGGTCATCCGACCGCGCCCGAATCCGCCCGGAGACGCCACGTCACCCCGAACAGGCGACAGCCAAAGCGGCCACCCACCGAACGACGCGTGGCCATCGCGGACGCCGACGCGTCGTGCGCACTCGCGCGGGAAACGCGGTCAACGCGCACCTGCGCCGCCGCCTGTGCCCCGAGGCCGGCTACACCAGCTCCGTGGACCCGGTCCACTGCACCGGCCTACCGCCTGCTGCCACGCGTCTCAAGGCAAACCAACGGGAAGGTGACACGTGGCACACGCTCCCGTGCACCGCGCGCCTGCCCGCGCGCCCGCGAGCCTGCCCGCCCCGCCGCGCTCCGCCGCCGCCGGAACAGTGCCAAGTGCCTCGAAATCCATGCGCGTCTATCCGGGCTCCGAAAAATACAAATAAATAGTCCATTTTAATCGTTTTCGCGCGCTGAATCCAAATCCGATGTCCATTTTGCCCAATTCCACTTCTAAAATTTTCCGATGGCATCCGGAAAGGTGATCTTTTGTCCAAACTTGGCACTAAGTCCAAATTTGATTACCGTTTCGCGCGTAACCACTTCTAAACACTCGACGGGGTCCTCCGATTACCCACGTGATCCCTTTTTAAGCCCGAATTCCATCACTTGTGTCCAAATTGCGCACAAACACCACCGACACACCACGAAGGCCTCCGTAAGCTGCCAAACAACCAGTAAACCCATCGCGGGGATCCGGGTCCTCACAATTCCTACGGGGTAGCCCAGGGGAGTCCACAGACCGAAATGCGATGAAAAAGACCACCAAGGAAGGAGCGTTGCAGTGCGCCGAATCGCAGAAGACGTCGAAGTAGCATCCTCCAAAAATCCTGGAACTCCTCCACAAGATGCAGCACTGAGTGAGGAAGAAAATCTCTATAGAGCTCTCCCCGTGAAACAGCATAGAAAGTGCTCAAAAGAAGCCCTAAGGGCCTATTTATACGCCCAACCCAAAAAGGGGTTTTGGGATTGGGTTTCGCGCCCACGGCCCGCTAAGGAGCGCCCGGATTCTCCAGCGTCCTGCAAGTGCGCCAGGGCGGCGACGCGTGTCCCGCGCCCGGTCAACCGGGTGGGTGGCGCCCGCCAATGGCAGGGCGCCACGTGGCCCCCCAGCGCGACCCGCCGACCACGCCCACTCGCGCCTCGCCAGTAGCGCCACCTGCCCCCCATGCGCGCATGCATCCCGAGGTCTATGCACCCGTGCGGGGTTCCGTGGACCGCACCGCATGAGCCCGCCTGTCACAGGCTGCCACGTGTCCCCGCGCCCGGTCTATGCACCCGCGCGGGACTCCGTGGACCGCACAACCTGAACCGGCGAATCTGGGAACGCCACGTGTCTCCCGCCCGGTCCATGCGCAACCCCGCGCCTCTCCGTGGAACGCGCTCAGTGAACCGGCCAATAATAGGCCGCCACGTGGCACCCGAGCGGTCTACGGTCTCCCCCGTGCACCAAAATCCACCGAAAACTTCCGGGAGCCCCTTTTTGGGCATCCGGACTCAGAAAGATACGAGCAAATAGCCGTTTTCAAGTGTTTTTCCATGCTGAATCCAAATCTGACCTCCAATCAGCCTGAAACCTCTTTTAAAATTTGGTAAAAGCAGCCGAAATACAGGCTTGATCCAGGAACCTCATTGAGTCCATCCAACACATCCATTTGATGCGTTACTGGCCCAACACACCAATACCAGGTGTTTCACATCGTGGATTCATGGGAAAAAGTTACATGGGGTTTTGGGGTTCTACAATAATGAAATGAATCTATCATGCTATCATAATGTCCAACTACTATAAGTAGTATCATCTATGCGATATTCAATGTCAATGTCCAACTACCATGATTGAATCATCTATGTGATATTCAATGTCAATGTCCAACTATCATTAATGTATCAACTATGTGATATTCAATGTGCCTCATGGTCCCGTGGTGGCACCCCCACAAGGAGCTATGCCAATCCAACGGCATCCCAATCGGCACCCAATCCCGCACGGCGTCATGATGTCGCAAATGGCCAACTCCGGAGTGCTGGCTTGGAGGGAGCGACCCTACCAAGCATGTGCGAATGAGAACAAACGGCAAGAAAGCAAGCCTCGATTATCGTGTCTAAAACACGAAATACCATCATCGTGTCTAAAACATGGAATAGCAATCATCGTGCCTAAACACACGGAATAGCATCATCGACCTTTGGTCGGGGTATAGTGTCTCAAGTATCAATGTTTCATATACAATATTAGCATTATCTTGTATAATGAAAGAGTAAAGCATTTACTAGTTGTCCTGATGTCTCAAACATGGAATCTCACTACTTCATCTTGATTGTACAAGTTTAGAAGTTTTCTACTTGTATCTCACTACACTAGATGGCACTAATGTCATAATGTCCATTTATACATGATCATATGCATAACATGTCCCAATAATTCTATAACATGTATAGTTATTCTCTATTCATATCCAAAAACTTAAGTTCAAGAAAATTCCTATCCAATCCCCCCTTAAAGTGCCCATGCACATACAATGTTTACCTCTACTACGTAGAGTACGAAATTTTCTACACATGAAGAGGTTCAACCGCATGATCATAAATCATGATAAATCAAACGATGCAAGTTTAATATAAAAATGATGCCCTAAAAGTCTATAGGAGGCATAGGGGGAGTTCACCCATTTCGGTGAGGTCAAACTCACCGGATAGTTGCGAAATCCTTGTGAAGGATCCCAACCAAGATGCCCACACTTCCTCTTATGCCCTAAGAGAAGTTTCCAAAGGGTTAAAACATCACAAAAACCTAATCATGAAATTCCTTAAAATTCATAAGGAAAATAGGAGGAAATTACCTTAGGTTGAGAAATCTTGCTAGATCTTGAAATCCAAACAAGAAAAGCTTCAAAACCAACCTACAAGAGTGTCCTACACCCATCAATTCCACCCCAAAAGCTAGAAATTAAAAAGCCACAAATAAACCCTAGTTTTCCAAAAACTAGGTTTTCCTACAAAAAATGCCAAAAAAAAGGGAAAAGAAGTGTTCCAAACCTCTTTAAGCACAAATCCCACCTTGGAAGTGCGAAGGATAGGAACTACGGCTTCAAACTTTCTTATTCTCCAAGCTCTTGCCTTCCCTCAAGCTCTTTGTGTTACGGAATTTGAGTTGGCGTAGTTTCGTGAAAGTCTCAAGTCTTGAAGATTGAAGGTGAAGAAAGTTGGATCATTTAACTCAATCTCAAGAAAGAAGAATTCAAAAGGATCAGGTATGTTTTACTAAAGATTTTGTGTGATCCGAATACTTCTTGTAGTGTAGAAACACTTGGAAGAATCCTTCATTGCATAAAAATCAAAAACTGGACTTGGGACATGTTCAGGATCCGGATCAGGTTGTTCGATCCGGATCCCGAAGGTGGTTCGTTCATACACTAGTTCAATCCGGATCGTAGCCTCTCTTGATCCGGATCCCGAACACTGAGTTTACCATCTTCCTTGAACGATCCGGATCAGGCTTCGCAATCCGGATCCCGAACGTTGATGTTTGGTGAACTGTATGAACGATCCGGATCAAGCACTTCGATCCGGATCCCGAACCTTCGTTTTTCTGGAATTGCCTGACTCGTTGTGACGATCCGGATCACAGTTAATCCGATCCGGATCGCCGTCCATAAAATCTCCAGAAATGTTAGGTTTTTGATTTCTATCTCCTTCCTAGGGTTTCTAACCTATAAATAGACCCTATGACTCTTCTTCTAGGGTTAATCCAAAAAGAGGCCGAAAATAACAATAGCCGTCATTTTCATATATACGCCTCTAGATCCACATATAGAGAAGAAAGGAAATCATTAGAGAATACTCTATGTTTCTTCATCTATATTGATTAGTTTGATTCTAGGTTTTCATACTCACATCTTGAGTTGAATCAAACTGATGAATACTTACATGGTATTTCCGATCTATCTTTGATCTAAGTATTCGGCGGATCATCACCACCCAAAACAACGATTTACCCCAAAAATCGGCGCGTGGATTCGCGTGTCCTTGTGGATTCAAGGTTCAACCGCTCTCGTGGATTCGGAGCGAGGCACGTTCGTGGATTCGAAGGGTGCTATTGGGTGAAGACCGTGGATTCGGTCGGACGTCGTGGATTCGACGTTGGACGCCGTGGATTCGGCGTTGGGCGCAGATCGTGGATTCGAGAAGCGTCGCGGAGCGAGCGGAGAAGATCCTCTAGGAGCGTATGGAAAAGGTTGAGTCGTAAGTGTGTACGGTAAATCACCTTGTACGTGTTTTAATTCTAGTGGATTTCTGCCGTGTTATCGGTCCCGTGGTTTTTTACTCCGGTGATGGAGTTTTCCACGTAAAAATCTTGCGTATTATTTTTATTTCCGCATTGGGTTTTTATCGCAACGATTTTTTGAGTGTTTATGCGTTTACACCTATTCACCCCCCTCTAGGTGTATTTCCCCTATTTAGATCCTTATTACATATAACCCAACAAGTGGTATCAGAGCGGGAATAGGGTTGTAAACAATGGTTGAAGGTGGAAACATCAACCGACCCCCGTTCTTCGATGGAACAAATTATGCGTACTGGAAAGTACGGATGAAAGCCTTTTTAATTTCCATCGACGAACGGGTGTGGCAATCAATTGAATTAGGATGGTCTAATCCAACTGAACTTATTGGTGATGTTCGCACCTTAAAACCTAGGTCGAAATGGACCAAGGAAGAGTTAGATTCATCTTCTTACAATGGCAAGGGAATTAATGCTATCTTTAATGCCTTATCTCAAACTGAATTCTCTCGCGTCTCGGCATGTGAGACTGCGAAAGAAATCTGGGATGTTCTTCAGGTTACACATGAGGGAACTAACCTCGTGAAGATTCAGAAACTGCAAATGCTTACGAGCAAGTTTGACTCTATCTTAATGGCAGAAAATGAATCTTTCACGGACTACTATACACGATTGCAAGACATCGTAAACTCATGTGCTAATCTGGGAGAGAAGATTCCAGAATTTAAGATTGTAAGAAAGATCTTAAGAACTCTTCCTGAACGATTTCGCCCAAAGGTTACTGCCATTGAAACTATTAAACACCCGGACGAAATACGTGTAGAAGAATTAGTTGGTTCATTACAAACTTATGAAATGACATTTACTACTAACAATTCTTCTGGAAAGGCATCCACTTCTAAGTCTTCAGGTTATGCGTTGAAAACAACTAAGGAAGAAGACGTGGATACGTCCTCCTCAGACGATGACGAGAACCTTTCTATGGAGGAATTTGTGAAGCAGCTCGCTCTCTTGACAAGGAAGTTTCGCCGCAACTTTCGAAGGGGTAATTCAAGCAAATCTCCATCCTTCGGAAAGTCGAACAAAGGCAAGGGTACTTCAGGTTACAAGTCAAGAAAGCAAGAGAACTTCTCAAAGGATAAGAAAAGTTCAGAAGGACAACTACAATGCTTCAAATGTCGAGGCTACGGCCACATTGCAACGGAATGTCCTAACAAGTATCCGGCAAAGAAGAAGGCGATGCAAGTCGTCACTTGGGATGACAACTCAACGTCAAATGAGTCGTCTTCGAGTGATGAAGAAAAGAGCTCCACCGCATTCCACGCGTCCGTATCTTCACCCTTCATGTGCTTTATGGCAAGTACATCTGAGTCGTTGTCCAACTCCACTGTTGAAAAGAATGCTACGGACAACGAATCGGATGATTCGGAAGGTGAAGATTTTGCTCTAGCCTACCACAGACTTTTGAGGGACTCAAAGAAAGTGGCTAAGCAAAACAAGAGTTTGAGAGGGAGAGTGCATGATCTCGAAGAAGAAGCAAAAAGAGCGACTTCTCTCTCAAACGCTCTTGAAGTGGAAAGGGAAAACCTGATAAAGGCAAATGCTTCCCTTCAAGAGTCCAATGAGCAACTTGAGAAGGAACATACAAATCTGGTGGATAACGCGAATCACTTCTCAAAGCTCTACAACGAGGCTCGACAGGATAACCTGGAAATGACAAAGACCATTTTCCAACTCAAGAATGACTTACAGCGATTCTCTTCAGGAAGGAGTAAGTTGGATAGACTTCTTGGTCTTGGTCAATCAAATAGGTTCGGCCTCGGATACACTCAAACTGGAAACAGTCCAAGTTCGAGTGAGATAGTCTTTGTGCCTCAGTCGGTATCTCCTCCTCCGACACCGGAATTCAAGACAAACAACGACAACAAACCTACTTCATCCTCTTTGGGATCGTCAAGATCTAAGGTATGTTTTCGTTGTGGTGTTTCAGGGCACATAAGAAGATATTGCAAGACGGGAGTCAAACGCTCATCTCAAGGACCTCTTGCAACAACTACCAAAAAGGCTCCTCCCCGAAAATCAAAGCAAAACTTTTCAAATGAAAAGAGGCTTGGTAGTTCATCGCGCAAGACGATCTCATCAAGGAACAACAATCGCTATAACAAGACGCCTTCACCTAGGCATATAACTTCACGACCATTACCGACGCACTCCAAAAGGGTTTGGGTGCGCAAAGGTGAAATTTTCCCTTGTCTTGTTTCCAATGTTTCCTTGCATGCATATGATAGTTCGTCTTGGTATCTGGATAGCGGGTGTTCCCGTCACATGACCGGTGACAAAAATAGTTTTCAAAATCTTGAGAAAATCTCCGGAGGACACGTTGTTTTCGGAGACGGTCGATCTTCCAAAATTGTTGGAAAAGGGACGGTAGCTATTCCAGATGGCCCAATTTTGAAAAACGTCTTATTTGTTGATGGCCTTAAGACTAACCTCATAAGCATAAGTCAACTTTGGGACAATGGTTTTTCAGTTAACTTTTCATCTGTTGAATGCGTTGTAACTGATAAGGACCATGTCTTCTTTCTAAAAGGGGTTAGATCTGAAAACAATTGTTATGTTGTTCCTAATAAATTTTCTGAAAATTGTAACTTAGCCGCTTTGAATAATGAAACTCTTTGGCATGAAAGGCTAGGTCACTTAAATTTTAAGGAACTTACTAGAATTTCAAGCAAGGACGTGGTCAAGGGGGTTCCAAAGCTCTTATTTAAACAAAACATTGTGTGTGGTGGTTGCCAAAAGGAAAAACAGTCTAGGACTGCACACAAGAACTTGAACCACGTTGGTACAAAACGGCCCTTGGAACTTTTGCACATGGACTTAATGGGGCCGACCCGTCAACCATCTTTGGGAGGTAAATGGTACATTTTTTTATTGGTTGATGATTTCTCTCGGTTTTCTTGGGTAGCATTTTTAAAAGAGAAAGCTGATACGTTTGACTCTTTTCATGAGATTTGCCATCGTATTATGATTGAAAAGAATGAAAAGATCATTCGTGTTAGAAGTGATAGAGGTGGAGAATTCATAAATTCAAAATTCATTGATTTTTGCACTTCAAATGGAATTAAACATGAATTCTCGGCACCCTATACACCTCAGCAGAATGGTGTTGTTGAGCGCAAGAACAGGGTTGTTCAAGAGATGGCGCGTGTGATGCTTCATAGCCGGAATTTACCGCTACACTTTTGGGCTGAAGCTGTGAACATCGCTGTCTATGTCATTAATAGAGTTTACTTGCGCCCAGGAACTTTAAATACACCATATGAGCTGTGGTTTAGTAGAAAACCCAATATCAAATATTTTCGTGTCTTCGGGAGTCGATGTTACATTTTACGTGACCGTGAAAATCTTGGAAAGTTCGACTCTCGAAGTGATGAAGGGATCTTTTTGGGTTATTCTACGAATAGCAGAGCATATCGAGTATTTAACATTGAATATAAGACGATCGTAGAATCTATAAATGTTAAAGTAGATGAAGCTTTTCACTTTGAAACTGGAAAATCTACCCTCGATATCTCTCTAGATGATGATTCTCCTGCTAGTGCATCTTCTCATAATAATACTTCCAATATTAATGATGCATCTAATGGTTCTTCTAGTTTATCTGATGTGCAGGAATCATCTCATATATCTCCGAGTACTCCGTTTCAACAAACGTTACGAATCTCCAAGGATCATTCGGAATCGAATATTATTGGAGATCCACAAGAAGGAGTCAGAACTCGGAGGCAGTTGGTTTGTGGATTTGCTTGCTACGTATCTTTAATCGAACCAAAGAACATAGATGAAGCTCTTCAGGATGACTACTGGATTAAAGCAATGCAGGAAGAGCTCCATCAATTTGAGCGAAACAAAGTCTGGGAATTAACGAAGCCTCCAAAGCAACACAATGTGATAGGTACCAAATGGATCTTCAAGAACAAGAAAAATGAGGATGGTACTATCATCAGGAACAAGGCACGATTAGTTGCTCAAGGCTACTCTCAAGTAGAAGGTATAGACTTTGATGAAACCTTCGCCCCTGTAGCTAGACTCGAGTCCATTCGTATACTATTTGCTATTGCTTGTCATTTTAAAATCAAATTATTTCAAATGGACGTTAAGAGCGCATTTCTAAATGGGTTTTTAAATGAGGAAGTTTATGTGGCTCAACCGAAAGGTTTTGTAGATCATAAACAACCTAACCATGTTTTTCGTTTGAAAAAGGCTCTTTACGGTCTGAAACAAGCACCGCGAGCATGGTACGAAAGGTTAACAAAGCACCTTTTGGAGAAGGGCTATACTCGAGGGGGAGCTGATAGGACTCTCTTTGTGAAGCATTATCAAAGCAATTTCATTGTAGCACAAATCTATGTCGATGACATTGTATTTGGCGCAACAAGAGATAACGATGCTTCTAAATTCGCGGAGACCATGGAAAGCGAATTTGAGATGTCCATGATGGGCGAATTGACTTATTTCCTTGGATTGCAAATTAAACAAAATGATGAAGGTATTCACTTGAGTCAATCCAAGTATGCAATGGAGTTGGTCAAAAAGTTTGATCTAGAAAATTGTAAAGATTTTCCGACTCCAATGGGAACTAGCCACAAGGGACTTGGAAGTGAATCACATAGTGAGAATGTAGACGAGAAACTGTATCGAAGTATGATTGGAAGTCTACTTTACCTCACGGCTAGTCGCCCAGATATATCTTTTGGTGTTGGGATTTGCGCGAGATATCAATCAGCACCAAAGGAGGTTCACCTGAAAGCGGTGAAAAGGATCATCCGGTATATCAAAGGATCAATTAATTTCGGAATTTGGTATCCTATGGGAACAAGTTTGGATATTGTTGGATACTCAGATGCCGATTGGGCAGGATCAGTGGATGATCGGAAAAGCACGAGTGGTGCATGCTTCTATCTTGGCCATTGCCTTGTTGCATGGCACAGTAAAAAGCAGAACTGCATAGCACTCTCGACTGCCGAAGCGGAATACATTTCAGCTGGAAGTTGCTCAACTCAACTCATTTGGATGAAAAGCGTATTGAGCGACTTCCGCATTTCAGCATCTTCGGTAACAATACTTTGTGACAACACTAGTGCTATTAACATTTCTAAAAACCCTGTGTTGCACTCTAGAACAAAACATATTGAACTTAGATATCATTTTCTTAGAGAGCTAGTTGAATCAAATACTCTTCAACTCTCATATATTTCAACTGAGGATCAATTAGCTGACATTCTAACAAAACCTTTGGATCAAAAACGTTTTATTCATTTACGAAAAGCAATTGGGATGCTTTCCTTGAAATAATCTTCTTTTTGAAATCTTTGCTTAGGATAGGTTTTGTATTTGTTTTTGTTTTGTTCATTATCTATGTTTGTACATAGGACATTAATTGAGCATAGATCATAATTGACTTTAATTGCATCTTTTCGCACATTTAGAAATTTATTATGCTTTTGCCATCATAATATTTCACTGTTGCAATGATCATTTATGTTAATTAAATCATCTTCTAAAGTGATCAAAGTCAATTTCTCTCTCTCTATGATCTCTTGGTAATAGTCATTATCTTATTTGACTGCTTAGTCGAGTATGAAATCGAGATCAATATTTGGTTGAATACTTTATATCTTAAATAATTGATAGCCAATTGAGGGGGAGTCATAGAAAAGGTAAAATGCTCAAAAGATGTGGAAAGAGTTACATCCCAATGAGGAGTGTGAAAACTACCACCACATGGAGGAAAGAGCTACCATCTCGGTCGTCCGAGTATTGTGTGCAGCTACCACATGTATACCAAGCATGGTTGTTCAAATTTTTGATTAAGTAAAATGCATGTTGAAATACTTGACTCTGTCAAATTTCAAGGTTGGTATAAGGTGGGTTTTTAAAGAAAGATGCTCAAAGAGCCACTCTCTTCAACAGATTGTCTAGATACATTATCTATTATATTTGGGATTTCAAACATCTATTGATCTTTGTATTTCATTTTCTTTACTGAATTGATGATTTGATAAAGGCATTACTCATAAGATCAAGTTAGATGTAATTGAAGGTGTTCAACTTTAAGGGATTTAATTTTTGTAAATTTTCGTTTCATTTTTGGATATTATTGATAGATTTGGCATAATCTAATTCTTGTTGTATGAAACGATGATTTTTGTTTAAAGTTGATACACATTTGCGCTTACAATCTTTTTCTGGTTTTTCTTGAATTTCTCTAAAATTTTCTAAAGAAAAAGTTGGGGCCGATCCGGATCGGGCTAGATGATCCGGATCCCGAACGTAGGAATTCTTCTGCGGGCTGACGATCCGGATTGTATCTGCCGATCCGGATCCCGAACGCAGTTTCTCACTGCGGGTAGCCGATCCGGATCGCAGTTATGAACTGATCCGGATCGCGGCTAGGTTTTATAAAGAACGAAAGGGGTTTTTGATTTCTTTTACTCCAATCTTTTGTTCCAAAGTTTCCAGAGCCTTTCTCTCTAGATTTCATCCTTCCTGGAAGCTTTCAAACTCAAGTTCTTCAACTCCAAGTAAGTTTTATTGATCAAAATCTCGATTTTTCACCGTATTTCTCTTTTCCTCCTCAAACGTGATGAATTTCTTGGATCAACTTTGTTTGTGGATGGTTTTTGATCAAATTTCTTTTGAAATAAGAACTCTGGGTAAATTAGTTTTGATTATATGCTAGGTATTCTCCTGATTAACGGATTTTTAGGCTTCAATTTCTAAAATTTCGGTTTTAGGGCATATAATAAGGATTTTTGAAAATCATGCAATTGATCTATTTTTAAAAGTCCTTTTGCAAAACTAATTTGATTCTTAGTCTCTCTACATGATTATGATTGTTTGGGTACAATTTTCCAATCTTTGAAAATTAACAATTTTTTCATGTGTTCTTGAGTTGGTCTACACAAGATTCCTTTTCTCAAGAAACCATTAGCAATGGTGATCACTTGGATTGTTTTTCTACTTGCGGCTATGGTTCATACGAGAGACACCGTCAAGCCCAAGAGGGCTAAGAAGGCTAAGAAAGCGAAGAAAGCTAAAGATGATTCCGATACAGAATCTGAAACGGAATCAATTAATTGGGATGAACTGCAAGTTGAAGCAACGACTGTTCCGACTGCTTCAAAGGGAAAAGCACCTGCAGAAACATCAAAGGCTCCGCCCACTGCTGCTGAGAAAGGCAAAGCTCCAATGGAAGAAACTTCTGGGAAGACAAGAAGAAAAAGTATTGCTCGCAAAAGAGGGAGTGCACAAGGTATCTCCATTGAGCAACCAGCTGATAGGCAAGCACCTCCTCAAGACTTTGTCAGCTCGGCAAGAATAAAGGATTTTGAAAACAGAGAATGCATTGGAGAAAGGCATGTTGATATAAAAGCCTTAAAGCAGCGTTCTCAGACGTTTGGGACTTTGTTTGACCAGAGAGGTCTTGCTTCCATTTGCGAGTTCCCGGAGACCACTGGGTATTGTCTTCACTCAGTGAGGATGTTTTATCAGAATGCCTGCTATCTAGTTGATCAGGAAAGCGGGCGTCGGGATTTTCAAACATTAGTCAAGAATGTCAGAATCAAAGTAACGCCTCAGCTAATTGTTGAAGTACTAGGGATGGATGCCCGAGCCGATGGCACTCATTACCTGAAGAATCAAGCCTTCAACACCTACTCCTGGAGAGTGGTAGTTGATGGAATCTGTGTTCCAAATACTCGGTCGACAGGAAACTCCGTTTTCTCGAAAGAACTACGACCAGAGTACCGCATCTTAAATCTTATTGTTTGTTACAATATTATTCCAAACATGAACACAAAGGTTCTTCGGTGGGAAAGAATGATATTCCTTTATCTACTTGGAAACCCCGCAGCAGCAATGGGAGCTAACTTAAACATTCCCTACGTCATCTGGTCAAGGATGGCACGATATGTGGAGCAAGCTCATCCGTCAGAGAGACTACCTTTTCCAATGATCATCATGCGCATTCTTCGCAAATTTAAAGCTGACACAAATGCGAGTTCCTATCTGCACAGTTTAGGAACGATCAATGACACAACAATTGTAAAGTCTCTTTCGACGAAGCCAGATGAACCTTTCATACCTCTTCACCGGCAACGAGAACAACGACAACAAGCAACAACCTCTGCACCGGCAGCAGCTCCTCCAGTTCAACCAGCACCTCCGGCACAAGAAGCACCACAATCAACTTCTGATGATGATGCATCTGTTACCCTCAATCTATAAAGAACAGCAAAGGCTCTCCAACGAGCAAGAACGTATATCAAATGAACTAATTGAGGTAAAGGAAGAAATAAAGAAGGTAAATAAAAATCAATCAGCAATGAACAAGTGAATAAAGAAGATTTTCCAAATCCTCGGCTGTATCAGTTCAGACGAGTCTGAATAATCCGTATCCTTCTAATTTCTGTTTATTATGCATATGTTTAAATCCTTCTGTTGTGCAGGTTTTTAAGTTTTAATTTGAGTTTTTAGTTCTCTAACTTAAACTGTTAACCATTCTCTCCACTTCTGTAATCTTTGGCTTTATTTGTGACAAAAAGGGGGAGAGAGTTTAGAACAATGATTTGAACAATGAACAATGATTGTGAAAATCTTGCTAATGAACAATGATTGTGAAAATCTTGCTGATGAAGATTTTGTATACATCAAGGTAAGTATCACTTCAACTTCAACTTTGGTTTTCATCTTGTGATTGTTTGCATGTCTCGACTAACTATTCGACTAACTATTTGGGCATGTAATATAACTAACAAGTTGATGTTGGACTAACACTGTGTGACATTTGGTTTTTAATTGCATAGAAGATATGTTGGTTTTTGACTATCATTCTCTTACATATCTGAATTCTCAAATGTCATGATGATTAGATAAACTCTATCTCTGTACTAGGTTCTGTATGCTAAATATTCTTGAGGTATCTAACGATCTCTTTTTGTCAAGAATGATTTCTTTGTGCAGAGAGTACAGATGTCTAAGTCTAGAGTCTGTTTTAGGAGTTTATCTCATGTTTTTAAATTTTTGGATCTCCATTGTAAATTTTTGTTGTATGGTGATAGCAACAAAAATATCTTTTTGAATTTTCTTTAGTGGATCTGTGTTTTGTCACGAAACCGCCAAAGGGGGAGATTGTTACGGAATTTGAGTTGGCGTAGTTTCGTGAAAGTCTCAAGTCTTGAAGATTGAAGGTGAAGAAAGTTGGATCATTTAACTCAATCTCAAGAAAGAAGAATTCAAAAGGATCAGGTATGTTTTACTAAAGATTTTGTGTGATCCGAATACTTCTTGTAGTGTAGAAACACTTGGAAGAATCCTTCATTGCATAAAAATCAAAAACTGGACTTGGGACATGTTCAGGATCCGGATCAGGTTGTTCGATCCGGATCCCGAAGGTGGTTCGTTCATACACTAGTTCAATCCGGATCGTAGCCTCTCTTGATCCGGATCCCGAACACTGAGTTTACCATCTTCCTTGAACGATCCGGATCAGGCTTCGCAATCCGGATCCCGAACGTTGATGTTTGGTGAACTGTATGAACGATCTGGATCAAGCACTTCGATCCGGATCCCGAACCTTCGTTTTTCTGGAATTGCCTGACTCGTTGCGACGATCCGGATCACAGTTAATCCGATCCGGATCGCCGTCCGTAAAATCTCCAGAAATGTTAGGTTTTTGATTTCTATCTCCTTCCTAGGGTTTCTAACCTATAAATAGACCCTATGACTCTTCTTCTAGGGTTAATCCAAAAAGAGGCCGAAAATAACAATAGCCGTCATTTTCATATATACGCCTCTAGATCCACATATAGAGAAGAAAGAAAATCATTAGAGAATACTCTATGTTTCTTCATCTATATTGATTAGTTTGATTCTAGGTTTTCATACTCACATCTTGAGTTGAATCAAACTGATGAATACTTAGATGGTATTTCCGATCTATCTTTGATCTAAGTATTCGGCGGATCATCACCACCCAAAACAATGATTTACCCCAAAAATCGGCGCGTGGATTCGCGTGTCCTTGTGGATTCAAGGTTCAACCGCTCTCGTGGATTCGGAGCGAGGCACATTCGTGGATTCGAAGGGTGCTATTGGGTGAAGACCGTGGATTCGGTCGGACGTCGTGGATTCGACGTTGGACGCCGTGGATTCGGCGTTGGGCGCAGATCGTGGATTCGAGAAGCGTCGCGGAGCGAGCGGAGAAGATCCTCTAGGAGCGTATGGAAAAGGTTGAGTCGTAAGTGTGTACGGTAAATCACCTTGTACGTGTTTTAATTCTAGTGGATTTCTGCCGTGTTATCGGTCCCGTGGTTTTTTACTCCGGTGATGGAGTTTTCCACGTAAAAATCTTGCGTATTATTTTTATTTCCGCATTGGGTTTTTATCGCAATGATTTTTTGAGTGTTTATGCGTTTACACCTATTCACCCCCCTCTAGGTGTTTTTTCCCCTATTTAGATCCTTATTACATATAACCCAACACTTTGGTGCAAGCTCCAATGGTGGAGAAGAAAAAGATGAAGAAAATGCCAAGTAGAGGGAAGAGTTGAAGGTGAAAATCCAAGAAAGAACTCTCCCTCTCTCTCTTTCTAACACTCTCTTGCTCTCTCTCCAAATGAGAGGAAAAGAGGGGAAAATGAGGGTTAAAAACCCTATTGTAACAAAATCCCCAAAGACCCCTACAAGAAATGTAATTACATTTCTTACTGGGCTGTCCAGGCCAAAACAGTCCAGACCCCGAAGGTGGAATTCCCAGATTCGTGCGGACAGGCCAGACTATCTCCAGACGGTCCGGACCCCGAAGCCAAAACCCTCAAATTTCAGATTTTTTGAAAACTTCCGATTTGCTCCCAAACTCTCTGGAAACCTTCTAGAACCTTCCGGAAGCTTTACTAAAACATCCGATGGGTATCATTCAACCCTTCACACACTAGAACTTCGCAATTTGCTAAATTTCAATGTGCTACACCGTTGGCACTTCATCACTTTCGAAAGTATTATTACCTTTACTTTTCTGTTTTACCCTAAGTTGTTTACTCTAGGGTAGCTAGGATGCCCCAAGGACACCAAGTTTCATTTAAGTTCTCATGTTTATTCTTTTTATTCTTTCAACCCTTAAGTTCATGACTTTAGGGTTCAAGATGTCCCAAGGATACCAAATATTATACCAAGGCACTCTAATGTAGAGTTCAATGACTCTATGTTCAGACTCTAACATTCTTGCCTTAAGTTTTTCCCTAAGTTCAATGGCACTTGTTTTGACCTGGATTCCTTATTAGGTTCCAAGCCACTCATAACCAACCTACAACTAGGTTTTGTATACACTTAGGTTTATAGGGGGCTAAAACCCTAGTTTTCTCTCTTTTCAATTTACTTAGAACTAAACCCTAATATGTTCATGAAAACTTGCATCATCATGGATCTAATCTTACAATAATGCTTCTAGGTCATAAGAAAGCAAAGAAAAAAGAGATGAATCTTCTAGCTAGAAGAGTTGCTTGATCACTTGAAATTTCAAGAAAATTCCTAAAAATGGGATAAACCCATAATAGATCATAAAATCTCTTTTAAACTCCGAAAACCACAAAAACTCCAAAACCCTAGATTTTTCTCACGTACATCTCACAAGCTCCAAGCAAAAGTGGATGAAGAAAGGCTTCCTTTCTTCTCCCAAAGATCCCTTTGAGGTTTTTCCTTGCTTTTCCTTGTTGTTTAGGAGATCAAAACCCCAGCTCAGGGTTCCTCCACCATCTGCTGCTTCCACCCACCTTCTTCTTCTTCTCTAGGTGAGGGCGAATAGAGAGAGAGAGGGAGAATGCAAGAGAGAGAGAGTGAGAAAGAGAGTGGGA
>CM055067.1:42733378-42987980 GCA_029204045.2 Tillandsia leiboldiana | reverse complement strand
CATATTTTTAAACGTGTTCAACGTGACTTAGCAGCACTTTACTAATTTAGGAAAGGCCGGTGCACCACAATGTTCATTGTTTATTATTTTAGGTTCCGTATAAAAATTAGATTGATATTTTGTGTATTATATCTATTTTGTATTTATTCTTTTAGTAACTTATAGAAATCGTAATTCTTAATTTAGGTTCCTGTGATTGACTATCCATGCATTTTCCACCGGATAGTTTCTTAACTCAAAGCAAATCTTAAAGTAAGCGACCTCACACTCGTTAGTTTTTTCGCAATATAGTATAGGGAAATATTCTAATTATAAGAAAGTTCATATTTTCTATATTTTAAAACTATGAATTAAGCGTATTATTATTAAAACTAAGCTTTAAGCGTATTTTAAAACTAAGAATAAGTTTTAACTTTGATGACAAGTTCTTTTAGTAAGGGATATTTAAAATTTAATAATTTGTTCTGCAAATTAGAGGGCTAGATAAGTATTTTAAATCATAATGTCTCTTGGTATCCTTGTGGTATAGTAGACTCTAGCAAATCACGAATTTCTAGTGAAAATAACGGTATTTAACATCCTTCGAATGATTTTGTTGTACTTTGGAAGATGTTAGAATATTTTCAGTGCGAAATGGCACGAAAACAAGATGTAGTGTACTGGTTTTCCCATGCAACTTTCCGGTGAATCCATTGTGTAGAACACCTAGCGTTGGTGTCTGGCCCATGGTGCATCGAAGGGGTGCCACAGATGGACCTTGTGAGACTTTGATAGCGGAATTGGCCTTCGGCTGTAATTGCCGAATTTTAGAAAAGGTTTTGGGCCAATCTGAGGTTGGATTTGGATTCAGCGCGGAAAAACGCTTAAAAACGGCTATTTGCTTGTTGAATTTGGAGTCCGGATGACCAAATGCGGGCTTCCGGAAGTTTGGAGGGATTTTCGGTGCATGGGGGTGACACGTGGACCGGCCCGAGCCACGTGGCGGCCTCTTATTGGCCGGCTCACGCAGCTGGGTCCACGGGGAGGCGCGGCGGTGCATGGACCGCGGCGGGGGGACGCGTGGCGTGCCCTGGTAGGCGGGCGCACGCGGCACGGCTCACCGGTCTGGCGGGGTTGCGGTGGACCGGGCGCATGACGCGTGGCGGCTTCTGATTCGCGGGCCCACGTAGGCGCGGTCCACGGCGTGCGCGAGGGGGGCGCCTCGGTACTGTGCGCGCACAGTGGCGCCAGCGGGGCGGTCGGCCGCACTCGAGTGCGACACGCGTCGCCTCGCGGTTGGGCGGCCGTACCTACCCCGCTGACCGCGAGGGGGCCACGTGGCGCGTTGCGGGCCGCCAGGTTTGCTGTCCCCTGTTCGGGGCGACGTGGCCGTCCCAGGGACTTCCGGGCGCGTCGGACGGGAAGCATACAACCCGGTTTCCGGGCGCAGTGCGCCCGAAAACCGCGCCCGAAACCCGGCCCATTATGCATTGTGGGCTGGGCCTATAAATAGGACCCCCCTTTCGTTTCTTTGTCTTTTAGGACCCCTTTTTCACTGGGCTTCCTTCACAGAAGTTCCTCCTCTCTCAGTGCTCTACCCTTTGGAGAAGTTTGAAGATTTTTGGAGGCACGCATCCCGAGGTTCACCATTTTACGGCGCGGCGCGACGCTTGTTCTCTGGCGATCCTCTTCGCCCCTTCTCAGTGTTTGGACTCCTCCGACTCACCCCGACCTCGGAATCCGCCGATTCTTGCGCCGTAGGACTCACAACAGGTAGGGCTTCAACTCCTGTGTTTTGTGGTTCCTCGATTTCCGTGCTGATCTTGGAGTTTTCTTAGCACCCATTTGACCCTTTTTCTTCGCGGACTTTTGGGACAGCACCGCGGTGTTCTTGCCATATCTTTCCGCTCAGGCGTTGGAACGAGGCGATTCCAAAGGTAATTTTCATCTACGTTTCGCAAGGAGTCTCCTGGATTTTTCTCAGATTTTTCTGGATTTTACCCGTGGGTGAGAATCTTCTTTCTCTGTGGTTCCTTGTTACAGGAATTTGGTACAGTTTGGATTCGGGGTGTACCCCTTGCCGGATTTTTATCTCAGCGTAGGAAACTCCAATTTGGGCGTGCAGGTACTCGTTTCGACGGGCTCGTCGCAAGGATCGCGATAGTATTTTTCTTGGATTTTTCTGGGCATTATTCGCAGGTAAAAATTAGTGAATTGTGGACTGCTGATTTGGGGGACAGATTCTGGAAAGTGTGGATGTTTAGCTTATGTATTTTTCCTTTGGGGTATTTTGTACAGATTGGTGGTGTGTTTGGACTGATCTTGGACTTCGCCTTTGGGAATTTTGGAATAGCGCTCGAGGTGGGTGATGTTGTGAACCCCCTACTTGTGAATGTCACTAGGCCTATTAGAATGCCATGTTTATGTGTTATTAATTGTGAATGTATCTAGCATGCTTGTATGAGAATAAGGTTCCTTTGTGATACTTGCATTGTTAGCAGGTTACATGTTAGTAAGTGGTATTTCCATGTTTAGATGGGCAATTTAATTAGTTGGAAAGAATGCTATAGCCATATCATATTGTATGTTGAGGGAAGGTTTGGGCATGTGGTTAGAATGAATGTTGTATAAGGGGTACTTGCTAGTAGATTGTGCATCTAAAATGTATTAAGTATCATATATCTTACCACATGTACATCGGGATTTCCCAAACACTTAATGTTGCATATGTTTGAATAATTGGAGTAATTATAGCCAATAAAGGACTTTGCATGCTTGAATGGTCATCTAGATAGGCCACCTTTTTCTGCTACACAAACTTATTGGAATTGACTTAGGAGAAACCATGCTTTTATTCGTTCTCCTGTCGTCTAGCCTTAGGGGATTGTGTAGTTAGATGTTCAGAGTTGGGACAGTCGGGGATCGAGGTTTGGGTGTTGCGGCGACCGCGGACTGTGGGCGGTTGACCGGATTATTATTACTACTTTTACACCAGATTGGGGGTAGGGGATCGAGTTTCCCTTTAGTGGATGGGTTTTCCCACTTTGATCAGGGTCGTGACCCCGTCCTGCTATTTATGGTACTGATGATACTAGTGACTGTGATACTATGCTCGTGTGGGGTCGCTCCCCTCGAGTGCCACTCCGGAGTAGGATTCCGACCGTGTTGGGTGCCGGTCAGGCCGTGTTGGGTGCCGGCTAGACCGTGTTGGGTTCCGGTCTATTTGGACAGGGGAGATACTGAGTTGTGAGGTTGACAGCAGAGCAGGCAGTTCCAGTGTTTACTGGTGTTTTGATTGGGTTGGTCTGTCAGTCCTTACGTCCTGGTGCATGTTTTTAGCCATTCTCTAGTAGGCATCGTAGAGGCATGTTAGTGGTAGCTCTGCATCAGTAGTGTACTTGTAGCTTACCACCTTTGTTTCATTTTTTTCGCCTCTGATAGTCCTAGTGGGCATGTCTGAGTTTGAGGTCTACCCACTAGGGGAGGCTACTGTTTTTATAGTAGTTCTCACCCCCCACTGTTTTCTCTTTTCTGTTCCCCTTTGTTTTGCAGAGTTCTCTGCGGGAGTTGCGGGACCCTCTTCCCTGGATCGAGGTAAGAGGATCGCTGATTAGCTAGCCACTGCCCGAGTTCGAGTTTAGTAGTTTTGATGTATCCCCAGTACACTCAGACGGTTGTATTTTCCTTTTATTTTGGGTCTGGCTGCGGCCAGCTGGTTGTATATATTTCGTGAGCTGGGAGAGACACGTGTATATTTCTGAGAGCTTACTGTACTTTCATTTCCAGCATTTGTCTGAGTTGTATTAGTTTTAGTTTAGCTCTGTTTTATGCTCCTTTATTACTTGTTTTATATCTGAGCAGGTTATCAGCGCTTCGTGTGCACGGAAAATTCTGTATGCACGGCGGATCTGTGGACGGGCCCGGGTTCTGGTTTACACCCGGGGCGTGACAGATTAGTTGGTATCAGAGCTTAGGGATAGGTCAGACGGGACTTAGGAAACCCTAGGCTTTTGGCAGACCCTAGGAAGGCAGAGCGTGAGTGACGTGATATTGTGCGAAAGTCGGTAATTGGTTGTTAACTCTTCCTGTGAGTGGAGAGGGATTGGCATAGCCTATTTCTGGGGGACTATTATGTTGGCTGCAGACAACATAAGGTTACAGAAATAGGGGAATGTCCATGACTTTCGCTTGATTGGGTCGAGAGTGGTTTGGTTTACTGACCCGTGGATTTTGTGTGGCAGGATGCCTCCTAGGCGGCAGATTCCTACTCGGGGTACTCCTACACCCCCGGAGGAGCCGGAGTAGTCCGGGCCTTCTGAGATCAGTGAGCTGAGGGCCATGATGGCCCAGTTGGCGGAGAGCCACCGCCGACAGGAGCAGAGGTTTGAGCAGTTATTGGCCCAGGTTGCGGCACCTCCCCCTACTACTGCTGAGGCCCCAGCACCACCTGTTGTACCACCGACTATTCCACTTGCCCCTACAGCGCCGTCGTCGAGCAGCTGGGCTCAGGGGATGTTTAGGCCTTTGACCCCAGAGGAGGAGCGGGAGTTTTCTGACAAACTCACGCAGTTCTGCAAGCGAGGCCCCCCTAAGTTCTCGGGGCGGAGCACTCACCCGTGGGAGATTGGATCATGGCTAGCGTCAATGGAGAAGATGTTTCGGGACTTCTTCATCGACCAGAGGTTCAGAGCACATTTGGCAGTACACTGTCTGGAGGGGGATGCAGATGCTTGGTTGCGTCGGGTCGAGCCCCTAGAGTTTCAGGTCACCCGACAGCTGCCCTGGTCAGAGTTCAGGAGGATGACCCTTGACACTTACTTCTCCACGAGTGTGAAGAAGAAGATAGAAGATGACTTGAAGAACCTACAGCAAGGTGATCGCTCAGTTTGGGACTATTTCCAGGAGTTTACGCAGTTGCTCAACTGCGTGCCCTACGTTGCCAGGGATGGGCTGCACCAGGTGGAGCTGTTTGAGACAGGCTTGCGCCCCGAGATCTATACCATGGTACACGCCCAGAGGCTTCAGACTTTATCAGAGGCAGTGGATCATGCCCAGTGGGTCGAGAGGGGAGATCAGGTTGTTTCTAGACGCGGAGGTCCGGTCGCTCAGAGTTCTGAGAAGAAGCGACCAGCATCAGATGAGGGGGGACAGGCCAGTTCCTGGAGGCCGCCCCGACCGCCACCGCCTCAGTTTACGGGCCGGGGGCATTCGGAGCGGCGAGGGCCTGGGGGATCCCAGAGGCCCCCCACAGCATCAGCAGCCCCAGCGACAGCAGCAGCACTCGCAGCAGCAGAGGTCGCAGTCGCGACAGCAGGGATCTCAGCGGCAGTCGCACAGGCAGCAGCAGCAGCAGTCACGGCAGTTTCGGGCCCCAGGCAGTTGTATCTTCTGCGGGGGTCCGCATTTCCCCGGCACTTGTGATCAGAGGTGGGGGCGTTGTTATGGCTGCGGGCAGGCAGGGCACATACGATCTTCATGCCCTTTTTCGGCATCAGTGGCGCCTTCTTCGGCCTCAGTTTCTCTTCCACCTCAGCAGCGACCGCCAGCTCAGCGGCCCTATGCTTCTGCGAGCAGGGCTCCTTCCTCCCACCCTGCAGACCACCGACCACCAGCTCAGAGCGGGCGAGTCTACGCCGCTCAGGTAGGGGACTCCGCGGCAGCCGACCACGTGGTGGCAGGTATCACTTTACTTTTTGGCATTAGAGCTCGCACTTTATTTGATACCGGTGCAACACATTCTATTATCAGTAGAGCATTTGCATCATCTCATGGACTAGAGTTAGGTCAGTTGCCACATGCTTTAGAGGTACAGATTCCCGGTCACATTTTGTATGTAGAGGAGTGTTGCTGGTCGTGCCCGGTACAGCTTGAGTCTTGGATTTTGCCAGCGGACCTGATGGTCCTTAGTCAGCTGCGAGATTTTGACATTGTACTGGGGATGGATTGGTTGGCTCGCTATTTCGCGACGATCGATTGCGCCGCGAGGTCTGTTACTTTTAGCGAGCCAGGCCAGGAGGTGTTCGTTTTCAGGGGGTGCCAGAGTGCTTTCTTTGCCTCTATGGTTTCGACTTCTCGTGCGAGGCAGATGATGCGCAGTGGGTGCGTAGCCTTTATGGCATCTGTGGTTAAGGAGCCTACGGCGGCTCCGGGCCTCGCGGATATCCCGATTGCCCGCGAGTTCCCGGATGTGTTTCCTCCAGAGCTGTTTAGCATGCCGCCGGATAGGGAGGTCGAGTTTTTGATTGACGTGGTCCCAGGAACTGCGCCAATCTCTAAGGCTCCTTACCGAATGGCACCGGCTGAGCTACGAGAATTAAAGGCGCAACTCCAGGATTTAATGGATAAGGGTTTTGTGAGACCAAGTGTATCGCCTTGGGGAGCGCCGGTGCTATTTGTGAAGAAGAAAGATGGTTCGCTTCGACTGTGCGTTGATTATCGGGAGCTGAATAAAGCGACCATCAAGAACAAGTACCCTTTGCCGCGCATTGATGATTTATTTGATCAGCTGCAAGGGACTTGTGTCTTCTCCAAGATCGACTTACAGTCTGGTTACCACCAATTGAAGGTGAAGGCCGAGGACATCCCAAAGACGGCATTCAGGTCGCGGTACGGGCATTATGAGTTCACCGTCATGCCTTTTGGACTGACAAATGCCCCTGCAGCTTTTATGGATTTGATGAACAGGATTTTTCGACCTTACCTGGATCGGTTCGTCGTTGTTTTTATTGATGACATCCTAGTTTATTCCCGAAGCGATGTGGAGCACGAGGAGCACCTGAGGATTGTGCTACAACTTCTGAGAGAGAGAAAGTTGTATGCCAAGTTATCTAAGTGTGAATTTTGGCTTCGGGAGGTTGTCTTTTTGGGCCACGTGATTTCAGCCGCTGGAGTGGCAGTAGACCCGGCGAAGATTGAGGCAGTCCGGGATTGGCCCCGACCGACGACGGTATCAGAGGTCCGCAGTTTCATGGGCTTAGCAGGATATTACCGTCGGTTTGTGGAAGGTTTTGCGAAACTTTCCACACCCCTCACTCGTTTGACGCGAAAAGGGATTAAGTTTACTTGGAGTGAGGATTGTCAGAGGAGCTTTGAGGAATTAAAGAACAGATTGATGTCGGCTCCTGTCCTTTCCCTCCCCGTTATGGGGAAAGGATACGTGGTATACAGCGACGCATCGCACAGTGGACTTGGTTGCGTGCTGATGCAGGAAGGAAGGGTAATCGCTTATGCCTCCCGGCAACTGAAGGATTATGAAAAGAATTACCCTACCCATGATTTGGAGCTAGCTGCAGTGATTTTTGCACTAAAGTTGTGGCGCCACTACCTGTATGGGGAGCACTGCGAGATTTACACCGACCACAAGAGCTTGAAATACCTGTTTACGCAGAAGGAGCTCAACTTGAGGCAGCGCAGATGGTTGGAATTGTTGAAAGATTATGATGTAGACATATTATACCACCCTGGCAAGGCCAACGTGGTTGCTGATGCCCTGAGCAGGAGAGCAGTACAGAGTCTATCTTTGAGGATCACCGATCAGGCGCCATTACTTGAGCAGATGAGGCGGTTAGAGCTCGAGGTTGTGTCCCCTGGGGTCTCTGCTAGACTTATGTCTCTAGTCGTGCAGCCCACTCTGTTGGACAGGATTCGGGAGAGACAGAGTGAGGACCCCCACCTGGTGAGGATTCGAGAGCAGATGCAGACTGGTTTGATAGGGGACTTCTCAGTCGATGCTGCGGGAGTACTACGGTACAGGGACCGCGCGTGTGTGCCTATGGACGCAGAGATCCGAGAGCAGATCTTGAGGGAGGCCCACTATACACCTTATACCATCCATCCTGGTGGGACTAAAATGTATAGGGATCTTAAGGCACAGTTTTGGTGGAATGGGATGAAAAGAGACATTGGGAGATTTGTAGCACACTGTCTAACTTGTCAGCAAGTAAAAGCGGAGCATCGAGTACCTGCTGGCAAGTTGCAGAGTCTCCCAATCCCTGAATGGAAATGGGAACATGTTACGATGGATTTTGTCACTAGTTTGCCGAGAGCACAGACGGGAGCGGATGCTATCTGGGTAGTCGTGGACAGGCTTACCAAGTCCGCTCACTTTCTGCCGGTTCAGATGACTTGGCCGATGGAGCGACTCGCACAGGTGTACTTGGCTGAGGTGGTTAGATTACACGGAGTACCTGTTTCCATCGTATCAGATAGAGACCCGAGGTTTGTCTCGCATTTCTGGAGGAGTTTGCAGACAGCCTTGGGGACGCAGCTCCGATTCAGTACGGCATTCCACCCCCAGACCGATGGGCAGTCAGAGCGCACTATTCAGACCCTCGAGGATATGTTGAGAGCATGCATTCTGGACTTTGGAGGAGGATGGTACCGACACTTGGGATTAGTTGAGTTTGCGTACAACAACAGCTATCAAGCGAGCATTCAGATGGCTCCGTTTGAAGCGTTGTATGGACGCAAGTGTCGGTCACCCCTTTATTGGAGTGACGTGGGTGAGAAGAAGACCTTGGGTCCTGATCTACTGTTAGAGGCAGAGGAAAAGGTCAGATTGATACGACGACACCTCGAGACCGCCCAGAGTCGACAGAGGAGTTATGCTGATACTCGACGGCGAGACTTAGAGTTTCAGGTGGGTGACCATGTTTTTCTGAAAGTCTCGCCTTCGAAGGGGATTCGGAGATTTGGTATTCGTGGGAAACTGAGCCCCCGTTATATCGGACCTTTTGAGGTGTTGGAGCGCTTAGGGCCAGTTGCCTACAGGATTGCGCTTCCTCCCAGACTTTCGGGTGTTCACAATGTTTTTCATGTTTCAACATTGAGGAGGTATGTTCATGACCCGTCTCATATCATCGATTTCACCCCTTTGGAGGTTGCTGAGGACCTGAGATATGTTGAGCGGCCGTTGAGGATCTTGGACCGTGAGGTTAGGGAGTTGCGCAGTCGGGCCATCCCGTATGTGAAGGTCCTCTGGAGCAGTCATGATGAGCGCGAGGCTACCTGGGAGTTGGAGTCAGCGATGATGGATGCTCACCCCCACTTGTTTGAGGCCCCTGCCTGAGGTATGACTTTTGTTTCGAGGACGAAACTTTTTCTTGTAGGGGAGGATGTAGTGTACAGGTTTTCCCATGCAACTTTCCGGTGAATACATTGTGTAGAACACCTAGCGTTGGTGTCTGGCCCATGGTGCATCGAAGGGGTGCCACAGATGGACCTTGTGAGACTTTGATAGCGGAATTGGCCTTCGGCTGTAATTGCCGAATTTTAGAAAAGGTTTTGGGCCAATCTGAGGTTGGATTTGGATTCAGCGCGGAAAAACGCTTAAAAACGGCTATTTGCTTGTTGAATTTGGAGTCCGGATGACCAAATGCGGGCTTCCGGAAGTTTGGAGGGATTTTCGGTGCATGGGGGTGACACGTGGACCGGCCCGAGCCACGTGGCGGCCTCTTATTGGCCGGCTCACGCAGCTGGGTCCACGGGGAGGCGCGGCGGTGCATGGACCGCGGCGGGGGGACGCGTGGCGTGCCCTGGTAGGCGGGCGCACGCGGCACGGCTCACCGGTCTGGCGGGGTTGCGGTGGACCGGGCGCATGACGCGTGGCGGCTTCTGATTCGCGGGCCCACGTAGGCGCGGTCCACGGCGTGCGCGAGGGGGGCGCCTCGGTACTGTGCGCGCACAATGGCGCCAGCGGGGCGGTCGGCCGCACTCGAGTGCGACACGCGTCGCCTCGCGGTTGGGCGGCCGTACCTACCCCGCTGACCGCGATGGGGCCACGTGGCGCGTTGCGGGCCGCCAGGTTTGCTGTCCCCTGTTCGGGGCGACGTGGCCGTCCCAGGGACTTCCGGGCGCGTCGGACGGGAAGCATACAACCCGGTTTCCGGGCGCAGTGCGCCCGGAAACCGCGCCCGAAACCCGGCCCGTTATGCATTGTGGGCTGGGCCTATAAATAGGACCCCCCTTTCGTTTCTTTGTCTTTTTGGACCCCTTTTTCACTGGGCTTCCTTCACAGAAGTTCCTCCTCTCTCAGTGCTCTACCCTTTGGAGAAGTTTGAAGATTTTTGGAGGCACGCATCCCGAGGTTCACCATTTTACGGCGCGGCGCGACGCTTGTTCTCTGGCGATCCTCTTCGCCCCTTCTCAGTGTTTGGACTCCTCCGACTCACCCCGACCTCGGAATCCGCCGATTCTTGCGCCGTAGGACTCACGACAGGTAGGGCTTCAACTCCTATGTTTTGTGGTTCCTCTATTTCCGTGCTGATCTTGGAGTTTTCTTAGCACCCATTTGACCCTTTTTCTTCGCGGACTTTTGGGACAGCACCGCGGTGTTCTTGCCATATCTTTCCGCTCAGGCGTCGGAACGAGGCGATTCCCAAGGCAATTTTCATCTACGTTTCGCAAGGAGTCTCCTGGATTTTTCTCAGATTTTTCTGGATTTTACCCGTGGGTGAGAATCTTCTTTCTCTGTGGTTCCTTGTTACAGGAATTTGGTACAGTTTGGATTCGGGGTGTACCCCTTGCCGGATTTTTATCTCAGCGTAGGAAACTCCAATTTGGGCGTGCAGGTACTCGTTTCGACGGGCTCGTCGCAAGGATCGCGATAGTATTTTTCTTGGATTTTTCTGGGCATTATTCGCAGGTAAAAATTAGTGAATTGTGGACTGCTAATTTGGGGGACAGATTCTGGAAAGTGTGGATGTTTAGCTTATGTATTTTTCCTTTGGGGTATTTTGTACAGATTGGTGGTGTGTTTGGACTGATCTTGGACTTCGCCTTTGGGAATTTTGGAATAGCGCTCGAGGTGGGTGATGTTGTGAACCCCCTACTTGTGAATGTCACTAGGCCTATTAGAATGCCATGTTTATGTGTTATTAATTGTGAATGTATCTAGCATGCTTGTATGAGAATAAGGTTCCTTTGTGATACTTGCATTGTTAGCAGGTTACATGTTAGTAAGTGGTATTTCCATGTTTAGATGGGCAATTTAATTAGTTGGAAAGAATGCTATAGCCATATCATATTGTATGTTGAGGGAAGGTTTGGGCATGTGGTTAGAATGAATGTTGTATAAGGGGTACTTGCTAGTAGATTATGCATCTAAAATGTATTAAGTATCATATATCTTACCACATGTACATCGGGATTTCCCAAACACTTAATGTTGCATATGTTTGAATAATTGGAGTAATTATAGCCAATAAAGGACTTTGCATGCTTGAATGGTCATCTAGATAGGCCACCTTTTTCTGCTACACAAACTTATTGGAATTGACTTAGGAGAAACCATGCTTTTATTCGTTCTCCTGTCGTCTAGCCTTAGGGGATTGTGTAGTTAGATGTTCAGAGTTGGGACAGTCGGGGATCGAGGTTTGGGTGTTGCGGCGACCGCGGACTGTGGGCGGTTGACCGGATTATTATTACTACTTTTACACCAGATTGGGGGTAGGGGATCGAGTTTCCCTTTAGTGGATGGGTTTTCCCACTTTGATCAGGGTCGTGACCCCGTCCTGCTATTTATGGTACTGATGATACTAGTGACTGTGATACTATGCTCGTGTGGGGTCGCTCCCCTCGAGTGCCACTCCGGAGTAGGATTCCGACCGTGTTGGGTGCCGGTCAGGCCGTGTTGGGTGCCGGCTAGACCGTGTTGGGTTCCGGTCTATTTGGACAGGGGAGATACTGAGTTGTGAGGTTGACAGCAGAGCAGGCAGTTCCAGTGTTTACTGGTGTTTTGATTGGGTTGGTCTGTCAGTCCTTACGTCCTGGTGCATGTTTTTAGCCATTCTCTAGTAGGCATCGTAGAGGCATGTTAGTGGTAGCTCTGCATCAGTAGTGTACTTGTAGCTTACCACCTTTGTTTCATTTTTTTCGCCTCTGATAGTCTTAGTGGGCATGTCTGAGTTTGAGGTCTACCCACTAGGGGAGGCTACTGTTTTTATAGTAGTTCTCACCCCCCACTGTTTTCTCTTTTCTGTTCCCCTTTGTTTTGCAGAGTTCTCTGCGGGAGTTGCGGGACCCTCTTCCCTGGATCGAGGTAAGAGGATCGCTGATTAGCTAGCCACTGCCCGAGTTCGAGTTTAGTAGTTTTGATGTATCCCCAGTACACTCAGACGGTTGTATTTTCCTTTTATTTTGGGTCTGGCTGCGGCCAGCTGGTTGTATATATTTCGTGAGCTGGGAGAGACACGTGTATATTTCTGAGAGCTTACTGTACTTTCATTTCCAGCATTTGTCTGAGTTGTATTAGTTTTAGTTTAGCTCTGTTTTATGCTCCTTTATTACTTGTTTTATATCTGAGCAGGTTATCAGCGCTTCGTGTGCACGGAAAATTCTGTATGCACGGCGGATCTGTGGACGGGCCCGGGTTCTGGTTTACACCCGGGGCGTGACACAAGTTGTTTAGGAAAATCTTATTTTGAGCCTTCATAATCTCAGGGACCAGTCCTTGGAAGGAAGGATCAGACATTCGGCACGAAATTTTGGCAGCAAGCTTCGGGGATTGGACCCTGGAGGGAAGACCTGTAAAGTACCGGGACTTTGTAGAGTGTACCGACCTCGCAAGATGGCGTGGTGCGGGGAAATCACGTGAGCGTGTTCCATTTGTGCTTACAGTTGTGTTTGAATTGTTTCGGATCGACGGAGAATCCTTCGGGAAGAAAAGTGAGTTAGCGGCGTCGAACTTGGAAGCCCTGTTGAATCAGCAATTTCGAGGCATTGTGTACTTGTAGAGTACTTGTAGAATATTGGATTGGATAGAGTACCGACTCCGCCGTGGGGCGCGGGAAATTTGGAAAGTGTGGAACATGTGTATTTTCATATTACAGCGGAGTTCGGGTTGACTCGGACTGATGCGGAGGCCCCGAAGACAAAAAGTGAGTTGGAGTTGGCAATTAAAGGATTATTTAATTGATTATAAACCGCTGTGGAGTAGAGAAAAGAAACGAGAAAATAAATGAGAAGAGAATGCAAGTGCGGGTTTCTTTTGTAGAGTATCGGATTTCGGTTTGAGCACACCGACTCCACAGTTAAGCTTTTCGAGTGGGAAAAGCTTGGAGCATGTGTACTTTATGTTTACAGCGGGGTTCGGGAAATTTCAGAGTGCTGCAGAAGCTTCCGGGATAAAAAGTGAGTTGGCCGCGGCATTCCTGAAGCTTCAGACTCGGATTTTGGGGTGTTTGGAACATTGAGTTCCGGAACCAAAGGTTGGGTTCCGGAACTGCATGCTATGTTCCGGAACCCAACACTTGGTTCCGGAACCAATTAGCATTGGTACCGGTACCCAGCTTGGGGTACCGGCACCCAGCCCCATGGATTACAGAATTAAGGATTTTTAAGCGTGGGCTTTTTGGTCTTTTCACTCCCAGCTGCCTACTACCCCACGCCACCCTCTATATAGAGCCCAGCCACCCTGCCTTCTTCTCCACGACAGAAAGAGAGAAAGAAAAGAGAGAAAGCAAGGAGAAGAAAGAGAAGAAGGAGAAGGAAAAAGAAAGTGTGTGTGAGGGTGCAGCTTGTGTGTCCTGCTGATTGGAGTTGAGCGGAGCCGCGCGCGCGTCGGCCGCATGTGAGGTAAGTCGGCAAATTCTTCGAGTGGGAACCTTGGATTTATTTTATGGTTTTTGAATGAGATTTTGAGTTGGATTTTGGTTGTGATTCTCCTCTTTTTGTGCTGTTTGGCTGAGGGAGTGGATTTTTCTTTGTGTGGAGCCGAGGGTGCACGCGCGCATGCGCACATGCTGTGAGTGGACGGCGAGGAGCCGGAGCTCGCCGGATTTTTATTAGAGGACTCGAGGGATTTGTTCGAGCTTCCGGGGATTTTTCCAAGGTACGCGACAGTGTGTGCGCGCGCGACGCTGTTTTGGGCGTTTCCGGCAGATTTTGACTGTGAGCGGCGTAGCGCTTCACCGACTTCAGCGATTGCCTGCGGAAAGCGTACCAGGTGGGTTGGAATTTCTTCAAGATGTATGGAATGCCTTCTAAAGCTATTGTATGCATGTTGATCATGTTTAGCTTATTATTTGCATAGCTGGTAAATCTGATAGTTACCTAGAAAACTATAGAAAGACATTTACGAGCCCCAGATATTTTTAGCATGATCTAGGGATGACTTGACACTAGACTGCATGATTAGTTGGCATTAGATTGGCATCTGAACCATTTTAAAAAGCGTCGGACCAGTTTTAATGAAAACTGAGATTTGAAAATGGTTTTAAAATATTGTGGGCTTCCAGAGAGATTGAGTTGGTTCAGGATGCATATGTTCTCGTGCCGGGGCGCCGAGTGGACATTTAGAACTCTGTGTGTTGAGTATCTAGTGTCATGTGAGTTGAGATCCCTTGCTGAGATTATTCTAGATCATGGGTTTGTATTTCCGGTTTGGTAGCGGAGATGGTTCTCCGACTTGGCTTTGAGAGTTTGGGCTCTGGCAGATTGAGTCGTGGAGGTTTCCCGACATAGCCGTGGGTTGTGCATTATCTGATTGAGTCGTAGTGGGTTCTCCGACATAGCTATGAGAGTGTTTGGGCAATTCCTGATCGAGTCGTGGAGGGTTTCCCGACTGAGTTGCGTTATTTGAGCATTGAGTTTCCGATCTGATTGATCGTGGATCATAGCTTGCATGTGCCGCTTATGAGACAGTTGAGACTGATGAGATACTTTAGCTCGGTGGGGTCGCTCCCCTGGAGTACGCTCCGGATGCGTGATGATGATAATTGAGATAGTCAGTTTAGGACGCCCCACGTGGAGTGGGCAGGTGCGTTCCTAGTAGTCAGTAGGACGCCCCACGTGGTAGTGGGCAGGTGCGTTCCTAGGCGACAGGCGCAGGCTTGACTGGGCCAGTTTTGGCAGTCATTGAGATTTGAGTTTTGTGAGCACCTCGTCTGCGAGTGGGGCATAGCATGTTCTTAGATGAGTTTTCCTTTAAGTATGATACCTGAGGCATTTTTAGCGGTGGCGAGTGTATGCATAGCAGGTTCATAGTAGAGATTTCCTTGAGTATGATGTTGAGACATACTAGCTGTAGTTCATTTCCTGCTTTTTATAAATCTATCTGCATACCTATCTGTTGCCTCCAGTAGACTTAGTGGGCATACCGTGGATATTGGTGACGGTACCCACTGGGAACTACCTTCTGCAGTAGTTCTCACACCCGCTGCGGTGACAGGTTTCCTGAGGTTGCTGTTCCGGCTTAGCTCGCGCGGAGACAGCTGATCGAGGTGAGGACGTGGCCGACTAGTTCCTTACCCTCGTTGAGAGTCAGAGGTAGATGTACCCTGCATATTTTATGTTTCCACTTTTGTACTGGACAGTCTGAGAGATTGGTGAGGCTTGTATTTATTTTTCATAGCTGAGAGACATGTATTGAGGTTTTTATTTATATCAGATGTTCAGTGGATATCTGTAGCTATTAGTTCTATTTCAGCTCTGATACATGTTTAGCTATAGATCTGACTTGCAGGGTAGACGCTTCGTTTGTGCGGCAGTTTCCGTACAGATGGCGGATCTGTTGGTGAGCCCGGGTCGCAGTTTCGACCCCGGGGCGTGACAAGACCGGTCCCTAGCTACACCGACTGCAGGATGGATCCTTCGGGGACCGAACTTCCTTGAGAGATCGGCCCGTGTACAGCTTGAAGTTGTTCCGTGGGGAGTGTGATTTCTCTCTTTTTGAGGGACCTAAGTGGATTTTGTTATAACATGTATTAACCGACTTCATTCCCCTTATTTCCTCTCATTTGGAAAGTGCAAGAGGGAAGAGAAATGTGAGTTTCTCTCCATCTCTTATAATCAAGATTTCTTCTTCCTCCCACTATCTCCTTCATGGTTGATTCCACTTAGAGCTTGGAGTGGAGCTCGGAGTTGAAGAGAACAGTGGTTTGGAGCCCTAGGCAACCTTAGCACATCAAAGGTGGGATTGGAGCTTTGGTCAAGGTGAGTGACTTCTCTTCACCCTCTAACTTACAGATTTGTGGAGGTTTTAGTAGAAAACCTAGTTTTTGTATAAATTAGGGTTATTTTGGGGGTTTAGGGTTTTAGGGTATTTTCACCTATTTTTCTTATGCTTTTTCAGAAATTTCGTGATGAGTTCTTTTGGAGGTTATAAACCCTTAGAAAATTTTCTTAGAGCTTAGGAAATCAAAGGGGCAATTTGGATTTGGAGTTCTAAAGAGGATTGGCAACTATACGGTGGGTTCAACCTCACTGAAATTGGTGAACTCTTCTATAGTATCATAGGGCTTAATTGAATGTGTTCGCATGCACTTTATGGCATATTAGAATTTTTGAGCTTGTGGTTTGACCACTTCTTACATGATGAATTTCGTACTCTATATAGTATGTATATGGTATAGTACATGCATGGCATAGTAAATTAGTTTCTTGTAGAATATACATCTCGTTTGGATGTGGCATTGATAGTTAGCTCCTATTGTCACGCCCCGGGGTCAAAACTGTGACCCGGGCTCGCCAACAGATCCGCCACCTATATGGAAAAATCCGCATAGGCGAAGCGTCCAACTTGTAAAGATAAAACTACAGCTAAACAGATATCAGAGCTATAAAAATAACTGCTGTAAAACTCAAATCCAACACTGTACAACTAGAAATAAAGATACAATATTCGTCTCCCAAAAATGATCATCATACAACATCCTGATACAACATCCAAGAACTCAAACGGGGAGGTAAACTAAATAATAATACATCAATGTACAGGCTCACAGTACAAGTCAGATCCTCACAATACAATAGTCTCTCAAAAGTAAAAAGTAAACAATCTAACTGACTGTACTATAGATCTCCAACAAGAGGGTACAGCTACTCTCCAAGGACAGGTAGGATCTCACTCGCGACTCCCTCGCCTCGATCAGCAACCAAAGGATCAGCAACTCCCGCAGAAGACTCTACAAAACAAAGTAGAGGAAAGAGGAAGGAGGAGGGGGGGGGGGGGGGAGAACCCCCAGCGGGTGTGAGAACTACACCAACACGTAGTTCTCTATGGGTACCGCCACCAAGCCCGACGGTCTGCCTACTAAGTCTACTAGAGGCATAAGATAACAATGCAGTAAAAACTGAATAAGAAAAGCTGGAAATACTCAACAGCTACCATGCCTCTATCTAAATGCTCAATGGGTGATATAGATGAAAAGATATGCAACCACTCGCACACGAGGTGCTCAATCGAACCAATCGAACTGACTGCCACATAGGGTCCAGTTAAGCTTGCGCCTACCTACTGCCATTACATCCACGGAGGACTGGACTTACGTAGGGCGTCCGTGACTGCCTAAAAAAAGGCCCAGCCAGAGGGACTGCGTCCGTGCCTGCCTAAAAAAGGCCCAGCCAGAGGGACAGCGTCGACAAGTCGCGATAGCAAAGTAACAGGTCTAGCTCCGAAGCGTCACTCGAGGGGCGCGACCCCACAGAGGAAGTATCCACGCATCTCTGTCGAGCTCAAAGTGGCTCATCCAGGCTATAAACAAAATCCACGCTCACTCTCAGAACGGAAGGACTCAAGATCCTCAAACATCTCGCACGATGGTCGGAGTACTATCGACGACTCAACAAACAAAGCTCTCACGAATCACAAGACACTAGCGAACTCAACCAACTCGTGGCACTAAACTCACTGGCTGGAGATACTCCACAGCTGGGACCACCGTCAACCCAAACGGCTCCCAACGAAACATCCAACTCGCCACGCTAAACACACAGGTTGGAGATACTCCACAGCCGGGATCGACCCACAACTCAGGGCTAACAAAACTGGTCGGACGACACTCAACGACCCGGGACCACCGTCAACCAAACGGTTCCCGATAACACTGACCGGAAGATACTCGACTGCCCGGGACCACCGTCTACCCAAACGACTCCCAATAACAGTAGCACAGGTCTAATCTTAGCTACCAGACTCCACTCAGCCCCCAGGCACGAGTGCAACAACGTCCCACAAAAACCTGACCACTCGGCCCACTACCCGGGCGAGGAAAATCTATGTCCAGGAAAAGATGCAAAGGGGGGGATGTCTAAAACATAAAAGAACCTAGCCCAAGTGAAGGTTCTCTACGCGATAGCAAAGGTCTGTTGGGTTATATGTAATAAGGATCTAAATAGGAGAAAAAACACCTAGAGGGGGGTGAATAGGTGTAAACGTATAAACACTCAAAAATCGTTGCGATAAAAACCCAATGCGGAAATAAAAAATAACTCGCAAGATTTTTACGTGGAAAACTCCATCACCGGAGTAAAAAACCACGGGACCGATAACACGGCGAAATCCACTAGAATTAAAACACGTACAAGGCGATTTACCGTACACACTTACGACTCAACCTTTTCAATACGCTCCTAGAGGATCTTCTCCGCTCGCTCCACGACGTTTCTCGAATCCACGATCTGCGCCCAACGCCGAATCCACGGCGTCCAACGTCGAATCCACGACGTCCGACCGAGTCCACGGTCTTCACCCAATAGCACCCTTCGAATCCACGAACGTGCCTCGCTCCGAATCCACGAGAGCGGTTGAACCTTGAATCCACAAGGACACGCGAATCCACGCGCCGATTTTTGGGGTAAATCATTGTTTTTGGTGGTGATGATCCGCCGAATACTTAGATCAAAGATAGATCGAAAATACCATCTAAGTATTCATTAGTTTGATTCAACTCAAGATGTGAGTATGAAAACCTAGAATCAAACTAATCAATATAGATGAAGAAACATAGAGTATTCTCTAATGATTTCCTTTCTTCTCTATATGTGGATCTAGAGCCGTATAAGATGATATATGAATATGACGGCTATCTGGATTAACCCTAGAAAAAGAGTCATAGGGTCTATTTATAGATTAGAAACCCTAGGAAGGAGATAAGAATCAAAAACCTACCATTTCTGGAAATTTTACGGACGGCGATCCGGATCGGATTAGCTGTGATCCGGATCGTCGTAACGAGTCAAGTAGTTCCAGAAAAACGAAGGTTCGGGATCCGGATCGAAGTGCTTGATCCGGATCGTTCATACAGTTCACCAAACATCAACGTTCGGGATCCGGATTGCGAAGCCTGATCCGGATCGTTCAAGGAAAATGGTAAACTCAGTGTTCGGGATTCGGATCAAGAGAGGCTACGATCCGGATTGAACTGGTGTATGAACGAACCACCTTCGGGATCCGGATTGAACAACCTGATCCGGATCCTGAACATGTCCCAAGTCCAGTTTTTGATTTTTATGCAATGAAAGATTCTTCCAAGTGTTTCTACACTACAAGAAGTATTCGGATCACACAAAATCTTTAGTTAAACATACCTGATCCTTTTGAATTCTTCTTTCTTGAGATTGAGTTAAATGATCCAACTTTCTTCACCTTCAATCTTCAAGACTTGAAACTTTCACGAAACTACGCCAACTCAAATTCCGTAACAATCTCCCCCTTTGGCGGTTTCGTGACAAAACACAGATCCACTAAAGAAAATTCAAAAAGATATTTATGTTGCTATCACCATACAACAAAAATTTACAATGGAGATCCAAAATAAAATACATGAGTTAAACTCCTAAAACAGACTCTAGACTTAGAAATCTGTACTCTCTGCAAAAGAAATCATTCTTGACAAAAGAAATCGTTAGATATCTCAAGAATTTTATATCATTCAAAAACCATATACAGAGATGAAGTTTATACTCATTTATACTTACCATGACATTTATACATTCAGATATGTAAACTGATCATAGTTAAAACACCAACATATCTTCTATGCAATCAAAAACCAAATGTCATGTTAGTGAACATCAACTTGTTAGTTATATTACATGCCCAAATAGTTAGTTGAATAGTTAGTCGAGGCATGCATTCAAACAAATGGAAACCAAAAGTTGAAGTTCTACTTACCTTTCAAGTTGAGGTTATACTTACCTCGATGTTCACACATTCACATCATCATTGTTCAAGTTCGATATTCACATCATCATTGTTCAAGTTCTCTCTAAACTCTCTCCCCCTTTTTGTCACAAACAAAGCCAAAATCACAAAAATTTAAGGAGAGTCAAGAAGTTTCAAAAATTTGTTCCTAAAAGTAAGAACTGGAACTAAGAGTAAGTCCTAAAAACTGAAAAACCTACACAAGAAAAGATTAAAAATCTAAAGTTCCTGCATAAGAGAATTGTTAGACAGACGATTCAGGCATTTGAATCTGAGTCAACCGAGGCGGAGTCTTCAGAGCTCGTGCAACCCAGCTTTTTCAAAATTCCTTTAAGCATTCCCGAAATCGTCTGAATCTGAATCAACGAGAGCGGTTGAACCTTGAATCCACAAGGACACGCGAATCCACGCGCCGATTTTTGGGGTAAATCGTTGTTTTTGGTGGTGATGATCCGCCGAATACTTAGATCAAAGATAGATCGGAAATACCATCTAAGTATTCATTAGTTTGATTCAACTCAAGATGTGAGTATGAAAACCTAGAATCAAACTAATCAATATAGATGAAGAAACATAGAGTATTCTCTAATGATTTCCTTTCTTCTCTATATGTGGATCTAGAGCCGTATAAGATGATATATGAATATGACGGCTATCTGGATTAACCCTAGAAAAAGAGTCATAGGGTCTATTTATAGGTTAGAAACCCTAGGAAGGAGATAAGAATCAAAAACCTACCATTTCTGGAAATTTTACGGACGGCGATCCGGATCGGATTAGCTGTGATCCGGATCGTCGTAACGAGTCAAGTAGTTCCAGAAAAACGAAGGTTCGGGATCCGGATCGAAGTGCTTGATCCGGATCGTTCATACAGTTCACCAAACATCAACGTTCGGGATCCAGATTGCGAAGCCTGATCCGGATCGTTCAAGGAAAATGGTAAACTTAGTGTTCGGGATCCGGATCAAGAGAGGCTACGATCCGGATTGAACTGGTGTATGAACGAACCACCTTCGGGATCCGGATTGAACAACCTGATCCGGATCCTGAACATGTCCCAAGTCCAGTTTTTGATTTTTATGCAATGAAAGATTCTTCCAAGTGTTTCTACACTACAAGAAGTATTCGGATCACACAAAATCTTTAGTTAAACATACCAGATCCTTTTGAATTCTTCTTTCTTGAGATTGAGTTAAATGATCCAACTTTCTTCACCTTCAATCTTCAAGACTTGAAACTTTCACGAAACTATGCCAACTCAAATTCCGTAACACTGGTTGGACGGGTCCATGCACCCGGTCTTCGGCGCCCGAAAGTTTCGGGCGCCCGAAACCAGGGACACCATGGGTATTATTTCAATTGTTTTTCCAGCCTATAAATAGGCCCTTGTTCAGCACTGAAGAACTTTTTCTCTGCGCGGATTTTTGCAATACAACCTTCAGGAGAATTCTTCTTCTCCCAGAGCTGGTTCCATCTGCAGATTCCTGGATTTTTCTGCGGCACGCATCCCGAGGTTTCCATTTTTACAACGCGGCGCGACGCTCGTTCATTTGTGGTCTCCTTCGTCGTGGTTTGGGTGCGAGGACTCCCCCGGCTTACTCCGACCACCGTTTTCGTCGATTCTTGTGCCATTGGCTTCACGACATGTAGGGCTACGATCTTCGTGATTTGAGTTTCCCCTCGTTTCGAATTTATCTTGGAGTTTCCCGAGCTTTCTTTTGACCCTTTTTCTGGGGCGGAGTTTTGGACAGCACATCGGTGTTTCGGTGAAAAATCCCTTAAATTTTTTGGGATTTTTCTGAATATTTCCCGAAGGTGAAAAATCCCTGTTTACAGAACTTTGTGCTACAGATTTTGAGACTGGTTTATTTCGGGGTGGTTCCCTTATGGAATTTGTATCTCAGTGTAGGAAACTCGGATTTGAACGTGCAGGTACTCGTTTCGACCGGTTCGTCACGAGGATCGTGACAGTATTTTTCTTGGATTTTTTTGGGATCAACTCGCAGGTGAAAATTGCCCAAAATTGGACTGTTGGTATTTGGACAGCATGTGTTTGAGTGTGATGTTGTATTGGTTGTATGATTAATTATATTCATTGGGGTTGTTGTGATCAGTGTTGTGGAGAATCTTTGTGTTGAGCGTGGATTTCACCTTTGGACAAGGATTTAGCTTTCCAGGTGGGTGTTGTTGTAAACCTCCTACTTTTGATTTCCCACTAGGCATATTAGAGTGTTGCTTGATCATGTTGCTAGTTAGAATTGTGAAATGGACCTAGCATGCTTGTATGAGATCATGGATTCAGTGTTACTACTTGCATTGTTAGAGAACTGAATGTTAGTAAGTTGTGTTTCCTTGCTTTAGATGTGTAGTTTAAACACTTGGAAATCATGCTAAATCCATATCATGTTATATGTATAATGGAAGGTTTGGGCATGTGGTTAGAGTTCATATTTTGGAAAGATTACTTGTTAGTGATTTCCTATCTTTGCAACAACATATTGAAAGTGATTGTATCTTGAAAAGCAAGGTGTTAGGGAAATTCATTATTCTTGTGAAAGCATGTGGTTTGGGCTTGCATCTTGAAAAGCTTATTGTTAGTAGATCATGTATCAAGATTGTATCATGTATCATGTACTATGCATCATGTACATTGGAGGTTCTATGCACTTAGTTTTGTAAAAGTTAGAATACTTGTAATTGCTTTATCAAGTAAAGGACCTTGCATGCTTGTATGGACATTTAGATAGGCCACCTTTTTCTGCTACACTATCAAGCTGGAACTTGACTTAGGAGAAACCTTGTTTGCTTCTGTTCTCCTTATTCTTTAGTCATGTGGTTATTGTTGCTCGGGTTTGAGCAGGGGTTTGGGATAGTGTAGCCGGGGCCTGGATTGTGGATTGTGGGTTTTGCGGCAACCGCGGATATTGGGCGGTTGACCGGATGTCGGTTATAGGACATCGGTGGTAGGACATGATTATGGACTAGAGACTTTGTGGCAACCGCGGATTTTGGGCGGTCGACCGGAGGTCGGTTATTGTGCTGGATTATAGACGGCAGGGTATTGCGGCAACCGCGGATATTGGGCGGTTGACCGGACATTTATTTATGCACCAGATTGGTTATCAGATTCTCTAGTGGGCGGAGTTTTCCACTTATTTAGTGTGCGACCGTGCCGGTCAGGAGCCGGTCTGTTACTTATTTAGTGTGCGACCGTGCCGGTCAGGAGCCGGTCCGTTACTTATTTAGTGTTCGACCGTGCTGGTCAGGAGCCGGTCCGTTACTTATTTTGGGTGCGACCGTACCGGTCAGTAGTCGGTCTGTCACCTATTTTGGGATGCGACCGTACCGGTCAGTAGTCGGTCAGTATTTCCCACATATGAGATCTTGAGTTCGAGAGCAGAGCAGGCTGTACCGGGTTTTATACCGGTTCATTTGATTGGGTTTATTCGGTCAGATACCTTTATATTTGCACTCGTGCTTGGGGGCTGAGTGGAGTCTAGTAGCTGTGTTTAGACCAGTGCTAGTGTAGTTGGGAGCCGTCAGGTTTGACGGTGGTCCCGTGTCGTCGTGAGTACTTTGACCATTGGGTGAGAGGTTGAGCATTTAGATGGAGGCAGGGTAACTGTAGAGTATCTCCAGCCTTTCTAGTTCAGTTTTTACTGCTTAGTTATTTATTGCCTCTAGTGGTCTTAGTGGGCTAATCGCCGGGCCTGGCGATGGTACCCACTGAGAACTCCCTTTTTGGTGTAGTTCTCACACCCGCTGGGGGTTTTCCCCCTCTTTTTCCCTTTCTCTCCTTTGTTTTGCAGAGTCTTAGCGGATGCTGCTGATTCTGCGGTTGTTGATCGAGGCGAAGGAGTCGCGAGCTAGATCTCTACCCATCGTTGGAGAGTAGCGGTACCCTTCAGAGGAGATCTTCAGTAGATTAGGTATTTTATTTTCTCTTTTGAGTGACTGATGTAGTGAGGATACGATATGTATTGAGAGCCTGTACACTGATGTATTTATTGGAGATACCTCCCTGTTGAGCTATGAGTTTTGTATCTGAGGATATTGTACAATTATCATTTTGGGAGGTGGACATTGTTGTATTATTTTCCAGTTGTACAGTGGTTGATTTTATTTTTACAGCAGTTTTATCTTATAGCTCTGATATCTGTTTAGCTGTAGCACCTTTTTTGCAGGTAGGACGCTTCGCCTATGCGGGGTTTGGCATAGGTGGCGGATCTGTTGGCGAGCCCGGGTCGCAGTTTCGACCACGGGGCGTAACAGATTAGGTTGGTATCAGAGCCTAGGTTGTAGGTCATGGTGGACTTAGAAACCCTAGGCTTTTGGTTTGACCCTTGGTTGACTTCGTGAGAGTCGTGATTTTTAGCGAGAGTCCTGATTGAGTTTTATACCTCTCCCAAGGGACGGGAAGAGTGATTGGCATGTTTATTCTCCTCAGTGATTATGTTGGCTGCAGACAACATAATGCTATGGAACGGGTGACATGCTTTAGACTTTCGCTGGATTGGGTCGAGCGTTGTTGTGTGCTGTTTTGTGGTTTCGTCGTGGTGAGCTGTGTCTCCCCGACGCTGGGTTTGACCCGTGTGCATCCTGTCATAGCAATTGAGCTTGAGCGATGGGTTTCGGGCCGGATACCCGGATTGAGGTCAGAGCACTCCGGACCCAGATGACAGGATTGTCTGAGGCCTTTCAGCAGCAGAGTGAGCAGCTGGTTTTGGTGACACAGTTGTCGGAGCACTGAGTAGCCCCCTCCGTGCCAATGTTTAGTGTCGAGGCACCGAGGCAGGGTGGATAGTTGACAGCAGAGGAGCTGTGGGGCATGTTTGATTGAGTGAGCCAGATTTGGCAGGTGAACCACCCCGACTCGTAAAATTGAGTTTGGAGCCTTTGGAGGCAGAGTCGTGGTTGGTGGTGATGGAGTGATCAATTGAAAGCCCCCTTGTGCTAGAGAGTTTTTGCAGTTGTTGAACTGCGTGCTCCAGGTTTCGAGGGACGAGGCGCATAGGATATGTGAGACTGGGAGTGGATTGCGCCAGGATACCTTTCAGTTTAGTTAGTCCCTCAGTTACAGATTATAGACGCCTCGATGGAGTAGGCGTTGTGTATGGAGCGTGGAGTTGCAGTTCCTTTGGATAGGGATCTGCCGCCAGAGGCGAGTTCTGGATATTGGCGCTTGGCGCCGGGTGATGGAGGACAGATCGGCCGGCAGAGGTATTTCTGATTTCTTTTTCCAGGATAACGGGTTCCCGAGATGCCAGAGATCGGGTGGACCCCGATGGCAGCATCAGCATCTATATCAGAGCGGCGCAGCGGTAGCATGGATCGGTGTTCTGCGGAGGGCCTCATTCGTCGCCTCAATGTGAGCAGAGACAGAGGTCATGCTCCCTTGTAGATAGTCCTGATTTTCAGGCAGATTGAGCGACAACCACTTGCTTTGAGCAGATGAATCTGTGCCGCCCGGTTGGAGGGCGCCACGATAGTGGATCGAGTGTCGCAGGTGGGATTTCATCACAGCAGTCGGAGTTAGAGCATGTTGCATTCCTGCATGGACTAGAGGTAGATTTGTTACCACGTGCACTAGAGGTACAGGTTCCTGTTAGTGTTGTGTATGTGGAGGAGGCTTGTGGATCATGTCCAATGCAATTGAGGCCGCGAGTTATGCCGGCAGACTTATTGGTAATTGTGGCAATTCGGTATTTTGACTATGTGCTTGAGACTGATTGGCACAATGCCACAGGATGTTTTGACTGAGGAGAGAGAGGACGTTGATTTTCTGCGAGGCAGACGAGAGGAGGTTTGGTTGTTGAGATTGTTAGAGCACACAGGCTTTAGCGACAGGGTGAGAGGTGCTTACAGCGGCACCGGGACTCAAGGATATCTCTGTTGCCCACGAGATCCGGGGTGTGATTTCACCTAAGCTGTTTGAGATGCCGCCGGTTAGGGAGATAGAGATTGCGTTTGACGTGGTTCGGGGAACCGCGCCACCCTCGACAGCACCTCATTGGTTATCGCCTGTAGAGCTAAAGAGAGCTGATGGCACAGTCGCAGGATCTGATGGATCGAGGGGTCTGTTTGACCTAGTGCCACGCCGTTGATACACGGTGGTGATGCCACGTCGTTGATACACGACTGTGAGGGTTCTTTTAAGGTTCGAGTGTAGACAGGTCCGGGTGGTATCTAGGACCTTTTGATGGAGCTATACTCCGGCAGTTATTGTATGATGCGAGTACCTACTTGGAATCCGACAGCCGAGGACTTTGCCTAGATGGCGTTCAGGACACGGTAGGGCATCATGAACTCATAGTGAGGCCAATTGGATTGATTAATGCCCTGCCACTCTTATGATTTGAGGAATTGTGTTTCAGCTGTACTTGATTAGATTGGTAACAAGATCCTCCAGGGATATTTTGATTTACTCCCAGAGCGATTTGGAGTACGTGGAGCACTTGTGGATGTGCTACCATGCCTGTGTGGATGAAGCTGTATGCCAAGTTATTGAGGTTCAAGTTTTAGCTCCAAGTGCATGCCTTCTTGGGTCACCTTATTTTAGCCGTTGGAGCGGCGGTGGAACCCGACCAAATGGATGTTATTCGAGATTGGCTGAGACCAACATTTATTCTTGAGGCGAGGAGCTTCTTGGGCTTGGCAGTGCCAGGAGAGCATGGCTGATGGATAATGAGACTGATACCAGCGCCAATGCTAGTACTTCCAGTATTGGGAGATGGATTTGCGTGTTATAGTGAGGCCTCCCTCAGTGGCCGTGGAATTACCATGGGTTTACCTTCGGTCCGTGCTTCATCAGTCCAACCCTATGAGTATTGTGGTTGGACGAACCACTGTTTTGTAGGCAGCTTTGATCCCACAGTTGAGCCTTTCAGTACGCCTATTATTTCCAGCTTTGATTGATATACCTGGGCGTAGGCCATGCCTGTTTGGGCATCAGCATTATGATCGCCTTTTGAGCCAGCTTTCAGTCCCGTTCACTGACGGTTTGGCCACCGTCAGAGTGTTCTTTACTAGTTGAGAGATCGACTTCGACCCGTGGATCCGTTGGGGTTGTGATGGCATGTTGTGTGACCAACTGTGGCTTGAGATTGTATCTCTAGTGGGTCCCTTTTGATGGTAGACCGTTGTTGAGCAGTCCACTCGGATGGTCTAGATTCGGGAGTGATCGAGTGAGGACCCCTCCTTGTTCGGGCTCTTTTCCTTATTGGATAAATAGTGTGGCTACGCTTCGGGTTACCTTGGTTGAGTTGACACAGGATGTGGTTTGGTGTGTGTTGCACTGGTGGTTATTTTGTTTCCCCCAGCTTTTTGACGGAGCCCCTGTGGTGTTTCACGTCTCAGCTCAGGAGTGTTTTGCTTTTGGATCCCTCGCCCGTGATTGACTCGCTCCATTTGAGAGCTAAGAGTGTTCGGAGTACGAGGGACACCCGTTGCGAATTCTGGCTCGTGAAGTGAGGGAATTGCGCAATCGGGCTATGCCGTACTTGTTGTTGTTATTGTGGGGTAATCACGGGGAGTGAGAGCGGTGACTTAGGAGTTGGAGACGGGAATGTCGAGTACTTACCCTTGATTTTGTGACACCTTTTGAGTTGTGTCAGTTTCGATGACGAAACTTTCTTTTAGTGGGGGAGGATGTGGTGACCTGGATCTCTGCAGGGCTTCTCTAGTGTGACCAGCAGCTTCTGGAGGCCTTTGTGGCGTGTCGGTGGTGTTTGTGCACCAATTGGGCACTAGTGATGGACTCAGTGTGTTAAATGGATCACGAGAGTAGTCAGAGGACCCCGTCGGATGTTTGTAAGTGGTTTCGTGAGAAACGGATATTAAAATTGGACTCAGCGCGAAATTTGGGTTAAGAACACTTCTCTGGATGCCTTCGGAAAATTTTAGAAGTGGAATTGGGCAAAACGGACTTCGGATTTGGATTCAGTGCGCGAAAACGATGAAAATGGACTATTCACTTGTATTTTTCGGAGCTCGGATGCCGTGCACGGATTTCGAGGCACCTAGTACTGTTCCGGCGGCCGGCGGGCAGCGGCGGAGCGCGGCGGCGCGGGCGCGCGGGCAGGTGCGCGGTGCACGGAAGCGGCGTGCCACGTGTCGGATTCTTATTGGTTCGCCTTGGGACACGTGGCCGCGTTGGATTGGTTGGCGCAGCAGGCGCGGTTCACGGGAAAGCACGGGTGTACGGTAGACCGGAGGGTGACACGTGGCGGCGTGTGGTTGGTGCGGTGTTGTGCGCTCGGTCCACGGTGCAGGCGGGGCGGCCTCGGGGCGCGTGCCTGGCAGGGGGCGCAGGCGGCGGCGCAGGGCGCGGTGACCGCGTTTCCCGCGCGTTGTGCACGCCACGCGTCGGCGTCCGCGGCAGCCACGTGTCGATCCGTGGGTGGTGGTCTTGGCTATCCGCTGTTATGGCGCTGACGTGGCACACCCGGGACGTTTCGGGCTCTGGTTGGACGGGTCCATGCACCCGGTCTTCGGCGCCCGAAAGTTTCGGGCGCCCGAAACCAAGGACACCATGGGTATTATTTCAATTGTTTTTCCAGCCTATAAATAGGCCCCTGTTCAGCACTGAAGAACTTTTTCTCTGCGCGGATTTTTGCAATGCAACCTTCAGGAGAATTCTTCTTCTCCCAGAGCTGGTTCCATCTGCAGATTCCTGGATTTTTCTGCGGCACGTATCCTGAAGTTTCCATTTTTACGGTGCGGCGTGACGCTCGTTCATTTGTGGTCTCCTTCGTCGCGGTTTGGGTGCGAGGACTCCCCCGGCTTACTCCGACCACCGTTTTCGTCGATTCTTGCGCCGTTGGCTTCACGACAGGTAGGGCTACGATCTTCGTGATTTGAGTTTCCCCTCGTTTCAAATTTATCTTTGGAGTTTCCCGAGCTTTCTTTTGACCCTTTTTCTGGGGCGGAGTTTTGGACAGCACATCGGTGTTTCGGTGATATCTTCGCGCACAGGCGTCGGATCGAGGCGTGCCAATAGGCGTTTTTCATCTACACAGCGCAAGGAACCCCCTCGAATTTTTTGGGATTTTTCTGAATATTTTGCGAAGGTGAAAAATCCCTGTTTACAGAACTTTGTGCTACAGATTTTGAGACTGGTTTATTTCGGGGTGGTTCCCTTATGGAATTTGTATCTCAGTGTAGGAAACTCGGATTTGAACGTGCAGGTACTCGTTTCGACCGGTTCGTCGCGAGGATCGTGACAGTATTTTTCTTGGATTTTTCTGGGATCAACTCGCAGGTGAAAATTGCCCGAAATTGGACTGTTGGTATTTGGACAGCATGCATTTGAGTGTGATGTTGTATTGGTTGTATGATTAATTATATTCTTTGGGGTTGTCGTGATCAGTGTTGTGGCGAATCTTTGTGTTGAGCATGGATTTCACCTTTGGACAAGGATTTAGCTTTCCAGGTGGGTGTTGTTGTAAACCTCCTACTTTTGATTTCCCACTAGGCATATTAGAGTGTTGCTTGATCATGTTGCTAGTTAGAATTGTGAAATGGACCTAGCATGCTTGTATGAGATCATGGATTCAGTGTTACTACTTGCATTGTTAGAGAACTGAATGTTAGTAAGTTGTGTTTCCTTGCTTTAGATGTGTAGTTTAAACACTTGGAAATCATGCTAAATCCATATCATGTTGTATGTATAATGGAAGGTTTGGGCATGTGGTTAGAGTTCATATTTTGGAAAGATTACTTGTTAGTGAGTTCCTATCTTTGCAACAACATATTGAAAGTGATTGTATCTTGAAAAGCAAGGTGTTAGGGAAATTCATTATTCTTGTGAAAGCATGTGGTTAGGGCTTGCATCTTGAAAAGCAAGGTGTTAGGGAAATTCATTATTCTTGTGAAAGCATGTGGTTAGGGCTTGCATCTTGAAAAGCTTATTGTTAGTAAATCATGTATCAAGATTGTATCATGTATCATGTACTATGCATCATGTACATTGGAGGTTCTATGCACTTAGTTTTGTAAAAGTTAGAATACTTGTAATTGCTTTATCAAGTAAAGGACCTTGCATGCTTGTATGGACATTTAGATAGGCCACCCTTTTCTGCTACACTATCATGCTGGAACTTGACTTAGGAGAAACCTTGTTTGCTTCTGTTCTCCTTATTCTTTAGTCAGGTGGCTATTGTTGCTCGGATTTGAGCAGGGGTTCGGGATAGTGTAGCCGGGGCCTGGATTGTGGATTGTAGGTTTTGCGGCAACCGCGGATATTGGGCGGTTGACCGGATGTCGGTTATAGGACATCGGTGGTAGGACATGATTATGGACTAGAGGGCTTTGTGGCAACCGCGGATTTTGGGCGGTTGACCGGAGGTCGGTTATTGTGCTGGATTATAGACGGCAGGGTATTGCGGCAACCGCGGATATTGGGCGGTTGACCGGACATTTATTTATGCACCAGATTGGTTATCAGATTCTCTAGTGGGCGAAGTTTTCCACTTATTTAGTGTGCGACCGTGCCGGTCAGGAGCCGGTCTGTTACTTATTTAGTGTGCGACCGTGCCGGTCAGGAGCCGGTCCGTTACTTATTTAGTGTGCGACCGTGCCGGTCAGGAGCCGGTCTGTTACTTATTTTGGGTGCAACCGTACCGATCAGTAGTCGGTCTGTCACCTATTTTGGGATGTGACCGTACCGGTCAGTAGTCGGTCAGTATTTCCCACAGATGAGTTCTTGAGTTCGACAGCAGAGCAGGCTGTACCGGGTTTTATACCGGTTCATTTGATTGGGTTTATTCGATCAGATACCTTTATAGTTGCACTCGTGCTTGGGGGCTGAGTGGAGTCTAGTAGCTGTGTTTAGACCAGTGCTAGTGTAGTTGGGAGCCGTCAGGTTTGACAGTGGTCCCGTGTCGTCGTGAGTACTTTGACCATTGGGTGAGAGGTTGAGCATTTAGATGGAGGCAGGGTAGCTGTAGAGTATCTCCAGCCTTTCTAGTTCAGTTTTTACTGCTTAGTTATTTATTGCCTCTAGTGGTCTTAGTGGGCTAATCGCCGGGCCTGGCGATGGTACCCACTGAGAACTCCCTTTTTGGTGTAGTTCTCACACCCGCTGGGGGTTTTCCCCCTCTTTTTCCCTTTCTCTCCTTTGTTTTGCAGAGTCTTAGCGGATGCTGCTGATTCTGCGGTTGTTGATCGAGGCGAAGGAGTCGCGAGCTAGATCCCTACCCATCGTTGGAGAGTAGCGGTACCCTTCAGAGGAGATCTTCAGTAGATTAGGTATTTTATTTCCTCTTTTGAGAGACTGATGTAGTGAGGATACGATATGTATTGAGAGCCTGTACACTGATGTATTTATTGGAGATACCTCCCTGTTGAGCTATGAGTTTTGTATCTGAGGATATTGTACAATTATCATTTTGGGAGGTGGACATTGTTGTATTATTTTCCAGTTGTACAGTGGTTGATTTTATTTTTACAGCAATTTTATTTTATAGCTCTGATATCTGTTTAGCTGTAGCACCTTTCTTGCAGGTAGGACGCTTCGCCTATGCGGGGTTTGGCATAGGTGGCGGATCTGTTGGCGAGCCCGGGTCGAAGTTTCGACCCCGGGGCGTGACAGACTGATGTACTATGATTTTAGTTTATCTTCCTTTTTGGGTTCAGGGATGCTGTATTGGGGATATTGTATAATGATTATTTGTTTGGGAGACGAATCTTGTAATTTTATTTCTGTTGATACAGTGATTGGATTTTATTTTTACATCACTTTATTCCCGCTCTGATATTTGCATAGCTGTAGTACTATCTTTTGTAGGTTAGACGCAGCGCCTATGCGGGATTTTCCGTATGGGCGGCGGATTTGTTGGCGAGCCCGGGTCGCAGTTTCGACCCCGGGGCGTAACATGTACAGTGGGTTCAGATTTTTATTACAGCAGTTATTTTCAGCTCTGATATCTGTATAGTTGGTAGTTATTACTTTTTTTCAGGTTGGACGCTTCGCCTATGCGGGGTTTCCTGTATAGGTGGTGGATCTGTTGGCGAGCCCGGATCGCAGTTTCGATGCCGGGGCATGACAATGTGACTATTACCGTAATGCTTATGCCCCACAATTCCACCCTGTTCCTGACAAAAGAAGTTGGCCACGACCTCACGGACCACCGTTGGTGCCCCCACCTATAAGAAGGAAGAAAGGTTGTCCCAAATCCCACACGTATTCGAAATGCCATGGACGATAGAGAGGGGATGCAAAGGACTACATGCTCTATTTGTAAACAACAGGCACATTATAGGAGTACTTGTCCTAATAATCAAGATAGAAGAACTGAAAGTCGTAGACGTAGAGTATTAGGTTGTTTGCTTATGGTTGTCTACTTATAATTTTAAAAAAAAATTCGAGTTATATTACAACATTCTAATCAATGGCTAATAGTTTGTACACTTTATTTGCAGATGGACCATCGCTAGGAGGCCGGCCAGTTGATCCTTCTGTTCTATTAGATTAGGCGAGTCACCGTTCGAGCTATGTACGAGCCGAGGTAACTTCATTTATACATGCACACTATATTTATAAACTACATACCATATATTTTTATAAAATTTAAATGTAATATATTTACTATGTAGGGGTACGCACCAGTTCAGTTTATAGAGCATGGCCGTAAACTGAACTCGTGGACGGTGGAGCATCCGAGGGTGGTGGACCTCCTACGACAGGCTGGTTTTTTCTCTGTCTCTCGCCTCAGACGAGTTCAGCTAGATCAAGCTCTGTTAGGGGCATTGACGGAGCAATGGAGACGCGAAACGGAGTCATTCCATTTACGCCACGGCGAGATGACAGTGACGCTGCGCGACATCGCCATTATAGTTGAACTACGAATATGTAGCGAGCCTGTGACGGGACGAGCAACTGGCAATTGGCTATATATATATCATAGACTTCTAGAGATGCAGCCAGATAGTGTCGTCGCAGGTCAAATCCGCCTAGATTGGTTATTCCAGCATTTCCATCATATCCCACTAGATGCTCCGCCAACCATGGTTGCAGCTGCTGCACGCGTATATATATTATTTCAAATTGGATGCAACTTATTTTCAAATCCCACTGGATATCGAAAAATCATTCACCGCTTTTAAAAGCAATGAACCATTCACCGCTTTTGTGGAATTACGAATAATTATTTGAATGCGGTGCACCATTCACCGCTTTAAAAAAAACGGTGAATGGTTCACCACATTTAGATCTCCATCCGTCCAGCAACTTATTTTTACAAATAATTTTTTGAAAGGCCTAATTTTATAATAACCTTTGTTAGCATAGATCTGTAAATAACCCGTTAAAAAAGCTACCGTCGTCAACCACCTAGCTTGCCAAAGATAAACCGACGTTTACAACCAATGTTAAGAAAGCTGACGTCAACCACCTAGCAGCCAAAGATAAACAATTCACTCCGAACACTTTGTAAGTCAGAGTGTCAACACATTGGTAGATACTTTGACTTTCCAAAGGTTGATATATAGAGGCATTAAGAAAAAGAAAAAAATACACAACCTCCTTCGCACTTTAGCAACTCTCACTTGTCCACAATCATTTTCAAAAATCAATATTTGGCCTCGTCAATATTTATGTCACTTACCAAGATTTTGTTTGTTTTTCTTTGTGCACAGAATTCTAATACGATGTTTGGTTTGGCGGACTCCCAGCTGACTTTTATTTGATTTGAAATGAACGGGTAGGGTCAATGCCAAAACCCCCATCCAAATGGATGGTTTTATTTCAAGAAAATAAAATAAAATAAAAGAATGACATCGCTGTTCCATCAGTATCTTCGTAAAAACAAATATAAATTGTTTTACATTCCCACGGCTAGAACAATGCCTACTGCTTTCCACACATCCAAATTCAATATCTGCTTCTACAGTAGATAAGACTCGGACAAACCAGCAAAATGTTAAGGAGAATTAAATGCAGATTTTTAGATACAAGGAGGGCAAAGTGATAATTACAACATATCAGGATGTTTATCTACATTTAGCCCCGAGAAAGCATCAATAGAATAACTTTTCAGATAATTGGACATTATTATGCTTTCAAAATAACGTCTAAGATATGTCGTAGATCATGCTGCAATTTCAATTGTCAGTCTCATCATCTGAATCGTCAGCTTCTTGTCTCAAGCGTAAGTTTTGGTCGTCAGTTGTATTCCTCATCCCTCCAAGTAGTGCCATCTGAATGATGCCATTGACCATCTGATTTGCTGGTTCAGATGTCAAACAGAATAATTAGTCATTGCAGACAAAATGTAACTACATTTCTTCTAGCCAGTAAGTTGATTGCTATTTTCACAAGGAAACAGGACCTCAAAAGAGAGTTGAATAAGTATTGCCACAGGAAGATCACTTGTATGGACGCAACAAAGTAAGCATCAGACGGCAACAATTAAAATTCAGAGCAACTCCCTTTCTTTTGTGTTTCCCAAATGACGACAACAGTTGAAAAGCTTCAACCATTTCGATCAATTGGACTTTTTTCTTTTTCCATGAAGAATGCAAATCCATTATAATCAGAAAAAAGGTCAAAAACTCACCATATAGTATAGTCTATGTGCAGTTTAATACTCCGTGATTCAGATAGCATATTGCTGCCATGTGATTAAATAGCACTTTGCTGCCATGTGGCTTCTGCTTGTTTTCCTAGAGGACTGGCCCTCAGAAAGAGCAGCAAAATAATGTGGAACAACCAATTACTCTATAAAGCTTAAATTGCTGGAAAACGGTATTTTTAATACTGTATATTCAATACTCCCCCCATGTTAAGGCTCAAGGCTTTTTGATAGGGCGAAGATGTGTATTGAATCAAATCAGAGAAAATTAAATGAACTGGGAGTTTGGCAAGATTTGAACTCGGGACATTTTGCTTTGATACTATGTGAAATAACCATTTGCCTTCAAAAGCTTAAGCCGCAAACATCATTTTTAAAATTTGTTGTCAACATTTTCTTTATTGATGATATTCTTCCCAAAAGTCTTGTGTTTGAAAATCTAGTTGTTGTCGAAATTTGTTGTAAAAGGGCATTACATTAATCAGGGAAGAGGGGTGCTAGAAAACTAGTAAAGATGGTCAATGATTCATCGTCTTCATAAAGACGGTCAATCATTCACCGTCTTCATAAAAATAGTGAATCATTCACCATCTTTCTCTTTATTCCCACCATCACACATTCCAAGTAAATTTGTAAGTTTGTAAGGGGTGAAGGTGGTGGAATTGGCTTGAACGCAATGAATGGTTCACTGTCTTAAGGAAAGCGATTATTAGAGGTGTAAAATAGGTGGGCGGGCCCGCCCAACACTACTAGGGGTCGTGCTAGGCCACTCTTAGAAGGCCTGTGGCCTGGCCCGACACAACCTGCACATTAGGTACATGTCGTGCTGGGTTGCACCTTGTAGAGACCGGGCCCCTGGACTGGCCCGCACATAGTGTGCTGAGCCACTGGGCCAGCCGGTGGCCCGGCACAACATGTCCTGTCTAGGCCATGCCTGCCGGGCCGACATAGCCCGGTGACTATCTAAAAATAAATAAATATAATATTTTATAATATTAATTTAAAAATAAATAAATAAATAAATATTTTGTAATATTAATATTAAAAAATTTAAAATAAAATTTAAAAAAAAATAAAGAATAAAAAAGTTTAATTAAAAAGGGTATTGGCCCTTAGGCCCCTCCTTTTTTGAGACGGGCTCCTAAAGGAGAGGAGGGCTCAAGTCCTGAAAAGATCTCCTCTGTTGGAATTAAAAAATATTTGAATCTAAAAAAATACCATCCAGCAATCAATTTTTTTGACTGTTGGAAGGGTATTTTATACTTTTAATTTATAAATTTTAAAAAATAAATCAGTCATAAAAAATAATTGGCCAGTATGGGTCCGGCACAGCCTGTGTTGTCTGGGCTAGGGGCTGTGCTGGCCTAGGGTCTATCAGAAAATTTCGAGCTAGCTTGGCACGTCCCATATTAGGAACCGAACCGAGCAAAGCCAACGACCTTAGCACAGTTTCAACTCAGGTTAATGTGGGCCTTGCCGGCTAGCGATGAACCATTCACCGTTTTAGTGAAAAATTTAGAAGACTGAATCGTTCGCCGTTTTCTTAAAGACGGTGAATCATTCACCGTCTTCCGAAGTTTTCTCCACTGTGGCGCTCAGTTAGCAAGTAGAGTGCTATTCGGCCAAATAATTTTTTTACTATTTAGCCATTTGAAAATTTTATAAGGTTATTTAAAAAAAGTCCCTTTTGGAGAAAAAAGGGTTATTTACATAGAATTTAACATGTTATCAAAGCAAGAAGTCTTGAGTTCGAATCACACCAAGGCCCTAGTCTCATTTAATTTCTTCCAATTTAAAGTAAGTCTACGTCTTGCGCGTATCAAACTATGTTGAGCCCAGACATGAAAGTTAGTGTTGAGTATAAATATTACAAACACCGTTCTCTAACAGGTTAAGCTTGTGGAGCAAAGCGGTTGTTTCATATAATTTAGTAGACTTGATACAATAGGAGAAAAGATGAGAAAAGAGCTGTCACTGATAAGTTCCACTTTTTCTAAATGTTGGAGTTGACCGGCATATATCTTCATAAAATTTAAGATGCTAGTGGCAGATAAGATATTTAAGCCGGGTGGAAACCTTGAGTTGCTAGTCTTAAGAAACCAAACCTATTAAGTATTTTGTCATCACATTATTCTCATTTAAAACATTTATACTAAATTGAGCTGTTTAATTTGAAAATTCAGCAAAAAGCATTGCAAAATAATTTAGTCATCAATGACATAACCACAGCAAATTCGTGACACTTTGTGAACTGAGTCAGTCATATGTCTTTAGTCGTTGGATTCGCTGAACTACTGAATGGACAAGTATGGCCATAATTGATATTAAGATGTCTCAATCCTGAAACCTAATTTGGTAAAAGCATGCATTGCATAATAGGATTATTTTCTTCTTGAATCATTTGAAAGTGTACGCTATATAGTATATGTGTTTTCCACAAATTGTTGAAAACTCACTGCTCAGAACTTTTCAGGAAAAACTTCAGAACTTACTACCTTACTGAATAATTGATTCAACTTGGTTGAACTTGTTTCAACCAAAGTTGAAACAAACTTTCAGAATGTTGAATCCAATGCACTGCACGTGCATAACATTTGGTTCGATCCCTTTTTGTCCTAGGTTATAAACATCCATTTATTCATTAGGGCAGGAAGAGCAATCATTAGCCATTTTCAGGAGACTTCTCTATTAGAAACTCATCTTCTTCTCCCTAAAACCTACAGCTCACTAGAGAGAGAAACCATAGACTGATCTTCTTAGTTCATTGGTTCTCTTCTCTAATCACCCATCATAAATCTCTAGTCTCTTAAGTATCTTCATTATAGTAGAGTTAAGAACCATCGGACACATATCTCCATACACTGTCTGAGGGTTCAGATGCTTGGATGCTCGTGGAGGTGAGCAACCAAGGAGCTAGAGTGCTTGTGAATGCAGGCGCAGTGTCTCGTCACTGTTGGACTATGGTAACGTTTGTATAGTCTTACCATCCTTGTAACTCTAATTTTTTTTTGTGAAGTTATTTCATGTTGGTCTTGTAGTTATTCTTAAGGATGTCAATGGATACGGATACCCAAAATTTTACCTGAATCCAAATTCGAAGGAAATGGGTTTACCCAATACTTAACGGATATGGTTTCGGATACGGGTATAAAAAACGAAAGCTCAACAGATTGAGTTCGGGTATGGATTTTGTGTGTATCCGACCAAAACCCAAACCTAACCTAAAGCTGAATAGATTTACATTGTATAAATATATGAATGTTTGATGTTATTTGAATTTATATTTTGGAAATTTAGATTCTAATATAATATATTTTGAAATATGATAAAGAGAAATAATTGTTCAGGGTTTGGGTTTTCGGGTTCAGCTTCGGATTTCGGGTTTTTGGTCGGGTTCGGGTTTGGATATGGATTATCAAAACTAGTCGGATTCAGGTTCGGGTTCAGATTTCAAATTTGATCGTCAAGTTTGGGTTCAGGTTTTTGAAAGCCCAATCCGAATCCAATCTATTGACATCCCTAGTTATTCTTCCTTGGATAGGGGTTTCCACGTAAATCTTGTTGCTCTTTTACTTTGCAACATGTTTGTTTTTAGCTGTGGTATTGTGTGTTTTTGTGTGGCTTATAATTTCTCACAGAATTTGCTAGTTTTGTGTTCTACAGCTGGTTACTCAAATGCTTTTTCTCAATTCCTGCTGCATACTGTTGTAGACTGCAGTCAAGGTGTTTGTGATTGTAGGGGCAGAACTGAGTGATCCGGGTCGGTTGTGTAGAACACCAGGATTTCGTATAGCGCACCGACCTCGCAAGATGGCGTGGTGCGAAGAAATCGCCTCGAGTGTGTTCCCTATATGTTTACAGATGAGTTCGGGTTTTGTTAGAGCCTCGACTCCACTGGGGGTGCAGAAAAATTGAGGAAAAACTTGGAACATGTATATTTTCTGATTACAGCGGAGTTCGGAAGGTTCCGGACTGACGCGGAGGACCCGAGGGCGAAAAGTGAGTTGAAATTGGCAATTATGGGAGCCGGTTTTTAGATTGAGCACATCGACTCCACAGTTGAGCTTTTTGAGGGAGAAAAGCTGTGGACATGTGTATTTTCAGTTTACAGCGAAGTTCGGGAGATTCCGGATTGGTGCGGGGACCCCGAAAGCAAAAAGTGACTTGGAGTTGGCCTTAAAGGAGATTAATTAATTAATTTATTTAATTACGGAATTTTACCCTGTGATGGAAATTAGTGGAATTTGGCCTGTGTTGAAACTAGGAAAAGAAAAATTAGAGAATGAAGAGAGAGGAGGGGAATTAAGGTGTGAGTTGAGATATTTTCGTGGAGCATTAAATGCTGCCAAACACCACCCTTAATTAGGCATCCCCTAATTAAGAAGCCGCCACATCACCTCCCTCCTCTTCCCTGCAAACAGAGGATTGGAAAAGAAGCAGAGTAAGTGAGTAAGAGTGAAATAAGGAGAAGAAGGAGGAAGAAGGGAGGAAGTGAAAGAGAAGGTTGGTGGTGCTTGTGGTCTGTTGCATGGGGCCGGGTGTGAGAACGGCGGGCGGCGCGCGCGCGGCGGACTTATGAGGTACGTGCAGTTCTTAGAGAGAGAGAGAGAGAGAGAGCTTGGTTGGAGGTTTTGTTGTTTTTTTTGGTTGTTGGTGGTGCGTGGAGAGGCCGCAGCCGGAGCCGCGCGGGCGCGAAAGAGCGCCGCGCGCGGCTGGCGCTGATGCTGCGCGGGCGCCCATGGGCGCCGCGCGCAGCAAGCAGCAGGCGCTGCGGGCGCCGCGCTGAGGCGGACGCCGCACAGCAAGGGGCTGGCGCTGCGAGCGCCGCGCAGCAGGCGGGCGCGCCGCGCAGCAGGCGGGCGCGCAGCGGCGGGCGCCGGGCGGCGCCGCGCAGGCGCGCCAATGCGCCGCGCGGGCGCGCTGCGAGCACGCTGGGCGCGCAGGGGTGCCGCGCGGGGGCTCGGCAAGCGCGCGGGGCGCCGCTCAGGCATTGTGCGCGCTGTGCGCGGCTGACGCGGGCAGCGCGCGCGCGGCCGGCTGGGGCGGCGCGCGCGGTTGGAGCGCAAGCCCGAGCAGTGCGTCGGCGTGCTGGGAGCGCGCTTGGCGAGGGCCGGTGGTCACCCAGGTGTCGCGAAGGCTTTTTTTTTTTTTTTTTTTTTTTTTTTGGACCGTTTTAACGTGGTTTTTTTCCCTTTTTCTCTGCCAGGACGTCGTCAAATGGTGCGGATTTCGGCGGGGTGCCGCGCGGAGCCCGGATCGAGTGCGCGGCAGTTTGTGGTTTGCAGTTGGCTCGAGATTTTGGATCTTAGAGAAAGAGAGGGAGAATCCTTTTTAGTGTACAGTGAATTTTGTGTTGGTGCTGTGAGATGCAGGTGAGTTGTGCATTGGAGCTGTAGGTGGATGTCTGATTTTTATGTGAGCTATTGATGAATGGGTTGTGGAACTTGCAAGTATGCTGTGAGTGTGTGGTGTGTGTGTTGTGTGAACCTGTAGGGTGCAAGTGGAATTATGTGAATTTTTCCTTATGTGGCAGTTGCTGATGGATGTGTTGAGGGTGCTGTGGACTTGGGTGTATGTAATTGGAGCTTGTATTTTAAGTGCAAGCTATTGAAGTTGGTGGTAGCCTTGGTGTGGGCTGTGGGCACTTGTTAGTGCAGTTTTTGTGTGCGGATTGGCCGGTTTGGGTTGCTTTCGCAGCGCGGAGCCGAGGATTTTGCTTTTTGTACGTGTGTTGTCTGATGGCTGAGGAGCGAGCCGGTTGCGCACAGGATTTTGTGAGGACTTGAGGAAATTTAATTGAGCTTCCGGGGATTTTTTGCAGTTCGCGGCAGTGTGCGCGCGTGCGGCGCGTTTTTCGAAGTTTCGTCAGTTCGAGGGAATTGACGCTTCACCGACTTCAGCAATGCCTACAGAAAGCGTTCCAGGTGGGTTGGAATTTCTTCGAGATTTATGGAATGCCCTCTAATGCTTCTGTATGCATGTTGATCATTTTTTCTAGCTCAATTATTGTATATTGATAATCTGATAGTTGCCTAGAAAATTGTAGAATGACTTTTCTGAGCCCCAGACATTTTTAGTATGATCTAGAGGTTATTTGACACTAGACTGCATATTCTTTTGAGATTCGGGTAGCATCTGGACCTTCATAATATTTTAATACCCAGTTTTAAGTAAAACTCCATTTTTAAAAAGGGTTTTTAAATATTGAGAACATCATAAATGGTCCAGATTGTTCGAGTTGTATGAGTACTCGGGTCAGAGGGCCGAGTGTATTTTTTTGAGCATCGTGTGTCGAGTTTCTAGTGTCATGAGAGTTCTTCTTCCTTGTTGGGATTATTCTAGATCTTGGATTGTGTCTTCCTGATTCAGATGAGGAGACGGTTCTCCGTCCTAGCTTTGAGAGTTTTGGGGTTCTGGCAGATCGAGTCGTGGAGGTTTCCCGACTTAGCCATGGATTATGCATTATCAGATTGAGTCGTGGAGGTTTCCCGACATAGCTTTGAGATTGTGTGGGCATTTCCTGATGGAGTCGTGGAGTCTTTCTCCGACGGAGTTATGCTAGTTGAGCATTGAGTTCCGATCTGTTTGATCGTGGATTATAGCCTGCAAAGATTGAGGTTTTATGCCAGTTGTGAGATACTTGAGTTCGCGGGGTCGCTCCCCGCGAGCTACGCTCCGGATGCGATGATGATACCGAGCCTGACGAGGCTGCGATGTGGTTACTGAGATAGTCCTTGAGGGACACCCTACGTAAGACCAAGCCCTGTTTGGGCATGAGTGGCAGTAGATGAGCGCAGGCTTGACTGGTCCAAAGAGGGACAGTCATTGGGATTGGGTGATATGTGTGAGTGAGTTTCATAGCATGTTCATAGATGAGTTTTCCTTTGAGCATGATACTTGAGGCATGTTAGCAGTAACGAGTGTATGCACTTTTCATCATTAGTAGAGTTTCTTGAGCATGATGATTGTGACATGATAGCTATAGTTCCTTTCAGCTTTTATCTACCTATCTATCTGCATACCTATCTGTTGTGCCTCCAGTAGACTTAGTGGGCATACCGTGGATATTGGGACGGTACCCACTGAGATCTGCCTTCTGCAGTAGATCTCACACCCGCTGCGGTGGCAGGTTACTGGGGTTGCTGTTCCGGCTTAGCTTGCGCGGAGACAGCTGATTGAGGTGAGGACGTGGCCGAGTAGTTCCTTACCAGCATTGAGAGTCAGAGGTAGATGTACCCGGTTTTATTTTTATGTTCCACTTTTGTACTGGACATTCTGAGAGATCAGTGAGGATTTCATGTATTTTTTATAGCTGAGAGACTTTGTATTGAGATTTTATTTATATCAGATGTTCGGTGGATTTCTACAGCATTTGGTTTTAGTTCTATTTCAGCTCTGATACATTTTAGCTATAGATCTGACTTGCAGGGTAGACGCTTCGTCTGTACGGCAGTTTTCGTACAGATGGCGGATCTGTTGGCGAACCCGGGTCGCAGTTTCGACCCCGGGGCGTGACAGGTTGACCAAGTCAAGGCATTGAGCGAGTCAAGGCTGATGATCGGCTCCTGGATTGACTCTCGCATAAGCCTAGATCAAGCTATTCAATTGAGGGATCGGCTCAACCGGGTTCTCTCTCAATACATAAAAGCGAGACGAAGTGAGAGGCTAAAGAACTGACTCAGCTGAAACTTGAACCGAATCGATTGTATTGCAAACACAGTCAAAGTTATAGGCTACAAGCTACTCTTAGGAAAAAACAGTAAGTGCTAGAAAAGAAAGGGCTACAGAGTACTCCTAAAGCTGTAAATACTGAAATTAGAAAAGGTATTGAAAAAGCCGCAGTCTTGTGTTCGTGGAAAGACCTTTATTGCAGACGTTTTTCTACTATTTATTGAGTATGATCTCTACATGTGGTTATCGGACGGTTTTCCATCGTGGAGAGTATTTCGGCCACATTCCTTGTATCACGAGATACCCTTCAGCCCATTACTTACTGGCTACGAAAGTGCCTCCACGTTCTAAACCGTTCACGCCCAAATCTCATTTGACTTTGGGCGTCTCTTTCTCGGCTCCTAGCACACCATGAATACTTTTTCTATTCGCCCACGTGGGCTAGGCGAATGGACTGGGCCGCCTACCACCTATTGCTATTTTTCTTGCACCAACAATGCCCCCCGTGAATCTTCCGAATAGACATTTGGATGATTAACGGCATTCAACCGACGGGTACGATTGGCTGCATCTTTTGTTAATTTCGCAATTAATGATTCAATCGCCGGCTACGATCAGCTGCATTTTTTGGTCATTTTGCATTTAATGATTTGACCGACGGCTATGATTAGCTGCACCTTTTTGGCCTAATTGGTCATCATCTAAAACCTTTTCGATGGCAAACCCTTCATCTCCTGTTTCGCCTTCTTCATTGTTTTAAGAACTCCTAGTTTTCTCTTTTTCAAATCACTTTGGCCCATTGTTTTCTTTATCTTAATGGCCCCTACTCCTTTCCTCAATCTTGTAAGGGCGACTTTCGCCTTTTGAAGCTGTCCGAGGCAGACTCTTCTCACTTCATCCTTGGTCCTTCTTTCACGGAGAACCCAGATGAAGAAGTCTTCTGTAATAATTGTAATTTTGATTTCGAATGATGTTGAATTAATTTGAAATTTGAATTTGAAATTTATATTCAAATTGAGGATCGTGAGAGAGAAGGCTAATTCCGCAAATTGGGGATCATTTCTGACGAAGCAAAATTGCTACTTTAATGGCCTGGTAGTGCTGAAAGTTGTGGCAAGATTCGTTTCCGGGTTCTACGAGGCGAAACCACGAAAAAACGTGAAAATCGAAATGTGGCCAAAATCCCAAATCGAGTTTTTATGGAAAAAAGCACGACATTTCATGTGCCGTTTCACATGAAACTGCAAGGGAGGGTGCTACTGTGCATTTTACACGCGTTGTGAGGGACTAAAGTCTAAATACCTAAGTTTGAGGGACTAACTAGCATCCTTTTCAAATACCTTACATGAATATCTAGGGTTCTCAGCCTCACACGCGCATCCCTCTCTCCCTCTCAAGTCCATAGCCATAGCAGACCCTCTCCCACCTATGCCACCACAACCCAGACCACTGACAACCTCCCTCAGCCGTCAGAAAACCCGCCAGCCATCTTCTTCCCATCTCTCTCTCCCTCTCTCTCTCTCTCTCTCAGTTTGGTGGACCTGAGGTCATCCAGGTTGGCCGTGCCACCCCAGAACCACGCCGCCGACCTTCTGTATAGTGCACCGGCTTTCGCTAAATAGCAAAGTGCGGTTAAATCACTCCGAGCATACTTTAAATGCTGTTAGAATGAGTTATGAGTGTGTTGGTTCGAAGCAAAAGCCATTCCGACCAAAGTTGAATTGAGAAAGCAAGCTTGGAAAGATCAAAATCTGCAAACTTCAGCTATTGATCCATTCATAGCAGTACCTTCCAACATTCTAGAGACCTAGAGGGTCTAGCAGTACCTTTATCTTTTTGGGCATTTTTGAGTGAACTATGTATTGTGAGGAAATAGATAAATATTGTAGTTATTGTTATATACATGTTGAGAGAAAAATGTAATTAACTCTATATTTGTGGTTCACTCATGTACTTCACACTTTCCGCTTATCATTAAACTTGCTGTTTAAATGAATGAAAGTTTTAGTTTAGTAGTTTTATACTCTGATATTATATCTCATTGTACACTTGTATTTAATTGAGATGAATGTTCTGTCCTTTTCAGGTGTAGAGAGGTCATGCTCGATTGGTGGGTCTGTTGGCGTGCCCGAACTATCCAAATTGGCGGTCTTGAGACGTGACATTCTGGAACTCCGGCGACACCACCTGGGCTAGCCTCAGCACCGCTAGCCCATTACCCAAATGGGCCAAATCTAGAAGCTCGGTCTAGATCAGGGCGGTTTTGGGACGTGCGTTTGCTTCGGTTGCCGCTGCCGCTCCCTGCCTTCGCCGTGGCCATTGGAGGACTCCAGACCTCCCTCTAGCGTCACCCTGTCCTCCCAGGCCATCCCCATTGTTGGACTTCAAAGCCCAAGCCCGAGCTTCTTTGTTGTGGTCGCGGCTCCAACGTCGCCGCCGCTGCTCCCTGTGATCGGCAGTATATTGACTTGCTATGGCACGAGCCTGAGGTCCTTGTGACCAAGAGTGGCAGAATTGAGTATTTTTTAACTGGACAATATATTGATTCATCTTCTTTACCATAGTTACACTATCTTGTTACCTTGCTATCATTTCAGATCATTATTATCATACTTTATATTATGCGTATCATGATACCCCGCTTTTATTTCAGTGTCATTAGTTACACTATCTTGTTACCTTGCTATCATTCCAGTTCATAATTATTATGCTTTATATCATGTGTATCATAATTAATACCCTATTTTTATTTTAGTGTCATTATTATTATGCTTACTTACCCTGTTTTTTTTTTTCTGTCGATTATTATAAACCAGTTGGTACAACTTGTACAACTTGTTGGTCGCCGGTGCATTATACCCACTTGGATACATTCACTAAAATCTCACACCCTGTTTTTAACAGGTACATCGGGTGTTGAGAAGGGCAATGCTATGTGAGGAACGATAACTAGCGATGTCTCAGTGCCATGCCATTTATTTAGTTAAATAAACTTAACTTGCTATTACTTGTTTTAATAATTAATTGTGGATGTTAAACATTTTGTGTTTTCTTGTATGGTTAGATGTTAAATAATGAATATTTATAATGCATGACAATCGGTTTTGATGTTAATATAATTTCATTTTTCAATTGCAGATTTCAGAAGGATTTTATAAAAATGGAGATTGGAGGAGATTTGTATTTTCGTTGCGGAGATCATAGTTAGTTAATTCGGATTCGGCAAAAATTCGGTTCGGATATAATACGGATAAAATTCGTATTATGATTTTTAAATTCGTTGAAAAATTCGGTAAAAAAACGGACTCGATAATTATTCGGATACGTGATTTATACGGAAATTATACGTTCACCAATTAAAAATTCGGGATAAAAAATTCGGCTATTAAATTAATTTTTACTCAACCTACTTTAGAAATAAAACAAAATACTTTAAAAAAAAAGAAATTTTTTGTATGAAAACTATATATATTAAAAAGAAACTAGTTAGTATTCTGTATAGAGATGATCACTATCAATCCTATTATTTTACTAAAATCTAAAAGACTCCGAACTTACTTCTTAATCATATCATAAACTCATAAAGATTTGGTTTGATGTGTAGATTATTAGCCAACAGTTAAAATTGTACTAGCTCACCTATCTCAACAGAAATGCTTTTCTTTTTTTTCTTTCTCTTGAGTAATTTTGCAAGTATAAGCATAAATCTTATATTAAAATTTTATTCATTTGTTATATCAATTTATTTATACTTATATTTAACAGAAATAAAAAAATTAAATTCTAGAATCATGGAGAACGTAAAAATGAACAGTCTTATAATATAATGTTCTTGTAGCATATTCAGAGATCATTTATACAAACTGGAAAAATTGGTTGAGGTGGGCTCTGATCAAGCAGTACAAAAGAATTGCACATTCTTTTATAAATGATCTTACAGCTAATTAGGGCTCCTGTTTATTTATTTTTTAAAAAAAATATCTCAAAGGTTAATTAAACTGGCAGCTTTGAAAACTTTGTTGGCATCTAAAAATACAGACATGGCTGATCCAAAACGGATTTATTTTTATTTTATTTTGTAGGAGAAGATTTTTTTAGAAGATCTGGTTGAATTAAAGGCAGATTATTCGCGCGGGCCGGGAGGGGTTCCGATGGCGAGCGGCGCGCGGGCCGGGAGGGGTTCCGATGGCGAGCGGCGCGCGGGCCAGGAGGGTTCCGATGGCGAGTAGTGCGCAGGCCGGGACGGGAGGGGTTCCGATGGCGAGCGGCGCGCGGGCCGGGAGGGTTCCGATGGCGAGCAGTGCGTTGGCCGGGACGGGAGGGGTTCCGATGGCGAGCGGCGCGCGGGCCGGGAGGGTTCCGATGGCGACTTGGCGAGCAGCGGGCGGGCCGGGAGGGTTCCGATGGCGACTTGGCGACCAGCGCGCGGGCCGGGAGTTCCAATGGCGAGCGGCGCGCGGGCCGGGAGGGTTCCGATGGTGCGATGACGAGCGGCGACGCCGGCCGACGAAGTGGAGAGGGGCGTGTTTTGTGCGGCTCGGCTGTGCTGTGGGGTGAAGGTGAAGTGGTGAACTGTGATTCTGTGAACAACAAAGATTTTTTTTTTTTTTTTTTTCTTGGAAAGTGAAACTGTAAAGTGTAAAGCTGTTTGACTTACCCAATGGTTAATGCAGTGCGCAGTGTGCACCAGAGTCTTGGACTCTTGGTTAAAGAGAATTGGGTTTAACTTTTGAAATTCAAAAAAAATATAGTACCGAATTTTTGGAGGAAAAATTCGGAATTCGCGAATTATTCGCGAATAATAATTTTTGGGAAAAAAAATTCGAATTAATCCGAATTTTTTCAAAAATTCAGAAACGGACCGTTTAATTCGGATTCTCAATAATTCGCGAATAATACGCGAATTAACTAACTATGGCGGAGATATGAAGGGCTATATTTGATATATTGTGGAGATATGGAGAGATTTGTGTCGCCGGCGTTTGGAGGGATATGTCATCACACTGCTTGTTACATTAGTGTGCCATGCTTGTATGATTGAATGGTTGCATACCTATGATTGAAAATATATAGTTTTTGGGATGTCAAATGAGTGATTGATGTTAATGTATTATACTCAATGTCGTGTGTGTGTATAGAGAAGACTCTGTCCACGTGGACAGAGGAATCCTATGCACGTGTCGGATCTGTACACGTCCTGGGCTGTTTGTTATATTTTAAAACTCCAGTAGTTAGCTATTTGCATAACTCCATTTAAAAAAAAAAAATTAGCTACTCTTTTTTGAACTGAACCCTTTTCAAATTGTAAAATGGAAAACCCCAAGGCGTGATATCTTCCCTTTTCCGATTGACGACATCTCATTGACGGCAAACACCATCTATCTTCAATCTTGGTCTTCTTCCACGTCCCCTAGACGAAGTCTCCGCACCTATCCTACAGTCTCTGATGCCTACATCACCTGGCTCGACCGAGTTCAGGACGTTTATGATGTGCTATGGCAAGAGATCGGATCTATAGGCCATCCAGCTTTCAAGGACGCCTCCTCAAGCCGATAGTGTTCTCTTGGCTTCTGCCTTAAGTTTTTGGTCTCCGATTTAAACTACCTTTCTCTTTAGATCAAGGCCTTTCACCCTGACCCTGTTCAACTTGGCGGCGATAACTGGACTTCGCCTTCATGGCACTATTCTCTCTTCGGCCTTCAGCCTTGATGGTATGGCCGAATTTGACGCTATTTTGGACCCGAAGGCAGACCTCGTCTATACCAAGTTCATGAAGCAATTTGCGGGTCAAGGTCGTGGCACAGTTGGTAAGGAAGAGTACATTGCATTCCATCTCTACTAGCTTTGCCACAGACTCTTCTGTAGTCAGTCACAAAAGATTAACCAAGATTTTGTATCGATCCGTTGCTCTAGCCAACAACGAGAAGCCAACTGTCAGTCCTTATTTCCTCTCTTTCATATACCGAGAGATTTATGAATCAATCAAACCGTTGTCCAAAAAAAATATGGCGTCATCATCAGTTCTGGTTGTGGGTACTATGGTTCCTTCAAATCTGCCTCCAGCTATATTTCCCCACTCTCTGGCGAGCACCACTTAATCTGGGCTCGCTCCATCGCTTCAGCACCTATAGACTCGCCCTCGGTTGCCCGGAACCGTTTTCTCCAAGTGGGCCTTCAAACTTTCACACTTATTTTCAAGCCCGACAGTCCCCGTGGCATTTCAGCTGACTGCCTGTAGGGGTAGAACTAGGCCCGAGCCAAAACAAGGCTAAGCCCGATGGGCCATGTATGTGCTAGGCTTTGGGTATCAAAACTATTACTTTGGGTCTGAACCAGGCTTAAAAATTTAGGTCCGAAAAAGTTTCGGGCCTATTTGGAAATGTCCAAGCCCGATCCAGCCCCAATCCAAAAGCCCGATACATTAGTTTCTAAAATAAGATATTTAGTTATATATATATAATATATTTATCAATATAATGCATAAAAGATATTTATCCATATATATATATATATATATATATATATATATATATAGTAGAGCTTATATACTTTTAAAAGCACAAGCCCAACTATGCTCTTGAATTTTTTACCATTGGATTCGTATTGAGATCCGTGCTATTGTACTTTCTCTTTCTCTCTTTAGTTGACTTTACAATAGCACAAATCTAAATACAAATCCAATGGTAAAAAATTTACAAGCATAGTTGGGCTTGTACATTTAAAAGTATATAAGCTCTACTCATATATATATATATATATATATATATATATATATATATATATATATATATATATATATATATATATATATATATTTTTAGTAGGGCTTATATACTTTCAAAAACACAAGCAAAAATATACTTGTGAATTTTTTACCATTGGATTTGCATTGAGATTTGTGCTATTTGCTTTTTCTTTCTCTCTCTTTAGTTGACTTTACAGAAGCACAAATCTCAATGCAAATCCAATGATAAAAAATTCACAAGCATGGACGGGCTTGTGCTTTTAAAAGCATATAAGCTCTCTCTCTCTCTCTCTCTCTCTCTCTCTCTCTCTCTCTCTCTCTCTCTCTCTATATATATATATATATATATATATATAGAAAGATAGATGTCACGCCCCGAGATTCTTTTTATAAATACATTTATAGGAAAATAGCAAAAAATCGTAGAATTTTTTTTTTTTTTGAATACACTCCGAGACGCGTACAGACCCGCCACAAATACAGATAACCCTCTGTTCACACGGACAAAACCTCCCCTATATTTGCACGGCGTCACACACAGTACAGTTTCACGACCACCAATTCCAACTCACACACACACACACACACACACACACACACACCACATTCACAAAGGATGCACCTACAGCTAAATGATCCTTAAATATGATGCTTTAATGCTCTATAGTGTCCTTACCGCAGATGATGCAATGCACAGGTCATCAAGCATTCCTATCCTTTTGAAAGCATTTCCCACACGGAAACATTATTTGAAATCTACTAACGCAATGAAAACCAAAACCCTTTTCAAAACGATTTCACACACGGAAACATAATCTTTTGAAAACGGACTACCACGAGAGGGTAGAAAACATTTTTTTTTATAAAACCACGAAGTCACAAAGACAAGAATCCACTTATTAAACCAAACAAACTTGAGCCATCTCATGTGGTGGACTTCGCCCCGTTGGAACTACATGAGGACTTGAGCTTTGAGGAGCATCCGGTGAGGATTTTGACCCGTGAGGTGAAGAAACTTCGGAATCGCGAGATACCTTATGTGAAGGTACTTTGCAGCAATCACGAGGGTCGCGAGGTTACTTGGGAGCTGGAGAGCGAGCTTCAGGAGCGTTTCCCTCATCTCTTTCAGCCGGAGACTTGAGGTACTTGTGTCACGCCCCGGGCCCCAACGGAAGCATATCCGGCACGTGCACAGACCCGCCGTGTGCACAAGGTACCCCCCGGTACACACAAGGCGTCTACAACAACAAAGTGGAAAGGAAGCAATAGACACATCCTACTAGTAATCAGAGCACAACACAATTAAACTATGCATAAAAGAGAAGAGTAGATAACAACTATCATACAAGAAGTTAACATCCAATATACAAAAGTGGTCCTCTCAAATACAACCTATCAAAATACATGGGTGGTCTCTATGACAAAAATACACCAACACCTCTCCCACAAAAACAAAAGAAAAGGTGCCCTGTAACCACCTCGAGTGGTACGACGGGGACAAGCTAGCTATGCGATAACCCCTTGCCACGGTCCCGAGCCCCTCCCGCTGCGGATGGCTCTAAAAAACAACAACCCAAATGGGGTGAGAACTATTAGTCAATAGTTCCCAGTGGGTAAGCCGCCGAGAGAAGCGAAATACACCACTAGGTCAACTGAGGCATAAGATAGTATAACTACTGAAATGAAATGCAGATAATAAACAACTAAATAAAAGTAAAGTACTCTACTACTATCATGCCTCTATGCTCATGTACAAGTGATGATGATATGAATCTATCATGCTATCATAATGTCCAACTACTGTAAGTAGTATCATCTAGGTGATATTCAATGTCAAGTTTAGTTAACTTTAATCTTTTTCTCTTGAAGACTTTCTTTGAGTCTAAGCTTGAGCCACGCCTCATGGTCCCGTGGTGGCACCGCCCAAGGAGCTAGGCCAATCCAACGGCGTCCCAATCGGCACCCAATCCCGCACGGCGATCATGATGTCGCAAATGGCCAACTCCGGAGTGTCAGCTTGGAGGGAGCGACCCTACCAAGCATGTGCGAATGAGCACAAACGGCAAGCAAGTAAGTCTCGATCATCGTGTCTAAAATACGGAATAGTCATCATCGTGTCTAAAACACGGAATAACAATCATCGTGTCTAAAACACAGAATAGCAACATCGACCTTTAGGTCGGGGTATAGTATCTCAAGTGTCAATGTTTCATATACAATATTAGCATTATCTTGCATAATGAAAGAGTAAAACATTTACAAGTTGTCCTCATGTCTCAAATATGGAATCTCACTATTTCATCTTGATTGTACAAGTTTAGAAGTTTTCTACTTGTATCTCACTACACTAGATGGTACTAGTGTCATAATGTCCATTTATACATGATCATGTGCTTAACATGTCCCAATAATTCTATAACATGTATAGTTATTCTCTATTCATATCCAAAAGCTTAAGTTCACGAAAATTCCTATTCAATCCCCCCTTAAAGTGCCCATGCACATACAATGTTTACCTCAACTACATAGAGTATGAAATTTTCTACACATGAAGGGGTTCAAATGCATGATCATAAATTATGATAAATCAAACGATGCATGTTTAATATAACAATGATGCCCTAAAAGTCTATAGAAGACATAGGGGGAGTTCACCCATTTCGGTGAGGTCAAACCCACCGGATAGTTGCCAAATCCTTGTGAAGGATCCCAACCAAGATGCCCACACTTTCTCTTATGCCCAAAGAGAAGTTTCCAAAGAGTTAAAACATCACAAAAACCCAATCATTAAATTCCTTAAAAATCATAGGGAAAATAGGTGGAAAATACCTTAGGTTGAGAAATCTTGCTAAGTCTTGAAATCCAAACAAGAAAAGCTTCAAAACCAACCTACAAGAGTGTTCTACACCCATCAATTCCACCCCAAAAGCTAGAAATCAAAAAGCCCCAAAATAAACCCTAGTTTTCCAAAAACTAGGTTTTCCTTCAAAAATCCCAAAAGAAAGGGAAAAGAAGTGTTCCTAACCTCCTTAAGCTCAAATCCCACCTTAAAAGTGCAAAGGATAGGAACTAGGGCTTCAAACTTCTTTTTTTTCCAAGCTCTTCCCTTCCTTCAAGCTCTTGTAGCAAGCTCCAATGGTGGAGAAGAGAAGGTTGAAGAAGAACCTAAGTAAAGAGATGTGTTGGAGAAGGAAATCCAAGAAGAGCTCTCCCTCTCTCTCTCTCTCTAACACTCTCTTGCACTCTCCAAAAATGAGAGGAAATGAGAGGAAGAAAAGGGTTAAAAACCCTATTGTAACAAAATCCCAAAAGCCCCCCGCAAGAAATGTAATTACATTTCTTACTGGGCTGTCCAGACCAAAACAGTCCGGACTGACCCAAAACGGTCCGGACCCCGAAGGTGGAATTCCCAGATTCGCACGGACAGTCCGGACTATCCCCAGACGGTCCGGACCACGAAGCAAAAAACCTCAAATTTTCAGATTTTTCAAAAATTTCCGATTTGCGCCCAAACTCTCCGGAAACCTTCTAGAACCTTCCGGAAGCTTACTAAAACATCCGAAGGGTATCATTCAACCCTTCACACACTAGAACTTCGCAATTTGCTAAAGTTCAGTGTACTACAACTTGACTTCTAGTTTCGCGGACGAAACTCCTTTTTAGAAGGGTGAATGTAGTACACTGAACATTAGCAAATTACGAAGTTCTAGTGTGTGAAGGGTTGAATGATACCCTTCGGGTGTTTTAGTAAGCTTCTGGAAGGTTCTAGAAGGTTTTCGGAGAGTTTGGGCGCGAATCGAAAATTTTCGAAAAATCTGAAAATTTGAAGTTTTTGGCTTCGGGGTCTGGACCGTCTGGAGATGGTCCGGACTGTTCGTGCGAATCTCGAAATTCCACCTTCGGGGTCTGGACCGTTTTGGGTGAGTCCGGACCGTTTTGGTCTGGACAGCCCAGTAAGAAATGTAATTTCATTTCTTGCAGGGGGGCTTTGGGGATTTTGTTACCATAGGGTTTTTAACCCCCTCTTTCCCCTCTTTTCCTCTCATTTGGAGAGTGCAAGAGAGTGTTAGAGAGAGAGAGAGGAAGAGCTCTTCTTGGATTTTCTTCTCCAACACATCTCTCTACTTGGCTTCTTCTTCTTCCTTCTCCTCTCCACCATTGGAGCTTGCACCAAGCGCTTGAAGGAAGGCATGAGCTTGAAGAAGAAGAAAGTTTGAAGCCCTAATTCCTATCCCTTGCACTTTCAAGGTGGGATTTGAGCTTAAAAGAAGTTAGGAACACTTATTTTCCCTTTCTTTTGGGATTTTTGTAGGAAAACCTAGTTTTTGGAAAACTAGGGTTTATTTTGAGGTTTTTTAATTTCTAGCTTTTGGGGTGGAATTGATGGGTGTAGAACACTCTTGTAGGTTGGTTTTGAAATTTTTCTTGTTTGGATTTCAAGATCTAGCAAGATTTCTCAAGCTAAGATATTTTTCACCGATTTTCCTCATGATTTTTAAGAAATTTTCGTGATTAGATTTTTGCGATGTTTTAACCCTTTGGAAACTTTTCTAAGGGCATAAGAGGAAGTGTGGACAACTTGGTTGGGATCCTTCACCAGGTTTTGGTCACTATCCGGTGGGTTTGACCTCACCGAAATGGGTGAACTCCCCCTATATCTCCTGTAGACTTTTAGGGGATCATTGTTATATTAAACATGCATCGTTTGATTTATCATGATTTATGATCATGCATTTGAACCCCTTCATGTGAAAAAAATTTCATACTCTTTGTACTAGAGGTAAACATTGTATGTGCATGGGCACTTTAAGGGGGGATTGAATAGGAATTTTCGTGAACTTAAGCTTTTGGATACGAATAGAGAATTACTATACATGTTATAGAATTATTGGGACATGTTATGCATATGATCATGTATAAATGGACATTATGGCATTAGTACCATCTAGTGTAGTGAGATACAAGTAGAAAACTTCCAAATTTGTACCATCAAAATGAAATGGTGAGATTCCATATTTAAGACATGATGACAACTTGTAAATGCTTTACTCTTTCATTATGCAAGATAATGCTAATATTGTATATGAAACATTGACACTTGAGATACTATACCCCGACCTAAAGATCGATGATGCTATTCCGTGTTTTAGACACGATGATCGAGACTTGCTTGCTTTCCGTTTGTGCTCATTCGCACATGCTTGGTAGGGTTGCTCCCTCCAAGCCGGCACTCCGGAGTTGACCATTTGAGACATCATGATCGCCGTGCGGGATTGGGTGCCGATTAGGACGCCGTTGGATAGGCATAGCTCCGTGGGGGGATGCCACCACGGGACCATGAGGCGTGGCTCAAGCTTAGACTCAAAGAATGTCTTCAAGAGAAAATGATTAAAGTTTACTAAACTTGACATTGAATATCACATAGATGATACTACTTATAGTAGTTGGACATTATGATAGCATGATAGATTCATATCATTATCACCTCGTACATGAGCATAGAGGCATGATAGTAGTAGAGTACTTTACTGTACGTCAGTTGTTTATTATCTGCATTTTATTTCAGCAGTTATACTATCTTCTGCCTCAGTTGACCTAATAGTGTATTTCGCTTCTCACGGCGGCTCACCCACTGGGAGCTATTGACTAATAGTTCTCACCCCCATTTGGGTTGTTGTTTTTTAGAGCCATCCACAACGGGAGGGGCTCGGGACCGTGGCAAGGGGTAGTCGCATAGCTAGCTTGTCCCCGTCGCGCCACTCGAGGTGGTTACAGGGCATCTTTTCTTTTGTTTTTGTTGGAGAGGTGTTGATGTATTTTGTTATAGAGACCACCCATGTATTTTGATAGGATGTATGTGAGAGGACTACATTTGTATATTGGATTTTATCTTCATATATGATAGTAGATATTTACTCCTCTTTTCTGCATAGTTTAGTTGTATTGTGCTCTGATTACTAGTAGGATGTGTATATTGCTTCCTGTCCGCTTTGTTGTTGTAGACGCCTTGTGTGTACCGGGGGTACCTTGTGCACACGGCGGGTCTGTGCATGTGCCGGGTAGGCTTCCGCTGGGGCCCAAGGCGTGACAGACCGCCTCTCTGCATTAGGCCGTGAACCGCGCAACATGTTCTACCGTGTTCTCGATTTCTTCCCCAGAAAATTTATCGAATTTCAATATTTTCCAGCTTGCCAGGTATGGTGCTCCGTATCAACATTTGCAGAATATGGAGATCTAAATACTGGCCGCATAGCCGACCTTGCTCTAACACCACAGGTGTTCCTGATCGCTTACTTTATTTGAGCATAAAGCTCGTAGTTCGTAGCTACCGGGACAAGCGCTTGGACCTAAATCTCGTTCAGACCAGTAAGAGGCTGAATGTTTGCCGCAGAATTATGAAATTGTCCTGTGTTGGGGCCCTGCCCTCCAGCCTTCATGCCTATATTTTGAGGCTAATAGGCTGGTACTGGAGGAGGAGGTAAGCACCAAGAAATCTCCAGCTGAGGGTCGAGGTTCACATTCATCGGCCTGTAGGCTGCTTGTAATGGTGCGATCTGTGGCAAAGCCGGTGCGATTGTCGAAACAATAGGATTTTGTTGTATTGGCAAGCTCAGGTTAAGGACATTTTGTCCCCCAATGTAATGACCTGGACTTTTGCAATTAGCAGAATTTTGGTGAAAACTGGCTTGAGGGACTATTCCTACGATCCTAATGAAGTTTCAAGCTAGTTGGAGTGTTTTCAGCGTGAAATCGACGCGAAATGGAAATAAAGAAATATTGAACTTTGTTCAATAAACTAAAAACAGTCAAGAGGCAACTGTGAATAAGTCCAAGTAGGGTTTCAGAATAATTAGAAGAGCGTTGGAATCCCAAGGAGCAAAATTGAAAATTTTGCGACGAAGTAAATATGGGCCTTGAGGGGTTCAGGGTCCGGACCTTGATGGTAGGGATCGGACCCAAACAGCGAGGACCGGACCTTGAGGGCAGGGTCCAGACCTTCCCTAAGAAATCTTGAAGAAATGACCTTCGGGGTCCGGACCCTGGTAGGAGGGTCCGGACAATCAGCGGGGTGTCCTTGAGGGACGTTCAGGGACTGGACCCTGGAGGATGGTCCAGACCCTTTGCGGGCAAAATGCCTAGTAAAGGGTGTTTTCGTAATTTCAGGGGTGTGGGGGCTTTTATAAAGGAGATTTTCTCCACTTTTCCTCCTCTGTGAACCCCCCACACACACACGACACGCTCACCCACACACGCGCACTGAAAAAGAGGGGGAGCTCTTTCTCCCTCCGTTCCTCTCTCTCCCTTTTCTCAAAACTCGACGCCCCGATAGAGTTCAACCTCGGGAGTCACGTGGAGGTGTTGGATCAAGCTTTCAGTGCACGTGGGAACTCGGCCAGCTTCGCAGCACGGTATGGGTTTCGGTCTCAAGTTCGGATTTTAGTAAATCCTTTAAAATTGATATCCTCGCGTTCCCTAGATGCTTCTACGCTAGATTAATCATAAATTATCTGTATATTTCGGAGAAATTTTGGATAAAAGAGAATTAGGGCACGTTTTGGGGCTTTTGGGGTTCTTGAAACTTTAAACCGAAATTAATTGGTTTATTCTCTAATTAAAGGTTAGAGTGGAGCCCCAAGCAACTTTGATTGGAAAAACGACGAGCGTCAGCGAGCAATTTTGCGAAACGGGACGAAAATGCCGCGGTACCATTCGTTAGTGCTCCGAGGTAAGTGAATCGCCACGGGGGTCCAATTGAAAGTGTCTACGAGCAATCGAAGGCGATTCCAGGTGAGTGGTGCTTTCCGAAATGGACGAATGTCCTTCTATGTCTAAGTTCCTATTTTGTACCATATATGTGTAATAGAGATTTGATACATGTATGGTTAGTGTTGGGTGTGATTGCAATTCCTAGCACGCCTCAAGTCCAGATTGGGTAACATGAGTCGAAAGTCCAAAATACGGAAAGCGTGAGAATTAGGTCAAGCCAAGATTATAAACCCTGGTGATGTATTAAAAGCTAGTGTGGAACTAACTTAGTAAAACAAGTATTAAAACTGGATGAGAGCATAGGGTTAAACTGAACCTAGTGATAACAACCTAGATCGAGTGGCATCTATTATATGTAGAGTGTTAGCTACATTAGGGTTGTTATACTGCCCTTAGTTGAGTTAGACATTAGGGATGGTTGATTTCCTAGGATAGTGTCATTGTGATAGGGCGAGTCCTCAGGATTGGAGGACTAGATCATACTCACATGATCTGTTTCGGCTCGGGTAGGTCGCTCCTCCCGAGCAGTGCGCTCCGGAGTGTCACGATTGGGGTTGTGATATATTCCCCAGCAGACAACCTTAGATTGGTGATAGTTTCTCGGGGGTTGGGTGATCTGAGTTGAGCTCGGTGTTGGACGAGCGAGATGATTGGGTCTTGCATATGGTTACCTTGTAGGTATTGTAGTAGCATCACATGTCAGGTGACAGGTCGATCATTAACCCTCTAGCTGACGGCCCTAGATTGGTGATAGTTCCCCGTGGGCCTAAAGATGGGGAGTTGGGCTCGACCACATGGTGAGCCTGCAAGATTGGGTCTTGCATCTTGTATACAGCTAGTCTGTGATTTACTTTTTCGCTCTATACCACTTTTCTTGGCTTTAATCACTCCTATATTTCATTATCATGTTACTTGAGTTGTTGTATCGCTTCGTATACGTGGGAAATACTGCGTATACGGCGGATCTGTTGTCGAACTAGGGTTCTGGTTTACACCCGGGGCGTGAGAGATTAAGTTGGTATCAGGGGCGTGACACTTACTGTGATATACAGTAATAGCTTTATATGAGTCTCCACCGTATTCACTAAATTTTTAAGCATATGAATGATTTGCTAACCAAAAACCCTAATAAGGAATGAGAAGAAAGAGACACCATAGCCCATATAAGAGACTACTATGGAAATTCATGGGCTTCCCTACTCAAATGCCATAGTTTATATGACTCTCCTAAATATTCACTAGTGATTTTTTAAGCATAAGAAAAATGAGTAGCTAATCTTAAAAATCTGATTAGTAAGAAGAAACAGAAAAATACCACAACCCTAGCATAGAGGCAAAAGTTTGTACTCTGTAACAAAAACACATGCTAGAGAAGAGAAATACTGAGAAACAGCTGGAAGAATTTTGCATACCTGTTGTTGCACATTTAATAACCACAGCTTTCATGAAATGAATTTCTCCTCGGTGATTGCTAATAAACTTGTTCTGATTAAAAACAAAATGAAATCATTATCTTGATTCAATACAAAACTATACTGGATGGATCAAGTATGGAAAAGCTAACAGTTCTACATATCAAGACTATACAAACAACATACTAAGTATGTTTAATGAGGATTGAAGATCAAATATATGATCTTCGTACAGATGCAGGTAATTGAAGTAGCTAGATGGATGCTACAAATTACAAGTAGGAAATAGCTGCATTGCGAGAGAAATAATTATAGCAACCAAACACCCCTTGAATCGAATGTGAAAATAAGTTATTTATGCATTGCAAGCGTAAGTAGCATGGAGAACATACAATTTCATTGGACAAGAGATTAAGCAGTCGATCAATTCTAGCTTGATGCTTGAGAAGAAATGGACGCAAGTGTCTTGAGTATAAATGTTTTGATCCCTAGAAAAGAAAGAATATTAGTAATCAGAGCCATCACGAAGTAGAAAACACAAACCAAATAACAAGTATAACAATGCTGGTTAATTAATATGTTGTCAGCAAGGATTTAAGTACCCATCGACATGAGTTGTATCCACCGTGTCGTATCGTGCCAACAAGATAGCGGCACAATAAAACCCCCGTGCCGATGTCACTGCTCAAAACCCTCTTTTCTTTAAATTACTAAATAATTTTCTCAATAAATTTTAAAAGATTTTATAAAGATACATAATAAGCAATTTGAAAATTTTGTTGCTGAAGAAAATAAATATTCCATGCCATTATTTGTCAGCACACATGTATTTTTTGTGACCGGCACTCATCGGCATGGCCCGGCACAGATCATACCGGTAAGTTTTCGGCGCGACATCGTGTGATAACACTTAAATCCTTGGTCTGACAATCAAGGATTTAAGTGTCGTAGCACGGGATCGTACCGAAAACTTGCCGGCATAATACGACACGGTGCGTGCCGAGCCGGGCCAGTAAGTGTCGGTCACAAAAAATACATATGTACCGACACATAATAGCATGAAATATTTATTTTCTTTAGCAACAAAATTTTCTAATTGCTTATTATGCATCTTTATCAAGTCATTTAAACTTTATTGAAAAAATTACTTAGTAATTTAAAGAAAAGAGGGTTTTGAGCGGTGTCATCGCCACGAGAGCTATATCATGCCGGTATTTTGTTGGTACAATACGGCACGGTGGATACGGCCCATGCCGTTTGGTATTTAAGTCCTTGTGTCGGACAATATAAGTAGTACTAATAAAATTAGCAAAAGTCAAATATCGACTACAAAATACTAGATCCGATTTTGTCTCATAGTTGAAACAGAAAACCAATGCAAAAAGCACTCTTCATGCAGGCCATTAAAAACAACGAAATATATGTTCCTGAACTAAGTTTTGAACTCAAGGTTATCTCAAGGTCTTTCTAGATTTGCCTGAAATCTGAGTACATTCAAAGCCTATAAAATGTTCTTCCTTGTCTTGCAGATTGGGTCAGCAACAAACTCCAGCTCTTACTGTTTTATAATCTATTAGTGTTCATCCCACAACTTTTTTGAACTGTCTGAAGCACAGATTTAAGTGCCGTGGCACGGGGTTGTGCCAAAAACTTGCCGGCACGGTGCTTGCCGAGCGGTGCCGATGAGTGTCGGTCACAAAAAATATATGTGCCGACACATAATGGCATGAAATATTTATTTTCTTTAGTAACAAATTTTTTTAATTACTTATTATGTATCTTTATCAAATCCTTGTTCCCAATGGAGAGAGCTGGATAGGAGACAAAACCCTATACTTTCCACTATAAAACTGATAAACCAGGAAAAGATTGGTTGATTTGCAAAAGAATGTCTGGACCCCACAGAGTCCCCTGGGTGCCACTCTACTCCAACCAAACAGATTACGGATGCCCTAGTCCCAAATAGGTTACCATACTTTTGATATGCAAAGTAACTCATAATATATCTAACGAAAATACCTATCACCTGAATGACAATATCTAAGATGGCTTGTCGACATTAAACAAAAGGATTTAAAATAAAAGTTTCCACTGGCCAACACGGATTTACTATTATAAAACGAACTAAAACTATTGTGTTAGCAATTGTCCGAGCAAGCTATCATGATTTCAGAATTTGATTATCTAAGTATACATTTGTTATCTCTCTGCATTTGTTTTAGCAGTGCCCAGAAATATCCTACATTACGTTCTCACTCCATATACTAGCTACTGCTTGGCTAATTGTCAGTTAAAATAACATTAAAAGTGTTTCAAGGACAGAAATAGATAGAACAACAGAAGGTTTCAATATTCAGTTAGATGAACACACTAACCATCAGCAACCGCACTCTCAAGTTACATGCATGTAAATGTATTGCTGCTAAAATTTAAACCATTAGTTTTCAACAAATAATCTAGCAAAATGGACAAAACCATGTCTGGAAATTCTAATTTCATGCAACGAATTTTATTCAATGTGAACTCATTTTGTTTGAGCAGTTTTCCCTAGAAAAAGCCAATAGCACATATATTGCATTACAAGACTTTCAAAGCAAAGAAGCATTTATAGTTCGTTATTAGCCACATTCCATCAAAACTATCCCTTTCTTGTATTATCTTATACAAGAAAGGGGAGAGATGAGGCCAAAGATTTCCTAATGCATCTTTTAAGTTACATACATTGTCGCAGGGGAGTTGGAGCCAAACGAGAAAAGCCAACTTCATATGACAATAGAAAGGGAACCTGCAAAAAGAAAAGGTCTAAATATTAAACCTTCATCTGATTGGCATGCTAGGATTTTGACAAAAAAAGAAAAGCTTAAAATGCACAAAACAGAAAAAGGAGCCATTTGAGTGCAACAAACAAGTTATAGCAAACAAAAGGATGATCGAAGCATTTATGCTACCCTCTGTTTCAATTAAGGACGATGTTATAAAACACAGAAAACAAGTTCGCAGCTGGTCAACATACCACATAGCACCTATTTAGAAGATGAAAGCATATGCGATCTACACAAAAAGTAAAAGAAGTATAGATATAGGAGTTGGGCTAAAATACTTCTAGATGTAAAAATGCCTTCACACTGCCACTTTGTTTCCAATGATAGGACATCAAAATGGACAATAGACACCACTAAACATGATCTAGGGTATCAAACTTCCTAGGAACCGAATTTCATAATTTTTCAATATAATTTACCAAGTGATCAAGTAATTCTAAATTGACAATTCTAACGGCCAAAAGGGTGTTTCTTGTTAAGAAATGTCGAACGATCCAAATCAATTAAATTTTTGATATATAATTCTTTAAATTATTTATATTTTTAGGCAAGATCTAGTATCCTAATTTTGAAAGAATACTTTTATTTATTTTTTGAAGGTTATTCAATTTTAACTATTCATTTTGAGGCTAGCTAATGAACTAGAATACCATTTTTTGAAACTAGCGAATTCACTACCAAGAAAGTCCTATTAGCGTAGATCATGTTTAGCATGTCAACTCTTAAGGCAGCGTTTGGTTCAGGAACAAGGCCTGGAATGAGGCCTTGTTCCAGCCTTGTTCCCCAAATGCGTTTGGTTTGGATGGGAACAGTAGTTCTCATCTCTCTGAAATAAGCTAGTATAAGACTGGAACTACTGTTCCAGCCTTTTTCCTCGAGCAAGCCTATTCCTACTTAGAATAAGCTTAATTAAAGTAAATATAATTTTAATTATTGTATTAACTCCTTAATTAATTTAATATTTTGATTAATCTAATTATTTTATTAATAACTATTAGATAATTAACTAATTAATTTATTAATTTATTAAATTATTTGTAGTTAATTAAATTATTTATTAACAATACTCATTATTGTTAATTATTTTATCAATTAATATTTAGGATTATCTAGCAATAGTTAATTTAATAAATTAAATTATTATTTAATTAATATTTTTATATTAATTAATTAGATAAAATATTATTATTTAAAAATTATAATTATTCTTATTCTCACTATTCCAATCTAACTATCCAAATACTATTTTTCTTATTCCCAGGAACAATCCAATTTTCATCCAAACACAAAATTATTCTTATTCCTGCTTGTTCCTGAACTTATACCTATCCCTGGAATAAGCAGTTCTAACTTATACCTGAACCAAACGCAACCTAAATGTACCAAGTACCAAAATATGAATAAGAACAAATGATAGAAGAACGATAATGAAACATTCTACGAAAATGTATGTTGTAGGATGTAAGAAACCGTAAGTTCAAATTAAAAAAATAATATTTGAGATTTTAAATTCAAATATTAAATTAAACTTTCGGTATTTAAATTCGAGAAATTGAGAGAGAGATGACTAATTTCGCAAATCAGAGACGGTTTCAAGCGAAACAAAATCAAAACTTTAATGGTCTTGCAGTACCGGAAGTCCTGATGCAGTCTGTTTTTAGATTCTGCGAGACGAAAGCGCGAAAATGCAGGAATATCCAAAAGTGATTAAAATAAAAATATATGTATTTTTGGAAAAGACGTGAAATTTTATGCACCGTTTCGCGTGAAATTTTACAGAGAGGTGCTTTTGCTTTTTTCACATGCTGTGAGGGACTAAGAATGAAATAGTAAGTTTCTAGGGACTTGTGTGCAAATTTACAAAATTTCTATAATGTACACCTAGGGTTTTCCTAACCCTAACTCAATCCCTCAGCCTCCCAACCGCCAGGGTCTCCTCCCCTGCGTCTCTAGCGATGACCCCGACCTCCGACGTCCTTGCTCCAGCCGCCGGAGCACGGCCAAGCTACCCCAATCCATAAACAACATATAACTCTCTACCCTCAAGCCTCCTTCTTCTTGTGTCCTTGCGCACGACCGAAGCCTCCGCCGGCCTCAGGGAGGTCTAGCGACCCCCCTCCATCAACCCCGGCATCGTCAGAACACCCCCGAGCCCGGTGGAGCCCTCCTAAACCTGATTTGGTCGGGTTGGGCCGCAGCACCTAAGCGGCCGCCACCGCCGCTCCCCGCCGTCACCGCCGACCTCCGTGGGGTCGTCGGACCCCCTCAGGCGTCACACAGTCACTCCCAGCCTCCTCCCTACCTGGGAAGCTATCTCTGAACTGAGGTGGTCCTAGGTTGGCCGCAGTTTCGGAAGTGTCGCCGCTGTCGCCTCCCGCCGCCAGCCACTGCCTCCTCGAACCCCACCCCATCGGCCTCGAGCCATCCTGGCCGGTGCGCGAGGCCCCTGGCTGCCGGAGACCGAGGTTGCAGCTGCTGCTCAAGGCCTGCTATGGGCTGAGTTGTTCTTGGCCGAGGTTGCTACTCCAGCCACTCCAGTCGCTGGCGACCTTGCCGCAGTGGAGCACGACCCTCCTGAGGGCTTGGACATCGTCGTGCTCCCTTTTGTTGCAGTGCTCCTTTTTGTTGCAGCCGGACAAGTCTCCAATCGTCGGTTCGGCAGTGTCACTCCCAGAGACTTAGTGGATTGATGAAAAGGTTGCCCCGACGCGCTACTCGGTGGTCGATTGCGCTCCGGACAGCGAGCACAGTGTTCAGGAAATCCATAGTAACGAGATAAAACTCCCGTTCTTTTTATAATTAATGCAATTAACTAGGACTATTGAGCTCTTTATGCAATTGCGAGTCGTGCGCTGCCTTGGGTAGCGTGTGGTAGGCGTGTTTGACCTCTGGACTAATTGTCCTAGGTTCGAATGTTGTTTGGAGCTCGAATAAGCTTCCAGTGCGATTATTGGCAAACTTGGCCGATCGATTGCGGTTCGGTTTGGGATTCGCAATAACCAATGTGAATGCTCTGTTATTGTCATGGAGCCTTCTTGGCTGGTTGATCCTCGTAGTTTGGCATGTCCACATACAAGGACCAAATTTGGTGTGATGTTCTCCCTATGGATGTTCCACATGTCCTATTAGGCAGACCTTGGATGTACGATATGAAAGTCACTCACTATGGTCGGCCAAACACTTATTCTAATCCTTCTTTGCTAGAAAAAAGAAAGATGCAATCGAATCGATACTCGATGACCGTATTGTGTCCACATGAGGTGGAGAAAATCACACATTCTTAGTCAAATGGTTGTACAGGCCTCTTGAAGACGCGACGTGGCTCACAAAAGAGGAGCTTCAGAGGATCAACCCGAAACTTTATGAAGAATACATTAGTCGCAATTCGTCAGAGCCAGATTTTTCCAAGCCAGGGAGAGTTGATGAGGAACCGGGTTCTTTTCGGACTTATTATCATCGGCGGAACCGTATTCAAAATATTTGGTTGGACGATAGACCGGTACTCGAAATCTAATTTGAATCTGAATCTGATTCAGATTCGGTGGATTAATTTCAGAAGTTTTATTAGATTAGGATTTTTAGTTTATTTGGAAGTTTTAGCTTAGAATTCTATTCCCTTTTTAGAACTCTATTTAGAATTCTGCTATGAGAATTTGTGTAATTTTCTTTTGAGGCAATTGCTTATATACCCCTGAGTACAAAACCACTTTTATATCTACCCCTCAAAAAATTGTCGTTTCAAAAATACCCTTTATAAAACCCACATTCTATCCAACATAGCCTCAAAAACACTAAAATTAGGGGTATATAAGAAAGAAAAAGAATCTTATCAAGGGCATATTTGAAATGCTAGGTATATTGGAAATGTCACAATTTTTCGGGGGTATATTGGAAATTATCCATTTTCTTTTTTAGGATTCCTAGTCGTATTCCAAGTCATTTTAACCTATATTCTCTATAAATAAGGGTCAAGACTCTATTGTAACGTATATTTTTGATTAATGAGAATTGACTTATTTGAATTTCTGGTGAATTTTCCTTACCTTCGCAAAAGCATCGACTGGAGCGAGCCCGGCTTGGGAGAGAGTCCTGTGAATTATTTCTTTTATTCTTTTCCTTTTCTTTCCTCTTCTATTTTAATATGGCTGTTGGACCCGCTACAATTAAAGAGAGCCGTTGAGATCGACTTATACGCACGGGACCTACACACGGGATCACCTCACAACCGGGCCATACAGAAGAAGTCGTGCGTGAGGAACATTCTCCTTACAATTCGCCATCACCGCGACAACCATCTAATCAAGATTGCGATTCAGCCTACTCTGTGGAAACGAGTCGTCGTCGAATTCTTCGATTTCTCTATTCTTTCTACGTCTAATATTAAACCCTAATTTCATATTATCCTAATTCTTATCCCATCTCTTTCTAAATCCTAAACCTATCTCTTTTCTACTATTTTAAAAGTTCTAACGAAGCGGCTAAGATCCGACGATCGAAGAAGTTAAACCAACTCACCCGCGTGTGTACGATGGATCCTTAACCAATCTCTTATTTAAGTTTCAAATTTCCGAATTTGTCATTTTTTTTCTTTTAGTTTGATTTCAAAGAATCGCTCGATCCGTATTTTAAGCAATTTACGAAAACCCCTAGCTCCCTAAACCGTCCTGCAACAGACTGAGCACAGTGTGGCATTGCCTGAGTTCTTTAGACCAACATGGCAGTTTATGGATTGGGTAGTCATTGGAGTGTTCATCCGTTGATGCATACTTGTTTGCTTATACTCGTTACAATAGCTGTATTTATATTAGTTGTTTAGCTGTTTACCTCTTTTCCAATTTTACTTATTGCTATTGTATTGTCTTACTTATTCATACCTGTCAAATTATATTATGTCTCTCCCTTGTTTATTGGTCAGTACAGATTGCCTTCCCAGCTTGCGATACCCACTAGAAACATGTGTGCATACTTCCCGCCCCCTGTTTTCCACAAGTGACACTGGAGGTGAGCAATGAAGCATGAATACTTCAAATTTCATGTCATACCCGTATCGGATACCGATGCGCACCCGATACACGCCCAATACATGTCTGATACGGGAATGAAATATCCGACATTTTGAAAAAAAATAAAAAATATATATATGATACGGCTCAGATACGGAAGGGATACATGGGGATACGGGGAGGATACGGGGAGGTTCTTTTATGGTCTAAAATGATCATAATTTAAAAATTTTCGTCTAGCCTACATCCAAACTGACTGAAAATAAGGAAGAGAGTGAGAAAAATACAAATCTCTCTTCAATTTGTCATTTCTTCTATCTTTTTGCTTTTGAATGGTTGAAAGCCCTCTCTCTCGTTCTATCTCTATACAATATTAAGCTGGGAATGAAGTGTCGCCCGTGCAGCTCGGCACCGGGCGGCACTTACCATGCCTGTCACGCCCCGGGGTCGAACTGCGACCCGGGCTCGCCAACAGATCCGCCACCTATACGAAAACCCCGCATAGGCGAAGCGTCCAACCTGCAAAGAAATATCTACTACCGCTAAACAGATATCAGAGCTGTAAAATAAAACTGTTATAAAACTCAATCCAACACTGTACAACTGGAAATAAAGATACAATATCCATCTCCCAAAAAAATGATCAAATACAAAATCCTCAGATACAATAACCCAGAACTCAACAGGGAGGGTAACCTGAAATAATACATCAGTGTAGAGGCTCTCAGTACTAGTCATATTCTCACTACAATAATCTCTCAAAAGCAGAAATAAAACTAATCTACTGACTGTACTACAAATCTCCAATGTGGGGGTACAACTACTCTCCAAAGACAGGTAGGGATCTAGCTCGCGACTCCCTCGCCTCGAACAGCAACAGCAGAATCAGCATCTCCCACAGATGACTCTGCAAAACAAAGGAGAGGAAAGAAAGAGGAGGGGGAGAACCCCCAACGGGTGTGAGAACTACATCAACCCGTAGTTCTCAGTGGGTACCGCCACCAAGCCAGACGGTCTGCCCACTAAGTCTACTAGAGGCATAAGATAACAATGCAGTAAAAACTGAACAAGAAAAGCTGGAGATACCCTACAGCTACCATGCCTCTATCTACATGCTCAATGGGTGATACAGATGAAAAGATATGCAACTAATCGCACCCAAGGTGCTCAATCGACCCAATCGAACTGACTGCCTCATAGGGTCCAGTCAGGCCTGCGCCCACCTACTGCCACACATCCACAAGAGGACGGGACTTACGTAGGGTGTCCGTGACTGCCAAAACTGGCCCAGCCAGAGGGACAGCGTCGACAAGTCGCGATACAAAAGTAATAGGCCCACTCCGGACGGGGCACTCGAGGGGCGCGACCCCACCAAGGAAAAAGGTATCCGCGCATCTCTGTCGAGCTCAAAGTGGCTCCTGCAGGCTATAATCAAAATCCACACTCACTCTCAGAACGGAAGAACTCAAGATCCTCAAACATCTCGCACGACGGTCGGAGTACTCACGACGACTCAGCTAACCAGCTCTCACGAATCTCGAGACACTAACGAACTCAACCAACTCGTGGCACAAAACACACTGGCTGGAGATACTCCACAGCCGGGACCACCGTCGACCCAAACGGCTCCCAAAACGAAACACCCAACTCGCCACGCTAAACACACAGGCTGGAGGTACTCCACAGCCGGGATCGACCCACAACTCAGGGCTAACAAGACTGGTCGGACGACACTCAACGACCCGGGACCACCGTCAACCCAAACGGTTCCCAACAACACTAGCACAGGTCTAAACTCAGCTACCAGACTCCACTCAGCCCCCAGGCACGAGTGCAACAATGTCCCACAATAACCTGACTACTCGGCCCACTACCCGGGCGAGGAAAATCTATGTCCAGGAAAAGATGCAAAGTGTGGGATATCTAAAGCATAAAAAAACCTAGCCCAAGTGAAGGTTCTCTACTAGTCTGGTTAAACATGCAACATATGACGGGGTGCTAGGTCACCAAAAATAGCATTTAAATAAACTGAACATAAATAAGGAACACTAACGGATATGATCACCAAAAATCAAATCAAATAAGCCTCATCTCCCTAAACATGCTCTCAACTAGCATAGGTGAATAAACCATTAAATATATATAATATCTCGAAGGTACCCAACATGTACAATAAATCATGTAAGCCTCAATCCACATGAACTATATCATTCTTATGCTTACATCTCAATCTTATAGGTTGTATATTAAATTATGCATTCTATCAATCCCATAGGGGAACACTGCTCCTATGTAAGCTCTCAATTACCATAACATGGATGACAATATCATGCAAGCTCTCATTAATATAACATGAATATCATAACTTGCAATTTCTCAAACAAAATACCATTACCAAGCTCACATCTCAACCAAATATCAATACACTAACATGCATGCATTCTATCAGATAGAATTAGAGAACCGTCCACCGGTTCTGGAGACGAAGCAACCCACCTGAATCGCTTTCCGCAGGCAAAGCCCTAGTCGGTGAAGTGCGCAGTCACTCACTCACAAAATCCGCCGAAACTGCACCCTCGGCACTCAGTCGCACAAGCCTCTGCTCAAACCAACAACACACTAATCAATACCCCACACATACAAAACAGCGCTTGTTGTTTTTACAGTCCAGCAAAGAGAAAGGGGATTTTCACCTGCGTGCAGTCCTCTGAAAAATCCAGAAAAAACCACGGTTGCGATCCTCGCGACGAGTAGATGCAAATCGTGTACTTATATACCTTATTCCGACACCTGTAGGCCAAGATACAAATAGAACATCGCGGTAAGCCAAACTATCCAAAATATCACCTTCGAAGAGTCCTCCAAAAATTCCAATAAAACTACGGGTGTGTTCCTCTCGAAACGTAGACGTCGATCGAGTCCTCATACGTCTCGTTCCGATGCCCGTAGGCTGAGAAATCCCAACAATACTCCACCGCTGTCCAAAACCTCGCAGCGGTACAAAGGGTCAAAAGATACCTCGGTAACCGTGCCAAAAACTCAAAATGAGACGAAGTGATCAATACAGAAATCGAAGGTGTACCTCTCGTGAACGCGTTGCCGCAAAAATCGGCTCAAAATTCCATCGGAGTAATCCATGGGGTCTCGCGAGCTGAGAAGCGCCGGTGGAAGCCAAAATCCAAGAAGCGTCGAAGTGCGCCGCGTCGCAGAAAACGCCGATGTCGCGGCCTCCAAAAAATCTGTAAATCCCTCACAAGATGGAGCACAAGAAGAGGAACAATAATGCTTAAGGGCTCTGTCGCAGGGGAGCTCGGGAAAGGGTCCGAAAATGCAGCCAAAGGGGGCAATTTATAGCCAAAACAGAACAATTCTCAAAATTCCATCCATGTCCCCACTTTCGGGGGCCCGAAACTGTTTCGGGCGCAAACAGTGCCGCACAGTAGCCCGATCGCCAGCCGTCCATCCAACGCCCAGATTCAACTCGTTGCGCCACGTGGCCCCGCACAGCAAACAGCGGATTCGGCCAACCCGCTCGCGACACGTGGTCGCGCTGCTGGCGCCTACGCCGCTTACGCGTCCCGAGGCACCTGCCGCCCACTCCGAGGACCACGCCCAGTGCACCATCCACGCTGCACCGCGCCTGCTCCGCTCCTCGCGTGGACCGAGCGTATGAGAGCCAGCCAATCGGGAGCCGCCACGCGTCCTTCTCCCGGTGCACGCCTCGCCCCGTGGACCGAGCGGTCCGCGCCTCTGCCCGTGCCGCTGCGCCGCCGCGCTCCACCGCCTGCCCGTCGCCGCCGGCGCTGCCCCGGCCGCCGGAACAGTAAACATTGCCTCGAAATCCAAACAGTAACCCTGATCTTTTAATTATTAATTTAAACTTTATATTTATATATAATTTTACATATTATAAAATTTTGTATTTATAGATGATAATTAATATTAAAACCCTAGCCACTTTTGTGACGAGGTTTTCGAGAGAAAAGAAAAAAAAAGTGAAGCAAATGAAAAAAAAATACCAGGCATTGTTTTTTTTTAACGGCATTGGTTTTTTTTTTAACAGCGTTGTTTTAAATTTTTTTTTGAACAACATTTTTTTTAAATGCCATTATTTTTTTTTAACGACATTTTTTTTTTGAATGTCGTTGTTTTTTCTTCGAACGGCATTGTTTTTTTTTTTTTGAACGGCATTGTTTTTTTTTTTGGAATGGCATTGTTTTTCATATTTTTGAACGCATTGTTTTTTTTAACGACGTTGTTTTTTTTTTTCTGAACGACATTACTAGTTATTTTTTTGAGTAGCGTTGTTTTTTTTTTTTACAGGTGAGCCGACTGAGGTCCAACTAAAGTACCAACTACAGCAGTTGGATGAATCCATGCGGATCCAACTGCAGCAGTTGGGCCTACCTACACCAAACCAAACAAAAAAGTTATGGTTGCTGGAAATGCATGCAACCAAACAGCCCCTTATATGTCGAATGAGTAGTCTAAAAATAAACAGTTGAAATCTCATAAAAAATAGTAATAAAAGACTTAAATTTCAAATCGAAAGTTTTGATCTTACTCTTTATGTTAAGTAGAATTTTCTATTAAGATTTCACGTAATTTGGATTGTTCTATACCGTTGAACTTACAAACGTACCACATCGGTCATTAAAACTGTCACTTTTGAAACCCTTTGATCACTTGGTAAATGATGTCGAAAAATATGAAATTTGGTTTGCAAATATTTCCAATAGCGTAGATCAAGTCTAAAGGAACCAATCGTCGATTCGGAAGCTGCATCATTGAAAACAACTTGGTAGCATGAAAGCCTCCGTGCTACCGATAGTATAGTAGTCGAACTCATATATATATATATATATAATTATATATATATATATATATATATATATATATATATATATGTTTGTAGTACCCGAGAAATTCAAATTTGAATTTGAAGAATTCAAATGTGAATGTGAATGAGGAAATGTAAAAAGAAACCTAAGTAGTAGTATACCGGTGTGCAAATTGCGCAGTTTTCGAGACGTTATTTTCTGACTATTAGATCCGAGTCCGATCTCGAAAATCTAAAGTTACCAGTGTGACCGTCTCATGGAATCGATTGAAAATGGTATAGACCGATTTTTGATCCGCCGGTCGGATCGTCCAGAAATCAGCGAAGAAGCTAGTTGTAACGACCCGGCCCACTAGCAATAATAACTCGTTGGGCCCAAACCACAGCCCAAAATGCTTAAGCCCAGTTATTATTACTAGTGTCCATGTCTCATATAAACCCAATCACAATTCCATCCACATCCGATGTGGGACTATTGGAGGCCTCACAGACTCCCCCCGTTTAGGCCTGACGTCCTCGTCAGCCCAAACACACACACAGCAGCCCAAGATCACCAGGCGATGTGAGACTCGTCTCGCTAGTCCTGTCATCTAGACCCAGACTCAGCCGAGACTTGCCGCACACTTCCGGCTGGTTATTGGCTCTGATACCAAATGTAACGACCCGGCCCACTAGCAATAATAACTCGTTGGGCCCAAACCACAGCCCAAAATGCTTAAGCCCAGTTATTATTACTAGTGTCCATGTCTCATATAAACCCAATCACAATTCCATCCACATCCGATGTGGGACTATTGGAGGCCTCACACTAGTAGGGCCCGCGACTTAAGTGAATAGTACTTATGAATAGTAACCCCTGATTTAATTCTCTCGCTGGCCAACGTCGGCCAATCGACTGTCTGGTGTCCGAATCTGACGATCCTGGTAGTCAATTTAAATGGCGTCATCGTTCTGAGCGCAGTGGCGCTGACGAAATTTGCGTTTGACGAGCCTAAAGTATCGTAAAGCATGTCGAACTGTATAATTTACCATATAAGATGGATTTTAGAATTATCGAAGCTTGAATTCAGCGAAGCAAAATCGCTACTCAATAGGTTTCGTCGAGCCGGACGTCGTGGTGGTGTCCGTTTTTCAGTTTGACAACCCGGTTGTCTCGTAAAGCGTGAAATATGGGAAAATTCGTAGTATTTTGCATAAAGGCCCAATATTTTATACACCGAAATGCGTGCACTTCCTTGGTGAGGGACTTCTCTGCATTTATCACCTACTGTTAGGGACCCAGACCAAATGACCAAGTGTTGGAGGGTCGCTTTGCATATTGTTGCAAATCTCATATAAAGCAACCTAGGGTTGCTCTTGGTAACCCTAGCCGCCAATTGTTGTAACCGCAGCCCAGCCCCACGCCCTCTCCTCTTTCTCTGCTGCCTTTCCCGAGCACCAGCGCCGCCGGCCGCCATCCCCCATCGCCGGAAAAGCAGGGACTTGTGCTTAAGGTTCTTGATCTTGGGTGGAGGGGAGGTGATAGCCTTGCTTCAACCTTGGACTCTCAGGAGATCTTCTCCTACCTCCAGAAGTCGAACAAGAGGTGCCTCGCAGCCTGCATTGGCCGCGCGTCGCGGGGAGGAGAAGCTGCTTCTTCCTTTCTTCTCCAACTCCGACCAAGGTGAGTCCTCCCTTCTCCTCGGTTTTTCTTGCCATGAGTCATCGGAAGTCTGTTCCTCACCTCCTGAGGATGTTCCCCATGCACCCATGCCGCATGGGATGCCGCAAAATCGTGGTTTGCTCGTGGGCTCGCCGGAACCCTAGATTGGCGCCGCCTCTTGCGCGCGCTCTACCCGATGGCTTTGGCGGGGATCAAAGATGCTAGGCATCTTCTGTAGGGTCTATAGAACACCTCCATGAAGTTTTGTGGTGGTTGGATCTGTGTAAAGGAAGTTTGACTCAGCCCTAATTTTGGGCCATGGTGCTTGGACCGAGCTTGCTCCGCCGCCGCCGCCGCAGCCTCCAACCGCCGGCCATGAACCCAGAAACCTTCACAAGGTCGAGGCAGTCCCGTTCATGCATTTGCATGCCACCCATAGCCCCTGCTCGCAGCTTCACCATTAATGGTGCTTGCTTCGGCCGTGGTTGCTCCGCAGCCGCCGCCGCTCCCTGCCGCCGGCCACCACACCAGGAAGCTTCCCCGCATCGAGGGCAAGCAACTAGGACCCTTGTATGGATCCAAAACCTTGTGCATGGAAAGTTGCCATTAACGAGCTTGAAGCTTGCATGTATTGTCTTCTTCGGCCACCCGCTTCACCGGAGCGCCGTAGCTTGGCTGGGAAATGATCTCCATCTCGGGGATGCTTCTCTAGCTGCTGCTTGTCTCAGTTGCCCGCATGACTGCAAGCCTTACTATATGGTCCAGACCCGAGCTCTTGCTCCTTGCATTCATGGCTGAGGTGGGTTGCACCATTATTCCATCAGCATTATGGCTCTCAAATGGTGAGCCTCTAGACCCCTTTGATCCTCTGAGCATGGTGCTCACATTAGTTTGCACTGGGAGCTAGTGTATGTGCAAGATTAGGCAAGCTTGAACTCTATTGGAGCCAAGGTTACTTGATACACTGCTCCAGCAGCTTTGCAACTCCAGTAGGGCAAGCCTTTGTACCCTTTTGATCCCAAGAGATTGATGCTCATCCTAATTCAGCAAATGACTGAGTGGATTGGTTGATCTATTAAGCTAGGCCCTATATGGAGTTAGGATGATATTTAATTTGTTCCAGCAGGTTGGCTGCACCCTCAAGGTGAGCCTGTGAGTCCTTTCGGCCCACTGAGCATGATGCTCACCCTAAATTTGGGTTTGGTAAAGTGTAAGTAAGAAAAGTAGCAACTTGAGCCTATTTGCATAGGTTTTGTTGACCCGAAGTTGTCCTCGGGTTCCGTGCTGCTCCCAAATGGTGAGCACGATGTTCAGTGCATCGAGGCCCACCTACTGGTGGCCTCGGATTAGTTCAAAAATAATTTAAAATAAAATGCAAGCTAAAAAGGTGCTAAATTGCATGTATTTATGCAGTTTTGTGAAACCCTAGGGATCTAAATGCAATTGTAGCCTCATGGGCTGCTTTGGGCTGTGTGCCCATGATCTCTAAACCCTTCGTTGGAGATCCGACGGCTTTCGTTGAGCAGGAAATGGATTTCGAACCGTAAATCGGTAAAATCGTTGATTTAACGGCGTTGCGACGTTAATCACGCAATTCGAGTAATTGCGATGATTAATTTTATATGCCAGATGTCCCTGACTGTTACCGGCGCTGTCCCGGTGAGTCCGGTGATTTCAGTTCTTCGTTTGCAACTTTCGGAGCCAAAATGGGCTTCCCGGAAATGTTTCAGTGGTTATGGCACCGCCGGTGCACAGTGTTACCCAGAATTAGATGTTAGTGCCTGAACGTCTTGAATTAAACGTTCCTGGGCAGCACGTGAAGTTTCACGAGATTTGGTTACTGTTTAGCACAGATTGGCTCATAGTAGATCTATCGGCGGATTTCCAAAAATTTCGGAAGATCCCGGGACTTCAGTGAAGTTTCCCGTTTAGCTTGTCTGCACACAGTGAGTCAGTGGGTTGGGTATGAGTGAGTCTTTTTCTGACCTGTGATTATGATTCAGGTCCCAGCAGTCAGCCGCCAGCTTGTGAGCCATCCAGCGGTCACCGTGATCATCTACCCTGAGGTGGGTTTATCTTCGGTCCGGGCTTTATCATTTCGGCCCTACGGGTACCGTGGTAGGACGGACCCCTGTTTTGTTGATATCCTTGATCCCACAGATGAGCCTTTCGTTATGCTTATTATTTCCAGCATTGATTGATATATCTGGACATATCTCTTATACTCTATTCTTCACTGCATGTTTAGAATAGGAGTTCTAGTTTCAGTACTTAGCATGATTTACATCAGTATCGATATCCCAGTGGGGATTCCCTCGGCTTCTCGCCGACTGTCCGGTCTACCGACCGTGGATTGAGATTCAGCATTATGATTGCTACCGAGTTTTTTACTTATTTCTTACTACTTGCTTGCATTCCAGCACTTAATCCTTTTATCTATATAGCCTTGATTCCACATATGAGCTTCCCTTTATGCATTTTACTTCCAGTATTAGTAGATATATATTTGAACATATGCAATGCCTGATTGGTCATTAGTTATCAGTTCTGTTATTCAGTATTCCTGTTCTATACTGCATGTTAGAATAGGAGTTCAGTTTCAGTATACAGCTTCTATTATATAGCTTCTGTTATACAGTTTCAGTTATACAGTTTCAGTTATACTGCATCAGTTGAGATTACAGCTTTCAGTATCCCGAGTGGGATTTTTTTCTGGCTTGTTGCCGATTGTTCGGTCTTTTGACCGCGAGCTTGAGCATCAGCATTATGATCGCCTATTGAGCCAGCTTTCAGTCCCGTTCACCGACGGTTTGGCCACCGTCAGGGTGTTCTTTACCGGTAGAGAGGTCGTCACATCGACCCGTGAGCCCGTTGGGGTTATGATAGCATGTTGGGTGTCCAAAAGTGGCATTAGCCTGAGGCCCCAGTGACCAACAGTGGCATTTGCCTGAGGTCCTAGTGCTCTATGGCAGCTTAGCCTGAGGTCCTAGTGTCCAACAGTGGCATTAGCCTGAGGACCCAGTGACCAACAGTGGCATGGATTGGGTACTCTATTTCTAGTAGTGATGCATGATCTATTGATATTGTTGATTCAGCCTTTATTTATCATGACTGACCTGTGATTATCAGCATTCCCTGTTTACAGCATTGATATATTGATTAGCATATTAGCTCTGTTTTATAGCATGATCAGTTTTATTCATCAGATTTGTCAGACTCTGCATGATCAGTTTATAGATATGAGTACCTTACTTTTACATCTGCTTGACACTCAGCATGGTTAATTTCAGTTCAGCATTCAGTTATTCAGCTTTGTTTTACCCTGCTTTCGCTATCCACTTATTATGGTATCCGGTAGGTACGACTTGCTATTTCTCGACCCGTCGTGCCCACTGGGATACATGTACAGTGTATCTCACACCCCCTGGGTGACCATTTTTCAAGTCAGTCAGATGTTGAGAGCTTGGGACGATCCAGTGAGCCGTCACGGTAGAGTCGACCTTGTTATCGACTTCAGTTATCAGCACTTTGTATTCAGCATTTTGACATCAACCTATATTATACTTTGGAGTTTTGTATTATGTCGTTTATGTTGGACATGTATTTGTTATATTAGTTTATGTTCAGTTGATGTTTACGTCGCCTCTGATTGTATTATTGTACATGCCTAGCCGAGCATGTATAGGGGAGACTCTGTCCGTGTGAACAGAAGATTCCCTATGCATGTGGCGGTCTGCTCACATCCTGAGTTTTAAAGTTTGAACTCTGATTTTAAAAAAAAAAAAAAAAAAAAAAAAAAAAAATTTAGACCGCTGTTTTGAAACTCGGGGCGTGACAATGTTTTTCGTTGTTTTCTCTATAAAAGGTTTTACAAAAGAGCCCCGGAGTGTGACAACTGTATACAGAAGAATTAGAAGAGTTAGCAGAAGAATGCCAATTGCAACCATCCGTATAGGTAGATAGTTTCTTAAATCATTGACCAAAACTTTTAGTCTTAATAGTTCAAACCAATATGATACCAATCTCCGTACCCTAAAACAACACTAGTTCTTTTTGTCATAAAGAACATGATTAGTTGAAACCTACAGCAACAACGTTGCACATATCCATACCTAGATATTAGAGCTACCACACCAAATCAAATGATATATACTAAAAATGTTGCCGATCATGTTCACATTATCTACACATGTAATAATGTGCTACACTTACCTTACAACGTGTTACTTTTTGCATTAATTGAAACCAGCAATACACATCATCCAAATTCCAAAAGTCTAATTTTTTAAAATATCACTAGTTTAATGTTGTTCTACTCAACTCAACTAAGCCTTTTTTCAAAGCTATGTAGATCAGTAACGTGAATCCTTAAAAGAAATTATATAGGATAAGGTACACATCCGTTCTAGCGAATGAATTCCACTTTGAGGTATGTCCTTTCCTAAACATATAAGACTAAATCTTTCCTTATCATATCAAATAAGGATTTAAGCGCCTATCGGCAGGGATCGTATCCACCATGCCATATCGTGCCAACAAGATATCGACATGATGCAGGCCCCATGCCGATGACACAACTCAAATTTTTTTTATTTTTAAATTAGTTAGTAATTTTCTCAATAAAGTTCAAAAGATTTGATAATGATACATAATAAGTAATTAGAATATTTTGTTGCTAAAAAATATATTTTTTTTTATGTCATTATGTGTCGGCACACATGCATTTTCTGTGGCCGGCACGTATCGGCATGGCCCGACACGCACTGTGCCAGCAAGTTTTCGGCACAACCCCGTGCCACGACACTTAAATCCTTGATATCAAACCATATTATTTTGCTTCATTAACCACTTTACCTACTAGTATTGCCTAGCTCTAATAGGTCAGGGCATTTGTATCTCTATCTTATGTTAGTTCTTTACTAGAAGTATATAGTAAAAAAGAAATTAAAAAAAAAAAACTAAATATGGAAAGTGTCCAAATGAATAAACCAAAGTTTGCATTAGTGGCAGCATAGCAACCTGGGTTTTGACAGTATAACTTGTCCATAACTTGTGATGCTAAGAATATTCGGTATCAACACAAGCATTACGACAATAGAAACTTCCTAGTTTCAACATACACAATTAATATTTGTTTTGGTAAGCAACTTGTAAATTATTTTAGGAAATGTGAAGAATCAGTAAGGAGAAAGAAGGAAAAATCACATAATTATCAATCGTGTCGTCATTCAGTTGCAAAATGAAATATTAAGGGTAGAGGAATCACAAAATTCAGGGCCTGTCTGAAATACTAAACTGTCAGCACTCAGCCTTAAAAGATAAAGTAAAATATAAGAGCAATTTTTCTTGTAAAGAAAAGTATACCATGAAAGAAGTTTGTCAGAGAAGATCTCCACGAGGCTAAAAGATCCATAAGCTGCAGAAAACAAACATTTAAGAAACTACAAATTGTTGGATGTATAAGCTAAACTAGAACAGAAGAAACCAATAGTAACAACCAATAATTCAATGATGCCTACAACATTTCAATGCCTCCTATTTGCTGCATTCTAGATTATGAGCAGAGGACGTAAATTGGGTGCAAAATCACAGTTAGGAGCCTTTAGATGATCATAGGAGAAGCTAAGTAGCATTCAGAGGAAAATTACTTCTTTGTTCAAATAGTGGTAAGTTGGAACTCTTTGGAAAGAGTTAAATCAAAAGGCATGTTCAGGACGCAAAATGGCAAAAAGAAGAAGATAACTATTAAGAAGTTCTTCCTTGTCTCAAAAGGTTCATCCCAAAAGTCAATTCTACATTCATCAATAAAGTAAATAAATTTGCACCAGCAACTAATACTTATCTCTCAAGAAATTGCAATTATAAGGAGAGATTATAAGGATTGATTATACAAAAGTAAAAAAGTAAATTTGAAACATTTATGCAATCGTATGCTATCTTTGTTTCCTAACAAGGTAGAAATACCGAATAGCAGGCACATAGCATTTGGACAGTCTTATAGCAGAAAGCGGATAGCAGGCGTCATAGCAGACGATATGAACCGAGTTTTTTTCAATAATAGACTTAAAAATATTATAATAATAAAAATAGCTCTTCCAAAAAGTTATTTACAAAATTAGGCCAATGCGGTGAATGAATCACCGCTTTCTAAATGCGGCAAATCATACACCGCTATTTCAAAGCATTAAAATTATTTTTAGTGTTTAATAATATACATTCTTTGGAATTCTGATGTAGAAAATATGTAAGTTTAGTGAAATTCACAACTTTCTAAAAACCGTAAATCATTCACCACTTTCAACATAGTTTTAAAAATAAAAATTTAGGAGTTAATAAAATAATTAGTTAATTGAAAGAATAGGCATCCTAAATTTTTATTTTTAATAGTTAGATAATTAGTTAATAAAATAATTAGATTATTCAAATATTAGATTAATTAAAAAGTTAATACAATAATTAAAATTATGTTTACTTTAATTAATCTTGTTCTCAAGTGGGAACAAGCTCATTCCAGGAAAAAGGTAGAACAGTAGTTCCAACCTTATTCCAGCTTTATTCCAGGGAGACGAGAACTGTTCTCACCTATAACCAAACGCATTTGGACTGCGTTTGGATCGAGTTTTAGCTAGAACTGTTTATTTCAGGGATAGGTATAAGTTCAGGAGCAAGCAAAAACAAGACCAATTTTGCATTTGGATGAAAATTGGGTTGTTCCCAGAAATAAGAAAAATAGCATTTGGATATTTAGATTGGAATAGTGAAAACAAGAGTAATTATAATTTTAAAATAATAATATTTTATCTAATCTAATGAATTAACATTAAAATATTAATTAAATAATAATTTAACTTATTTAATCAACTATTGCTATATAACCCTAAATATTAATTAATAAAATAATTATTAATAATGAGTATTGTTAATAAATAGTTTAATTAACTATAAATAATTTAATAAATTAATTAATTAATTAGTTAATTATTTAATAGTTAGATAATTAGTTAATTAAATAATTAGATTAGTCAAAATATTAGATTAATTAAAGAGTTAATATGATAATTAAAATTATATTTACTCTAATTAAGCTTGGTTTAGAGTGGGAACAAGCTTGTTCCAGGGAAAAAGGTGGAATAGTAGTTCCAGCCTTATACCAGCTTATTCCAGGAAGACGAGAATTGATGTTCCCATCCATAACCAAACGCGTTTGGAAAACAAGACTGAAACAAGGCCTTATTCCCCAACCAAACAAGGCCTTGGGGAACAAAGCTTTATTCCAGGCCTTGTTCTCCAACCAAACAGTGCCTAAGGGTTTTATCTAAAAGGTTCGCGATATAACTAGGAAGACGTTTCAAATACCACACATGAGCCACTAGACATGCGAGTTTGACGTATCCCATTTGATATCTTCGTATCCAAGAGTCAACAAATTCTACCCTACATTGTTCACAAAATTGCTGGTCATTTTTTCCAGCTCTAATCACTCGATAATTTCCACAAACACAAATTCCACTTTTTTATGGTCCAGAGATTCTTTTGCATGTTCACATAGGCCATAGCAAGTAAAATTTGGACATCGATTCTTTATGTACATGAAAAATAACATCTATATGTTAGGTCCTGATACTTTGTTACGATATATTTAGTATTATCTTTATTGTTTCTATACTATATATTACTTACCATCTATAGCGTAGGATTATATAGCATGTAATCCTAGTTATATTATTACTATGGTTGTTATACTATATATTACTTACCATCTATAGCGTAGGATTATATACCATGTAATCCTAATTATATTATTACTATGGTTGTCATTGTTACCATAGAAATACCTTCTCATGTACTATATAATTGATGTTAATACAAACCATAGTATATGCCCTTTTGCCCATCTTTCATGGTATCAGAGCGGGAACCCTAATATTGGGAATATCGATCCTTAGCCACCATCTACCACGAGCCTCATCTTCTTCCATAATTTTTTTTTTTTTTTTTTTTTCTCTTTGGATTTCTCTCTCCATCACAACTGCTGCTACAGTGCCGCTGCTACAGTACCGCTGCTACAGTACCGGCGCTACAGTACCGGCGCTACAGTACCAGCGCTACAGTAATTTTGGCCTCTCTTCATTATTCTGGTGTCGTTCAGATGCGTACTTGCTCCCTGGTGTAGTTTGGTTCTTCTCTCGTGCAATCAAGGTCAACTTTGATTCATTCAGCTTTTCCCATCGGGTTCTAATCTGACTTACTTATCTTTATTCTGGATTTGTGACTACTTGGTATTTTTTTTCTACTCGTCGGATTTGCCTCGGTTACTCTCTCGTGGTGATATTTTCTTTTTGTGGTAACATGTCTTCTTTCTCAAATTTACCAGTGGTTAATATCAAAACTCTCATACCACTTGAACTAACAGATTCCACATATCTTGTGTGGAAACAAATATTTCTTAATGTTTTGGAGAGTTTTGGTGTTACTCCACATGTGGACGGAACTGGTATTATACCGCCTCAGACTATTGACACTTCTGAAAAGAAAACAATTATGAACCCGGAATATCTAAATTGGAAAAAAGAAGACACCACTATACTTTCGTGGATTAATGCCACCCTTTCGCTTAGCATATTACAGATGATTGTTTCTAGCTCTCCTAAAACTGCGTATGATGCTTGGAAAATTATCGAAACATATTTTCTTGATAAAACTGCTTCCACCGCTTTCTATCTAAAGTCTGAATTACGAAGCATCAAGAAAGGTTCAATGAATATGACCGATTATATGCAAAAGATTAAATCTATTGGCGATGCCCTGCAAGCGATTGGTGAAACTAAGTCAGACCATAACTTGGTCATGACTGTTCTTCTCGGGTTACCAGAAGAATATAGAGGTTTCGTCAGTGCCCTTAATACACACCGAAACAAGCCTACTTTTGATCAACTTCGTCCACTTTTGATGCAAGAAGAAACAGAAGTACAACGTCGTACTAGTTCAACAACATCACCTGCCATTCCCACTATCGACAGCGAAGCTCTCTATGCAAATCGTGGACGAGGAAATCGTGGAGGTCGTGGAGGCAGATATCGCGGTGGTCGAGGACATCGCGGTAGACACAACTCATATCATGGTCGTGGATCTCCTGGGATCTATCCACATTCTTCACCCAATAATCTTCCTCAACCTTATACTCCAAATCAACAATCTTATTTTTCGAAGTCTGGCACACAGTGTCAGATCTGTGGAAAGTACAACCATTCTGCTCGTCAATGCAGACAACGCTTCAATCACTCATTCGTGGCCGATGATGTCCCTCAAACTTTTGCTGCTATGAATCTCTATGAACCTGCTGAGGAAGTATGGTATCCAGACACTGGAGCTTCCAATCACATGACCGCGAATTCTGGTATTCTTTCCTCTTCCAAACCTTATACTGGACATGAGAAAATTCTAGTTGGTAATGAAAATTTACTTGATATTACTCAGACAGGTGAAACTCAATTGAATACATCTTCCAAATCCTTTGCTCTTAAAAATGTTCTTGTTGTTCCTTCCATCAAGAGAAATTTACTTTCGGTGCGTCAATTCTGTCGTGACAATAATTCTGTTCTTGAATTTGACTCTTCTGGTTTTTCTGTGAAGGACAAGGTAACAAGGACGGAGCTTCTGCACTGCCCTAGCTCGGGAACATCACTCTATCCAATTCCTTCTAAAGTTGCAAGTGTAGGGAATAAGCAACATATTGGTCTTGTTGCATCTAGATTTAGTAGCGATGTTTGGCATAGACGATTAGGTCATCCCAGTCTTCATGTTCTTTCGGCATTTATTAAAAATAATAACATTGTTTCTGATGGTAATTCTGCTTTGACATTATCTATTTGTAATGCTTGTAACATGGGAAAACATGTTAAACTCTCATTTTCTGATTCGGAATCTAAATCTGCTTTTCCCTTTCATATTATGCATTCTGATGTGTGGCAATCACCTGTTACATCTGTTTCTGGTTATAAATATTATGTTATATTTATTGATGATTATTCTCGGTTTTCTTGGCTTTACCTTTTGAAATTTAAACACGAAATTTTTGACAAATTTCTCGAATTTAAAGCAATGGTGGAAAACAGATTTCATAGCTCAATCAAGATTTTCCAATCTGATAATGGTACGGAGTTTGTAAATGATAAGTTTCCAACCTTTGTTCACAAAATGGAATTTTTCACCGTTTTTCTTGTCCTTATACTCCTCAACAAAACGGCCTCGCCGAAAGGAAGCATAGACATTTAACTAACATTGTTAGAAGTTTACTATTTCAAGCTTGTATGCCTTCTCGTTTTTGGGCTGATGCCATTCAAACTGCTGTATTTCTTGTGAATCGAATTCCTTCTCTTACTGTTTTAAAAGGACAATCGCCATATGAAATTCTGCATCGTTGCTCTTCCCCTGACTTGCAACTTGTCAAAGTTTTTGGATGTTTGTGTTATCCTGATGTGCAGGATATTGCAGCTCACAAGCTCTCTCCTCGGTCACTTCCTTGCGTCTTCTTAGGACTCTCTGATAAACATAAAGGTTTTCGATGTCTCCATCCCAGCACTGGCAAGGTTTTTATTTCTCGACATGTTACCTTTGTGGAAACTGTTTTTCCATTTTCTTGTCTTTCTAAATTCTCTTCTTCTCCTTCCTCTACTTTTTCCAACCTTGATATGTTTCAAAAATTTATTTCAAATCCTCCTTTGCTAGGTGAGAATCCTTCTACCATTGATGCAATCTCTGGCTTCTCCTTCACACGCCCCTCTGCTGAGAGTGGTTCCGGTACACGTCCACCTGTTTCACCGTCTGAGAATTTATCAACGTTTCCTTCTACCTTGAATTCTGATGACTCACAGGTTAGGAATAGGAACGATGCCACTGCCGTTGGTCCATCAGAACTCCGTGTCTATACCAGACGACACATTACACGATCTGCTACTACACCTACTATTGTTGAACCACCACCGTCCACCTCTGATCGTCCGCCCTCCCCTCAGCCTACTATAGTGCCGTCTGAGCCTTCTTCACCTCCCCGCATACTGTTGGATTTTATCGAATAATAATTTTGATGATAACAAATAATTTTTAGATTTACATTTAGTATTTTCAGGTTTTAATTGGATTTGAAATGACGTAAGCCGAACCGGATTTGATCAAAGGTAAATTATCAATTCAATTGTCAAATGGTCCAGACAAGATCAAATTGTACCAAATTGGATACAAGTGCCACAACAATGCTTTGAAGGATTTCTTTGCAATTTTATCGGTTTTGAGCCGGCTAACCGAATCATCTTGACAAATCCATCACATGGGTTTGATTTGAGCTTAAGCTAAAATTAGCTATTATTTTTAATATGGTATGAAAGAAGTTTGATATATGGTATAAATTCAAATGTGATTTTATTATGGTATATTTTCAAAAAGTTTGAAATATGGTATAAATAATTTTTTATAAGTTTGGTATGAATTCAAAATGGTTTTATATTTGTGGTATAATTTCAAATGATATTTTCAAATTTAGTAACATGTCAAATGAGCTTTGCAAATGTGGAACATATTCAAAATAATGTTGGAATTAATTCAAATACATTTACAAATATGGTTGAAATTCAAAATAATATCAATTATCTTTAATCATGCTTCTATTCCATTTTTTGATATGATGGCTAGTGTATTTAAAGGGGGTTTGGTTGTTGTTTGAGATACAACTTGATATCGAGAAAAATTCTCAAAGTTTGAATTGTTATTTTGTAATTGTGAGGTTTATTGAGAGGTTATTGTAAAGTGTGATTGTAAGAGGTTTTGGTCTTGCCCTGTTTAAAAGGCCAAGTGATAGTGATTAAAGCGGTGCCTCGAGGAGAGTAGGACCGGACTGGAGTAGGCGAAAAGGCCGAACCAGGATAAATCATCTGTGTCATTTGAGTTTGTTTCTCTTTCTTTTATTTCTTTTATTTGGTTGTGCAATTCTTATCTTAGATTTAATTTACTTAAGTTTTTATTTTTCAACTAATTCACCCCCCCTCTTAGTTGCCATTTGATCCTTCATTTGGTATCAGAGAGCAGGTCTCACTGTTGCAGACTAACTGTCTCGTGAGATGGCAACTTTTCATGGTAACATTGAAGGTCAATCCATCTCCCGTCCTCCTTTCTTTACCGGGAGTAACTACAACTATTGGAAGGTGCGGATGGAAATTTTTCTACAATCCCTAGATTTTGATCTTTGGGATATTGTAGAAAATGGCTACACCAAGCCTACCATAGCAACTAGCATGTGGAAGGTAGAGGATAAGGCTAAATTTAATTTGAACTCTAGAGCGATGAACGCTCTTCATTGTGCTCTCGATCCAAACGAGTTCAACCGAATTTCTACGTGCAAAACTGCAAAAGAAGTTTGGGACAAATTAGCTGTTGTTCACGAGGGAACAAGTCAAGTAAAAGAGTCTAAGATAAATATGCTTACGCGTGATTATGAAATGTTTTGTGTACAACCAAATGAAAGTATTACTGATATGTACACTAGATTTACAAATATTACTAATAAATTAAAAGCTTTGGGAAAGGATTTTTCTGATGCAGATTTAGTTAGAAAAATACTCAGGAGTTTTGCTCAAAATGGACCTTGGGAACCAAAGTTGGCTGCCATTCAAGAAGCGCGCGATCTCAACAAATTTTCATTGGAGGAACTCATAAGGTCCCTTATGACTTATGAGTTGCGATTGAAGATGGAGCCCTCTACTTCCATCATTCACCCTGAAACAAAAAATATAGCACTCAACTCTAACGAGGGAGATGGAGGCGACTCCGACAATGCCACTGACGACGAGATCTCATTTCTTACAAGAAAATTAAAGAATATCATACAAAGAAAACACGGAGGTAGGTGGCCCGGCAAAGGTAATGGTAGATCAAACTTTTTTAAAAGGGACGTCAAATGTTACAATTGCAACAAAACCGGGCACATGAGCTATGATTGTCAAAATCAAAGTAAGTCTCCCCGAAAGGAGAAAAAGAGGAATAAAGCCTTCTCCGCCGCTTGGAGTGACGACAGCGACTCCGACAATGAGGAATCAAATAAGGAGGTCTCCAACTTAAGCCTTACATATGATGATGCACCTTCGAATCTTTGTTTTATGGCAAACATTGAAGATGAGGTAAAAGATCTAACTTACGATGAACTTTTAGATGATTTTTATGATCTTTATGATGATCTCCAAAAATTTGGCCCCAAATATGCTTCTTTAAAGAAACAAAATACATCTTTAATTTCAAATTCAAACTTATTACAATCTGAAAATAAAAGTTTAAAAAATGAGTTAAGTTTATTAAAGAAGCAAGTTGAGACCAAAAATAGTTGTGAAAATCATAAAGAATCTATTTTATTTAAGACTGAAAATGAATCTTTAAAGAGAGACTTGATCGAATCAAGAAACACTCTAGAAAGATTTGTCGGTAGCACTAAAGTTCTAAATATGATATTGGGCAATCAAAGATCCTATTTGGATAAGACCGGACTTGGATATCAACACAAGTCTAGTCAAAAGAAAAATATTTTTAATCCATTTGCAAAATATTCAAATGGTGATAAAAAAGTGTTATGCACCTATTGTAATAAAATAGGGCATCATATAACCCAATGTCAATTTAAGAATAAATTTAAACTTAGACAAGTTTGGGTGGTGAAAGGTTCTAACACCAGTGGACCCAAATCCACTTGGGTACCCTCTTTAACTTGATTTTTTTGTAGGTATGCCTGCACTCGACAAAATCAAGCGACAAATGGTACTTAGACAGCGGCTGCTCAAGGCACATGACGGGCAACCCAACAAACCTATCGTCGCTTGAATATGAAGAGGGCGGGGACATAACTTTTGGAAATAATTCCAAAGGTAGTATCATTGGAAAAGGCTCAATCGGTAACGATCGTTTTAAAATTAATGATGTTTATTTAGTAGAAGGACTTAAACATAATTTGTTGAGTATTAGTCAACTATGTGACAAAGGATTGATTGTTAAATTTGAGTCAACCCATTGTAGCATAATTGACTCTAACTCAAACTGTATTATGTTTAAAGGTTGTAGAACTGGAAATGTATACAAAATCGTTTTGAGCAAAATTTTTCCTAGTAAAGAGATTTGTTTTTCGGTTTTGGATAACGATTTTTGGTTATGGCATCGGAGGCTAGGACATGCAAGCATGGATGTCGTATCTAAACTTTCGAGAAAAGAATTAGTTAAGGGTCTCCCTAAACTTGACTACTCGAAAGATAGATTTTGTGACACATGCGCTAGAGGAAAGCATGTCAAGTCCTCTTTTAAGCCTAAAAATTTTGTTTCTACTAATAGACCATTAGAACTTCTTCATATGGATTTATTTGGTCCTATTAGTGTTACTAGTTTAGGTGGCAAAAATTATGTTTTCGTGATTGTTGATGATTTCACTCGTTTTACTTGGACTTTATTTTTGTCACACAAAAACGAAGCTTTTGAATCGTTTAAAGTTTTTATTAAAAGAGTTCAAAACGAAAAAGATTTGAAAGTTTCAAAAATTAGAAGCGATCATGGTGGTGAATTTTCTAATCGAAATTTTGATGAATTTTGTTCTTTGAATGGTGTTAAGCATGAATTTTCGGCTCCTAGAACCCCTCAACAAAATGGAGTTGTTGAGAGAAAAAATAGGACCCTACAAGAAATGGCCCGTACAATGCTTTTAGAAAATAATTTACCTACTTATTTTTGGGCCGAAGCAGTAAATACAGCTTGTTATATTTTAAATCGTGTTTCTGTTCGATCTATTTTGGACAAAACTCCTTATGAGCTTTGGAATGAAAAATCTCCTAAAATTTCATATTTTCGTGTTTTTGGTTGTAAGTGTTTTATTTTAAATACTAAAGACTATCGGGGAAAATTTGATGCAAAATCTGATGAAGGTATATTTCTAGGGTACTCAACTACTAGTAAAGCATACCGTATTTATAATCGGCGTACTTTAGTAGTAGAAGAGAGCATGCATATTATGTTTAATGAATCTAACGTTGGAGTTAACTCCAATGATGAAGAAATCGATGAATTGAAAAAGATGATGAGTAGTACTTTTATTCAATCTGTCACAAAAAATAATGAATCATCACAAAATAGTGCTGAAATCGTATCTAAAGAAGGTGTAGAACCATCTATAGATGGTGAAGTCATTCCAAAATATTGGAAGCATAAGTCCTCTCATCCGCTTGATCAAATTATCGGTGATTTATCAGATGGTATACACACTAGAGCCTCCGTTAGAGAAATTTGCAACAACTTGGCTTTTCTTTCACAAATTGAGCCTCAAAATCTCGATGAAGCATGCAATGATGAAAATTGGGTCATTGCTATGCAAGAGGAATTGAATCAATTTGAAAGAAACCAAGTTTGGACCCTTGTAGAAAGACCCGTTGACCATCCCGTAATTGGTACGAAATGGGTTTTTCGAAACAAGAAAAATGAAGATGGTGTCGTGGTTCGAAACAAAGCCAGATTAGTGGCTCAAGGTTTCAACCAACAAGAGGGAATAGATTTTGACGAAACTTTTGCACCGGTGGCACGACTTGAAGCTATTCGAATTTTACTCGCCTTTGCTTCTTTTAAAAATATAAAATTATTTCAAATGGATGTAAAGAGTGCTTTTTTAAATGGCGATATTAATGAAGAGGTTTATGTTGAACAACCACCCGGATTCGAAAATCACACTTTTCAAAATTATGTTTTTAAACTCTCTAAAGCACTTTATGGTTTAAAGCAAGCACCACGAGCTTGGTATGAAAGACTAAGCTCATTTTTAATTTCAAAAAAATTTAGGATCGGTAAAGTTGACACCACATTGTTTATTAAACATTTTAATGATGATTTTCTAATTGTTCAAATTTATGTGGACGATATTATTTTTGGTGCTACTAATGAAGTTTTGTGCAAAGACTTTTCTAAGATGATGCAGGATGAGTTTGAAATGAGTATGGTTGGCGAGCTGAACTATTTTCTTGGGCTTCAAATAAAACAAACGCATGAAGGAATTTTTCTAAGTCAAACAAAATATGCTCGTGATCTCATTAAGCGATTCGGGATGGACAATGTAAAACCTACCAACACTCCGATGTGTACAACAACAAAATTAGACAAGGACGAATCAGGCAAATCGGTTGACACTAAGTTGTACAGAGGTATGATAGGTAGTTTATTATATTTAACTGCTAGTCGACCCGATATTATGTTTTCAGTTTGTCTTTGTGCTCGTTTTCAAGCGAATCCTAAAGAATCGCATTTAATTGCGGTTAAAAGGATAATTCGCTACATTAAGGGTACTTTAACCCTAGGTTTGTGGTACCCTAGGATAGACTCTTTTGATTTAATCGGTTATACCGATGCCGACTTTGCAGGTTGTAAAGTCGATCGAAAGAGTACAAGCGGATCCTGTCAATTTTTAGGACATTCGCTTGTATCCTGGTCATCCAAAAAGCAAAATTCTATAGCACTTTCAACGGCCGAAGCTGAATATATAGCTGCCGGAAGTTGTTGTGCTCAAATTTTGTGGATGCAACAAACTCTAAGAGATTTTGGATTTCAATATTTTAATACTCCTATTCGATGTGATAATACTAGTGCAATCAATATTTCTAAAAATCCTATTCAACATGGTAGAACTAAACATATTGATTTAAGGCATCACTTTTTACGAGATCATGTAAACAAACAAAATGTGTTTTTAGAATTTGTTGAAACAGATCGTCAATTGGCCGATATTTTTACAAAGGCACTTAATTTTGAAAAAATTGATTACTTTCGCAGAGAAATAGGAATGTTAGATATTGAGACATTATAATTGTTGGATTTTTTTTTATTCGTTCTCTATTTAGTTTTTTTTAAATTATATGATTTTCTTGTAATTTTTTTTTTCTTCTCTTCTCATTTTTAATTTCTTTTTGAATGATTCCAAATAGGGGGAGAAGAAAAGGTTACCTCAGTTATTTCTTTTTGAATATTTTTTTTATTATTGGGCTTATTTTGAGGGGGAGTTTATTTATTTTTTTATCACCTTTTCAAATTATTTGTCATCATCAAAAAGGGGGAGATTGTTGGATTTTATCGAATAATAATTTTGATGATAACAAATAATTTTTAGATTTACATTTAGTATTTTCAGGTTTTAATTGGATTTGAAATGACGTAAGCCGAACCGGATTTGATCAAAGGTAAATTATCAATTCAATTGTCAAATGGTCCAGACAAGATCAAATTGTACCAAATTGGATACAAGTGCCACAACAATGCTTTGAAGGATTTCTTTGCAATTTTATCGGTTTTGAGCCGGCTAACCGAATCATCTTGACAAATCCATCACATGGGTTTGATTTGAGCTTAAGCTAAAATTAGCTATTATTTTTAATATGGTATGAAAGAAGTTTGATATATGGTATAAATTCAAATGTGATTTTATTATGGTATATTTTCAAAAAGTTTGAAATATGGTATAAATAATTTTTTATAAGTTTGGTATGAATTCAAAATGGTTTTATATTTGTGGTATAATTTCAAATGATATTTTCAAATTTAGTAACATGTCAAATGAGCTTTGCAAATGTGGAACATATTCAAAATAATGTTGGAATTAATTCAAATACATTTACAAATATGATTGAAATTCAAAATAATATCAATTATCTTTAATCATGTTTCTATTCCATTTTTTGATATGATGGCTAGTGTATTTAAAGGGGGTTTGGTTGTTGTTTGAGATACAACTTGATATCGAGAAAAATTCTCAAAGTTTGAATTGTTATTTTGTAATTGTGAGGTTTATTGAGAGGTTATTGTAAAGTGTGATTGTAAGAGGTTTTGGTCTTGCCCTGTTTAAAAGGCCAAGTGATAGTGATTAAAGCGGTGCCTCGAGGAGAGTAGGATCGGACTGGAGTAGGCGAAAAGGCCGAACCAGGATAAATCATCTGTGTCATTTGAGTTTGTTTCTCTTTCTTTTATTTCTTTTATTTGGTTGTGCAATTCTTATCTTAGATTTAATTTACTTAAGTTTTTATTTTTCAACTAATTCACCCCCCCTCTTAGTTGCCATTTGATCCTTCATTCCTATGCGCACTCGATCTATGACTAAGGGTTTAACTGAGTCTACCTCCTTGCTGGCCTCTACGGATTCTGCTCTGCCTACTGAGCCAACTCATTTCATGAGGCCTTTCAGGATGCAGGTTGGCGCGCTGCCATGGCTGAGGAGTTTGATGCCCTCCTGACAAATGCTACTTGGGATCTTGTACCTCCTTCGCCTGTTAATCTTATTGGTTGTAAATAGGTATACAAAGTAAAGCAGAAGGCGGATGGGTCTCTTGAGCGTCTCAAAGCTCGGCTTGTGGCTCAAGGTTATAAACAGCAACAAGGCATTGATTTTGATGAGACCTTTTCTCCCGTTGTCAAGTCGACCACTATTCGCACTGTTCTTTCGGTGGCCCTCTCCTCAGGGTGGTCTCTTCGACAACTTGATGTGAAGAATGCTTTTCTTCATGGCACACTCTCTGAAGAAGTTTATATGAGACAACCTCCTGGTTTTGTGCATCCCTCTTTTCCGCATCATATTTGTCGTCTACGCAAAGCCATCTATGGTCTTAAGCAAGCACCTCGGGCTTGGTTTCAACGGTTTACGTCCTTTCTATCTGAAATTGGTTTTGTTGGGAGCACTGCTGATCCTTCAATGTTCATCTGTCACTCCTCTTCTGGCACTCTTATTCTTCTATTATATGTTGATGATATTATTGTCACTAGCAGTTCCTCATCTCTTCTAAGGGCTCTTATTACCACCTTACAGCAGGAATTTGCAATGAAGGATCTCGGGCCGCTACATTATTTCTTGGGCATTGAGGTAAATAGGTCATCTTCTGGTTTTCATCTGACTCAGCACAAATATGCGCATCAGCTGCTTCAGCGCCATGGTTTTCTTGATAGTAAGCCCGTCTCTAGTCCTCTCTCTCCAACCTCTCGTCTATCCTCTCATGAAGGGCAACTTCTTGAGGATCCCTATAACTATCGCCAGCTTGTTGGTGCTCTCCAGTATCTTACTTTCACCCGACCGGATATATCATATGCTGTCAACTCTGTTGCCCAGTATCTACATGCTCCTCGTGAACCACACATGCAAGCGGTTAAGTGCATTCTACGATATATTCGGGGCACGCTGACTTATGGACTGCCTATATCTCGCTGTGTCAATCCCTCTCTTGTCGCATTTGCAGATGCTGATTGGGCCGGTTGTCCAGATACACGTCGATCTACTTCTGGATATTGTATATTTTTAGGGCCCAATCTTATCTCCTGGTCCGCCAAAAAGCAGCCCACCATTTCTCGCTCTAGTTCTGAAGCAGAATACCGTGCTGTCGCCTACGCGCTTGCGGAGACGATATGGATCCGTAGTCTACTTCGTGATCTTCGTGTTTTCCTCTGGCGACCTATTAGCATCTACTGTGATAATCTAAGCACTACTTATCTAGCGGCAAATCCTGTTCTTCATGCTCGCACAAAGCATATTGAACTTGATCATCAATTCTTGCGCGAAAAAGTTCAGACTGGTGATTTAGAGTTGGTTCATATCTCTTCTGATAAACAACTTGCTGATATTTTCACCAAGCCCTTGCCACCCTCTCGGTTTTCGATATTACGGCTCAATCTTCGCATCCGTCCACCTGATGCTTAGCTTGCGGGGGAATGTTACGATATATTTAGTATTATCTTTATTGTTTCTATACTATATATTACTTACCATCTATAGCGTAGGATTATATAGCATGTAATCCTAGTTATATTATTACTATGGTTGTTATACTATATATTACTTACCATCTATAGCGTAGGATTATATACCATGTAATCCTAGTTATATTATTATTATGGTTGTCATTGTTACCATAGAAATACCTTCTCATGTACTATATAATTGATGTTAATACAAACCATAGTATATGCCATTTTGCCCATCTTTCATACTTAAGTAAGACTACTTTGATCTACTTTCAAACTTGCATTTGTGGACAAAGCTAGATAATCAAATTTTCCCACCTTCCCCCTACTATAAATTATTTTAAGGAGAATTTTAGAGTCTCTCGAAGTCAGTTAATAGTCTTTCCTAGCCATTTTTTAGTCTCATAGATTTTAGGTTGATTGATAGGAATATGGCACCAATTTCACGTTCATTGAAATTAAGCCAAAAGGCTAGTGCATAGTTGGTCAACAATTTCAAATGAGCCTGACAAGTTGCTTTGTTTAAACTACATGTAGCACAAGTCACAGAGAAAGACATACAATATAACAATGGACATCCGACATAATGTATATGAGAATATCTTCGACAATTAATTTGTTGAAGGTGGATGCAGGACTAAATGAAGCATCCTAATTATATTTTGATTTGTTTAGTTTTCACTTTTTGTTTATGAATTTACGGTTTGGTTCAGATTGTTTATTTGTTGTTAGATGGTTTGTGGTCTGCCATCTCCATGATGCACATGAGTTTCGAAAAGAATTCTATCTTCTCCGGAATTCTAACTTTTCCTATCATAAAAAAGTATAAGTATTTTTTATCCCCTCATAAGTAACACTACTATCAAATTGCCAAGACCTATATAAGAGTATATGGCTAACATCCATAGGAGTAACATCACACCAAACTACGTCTTTATAATTTTTTACCCATGGGAAAGGAAACCAGACAACACTTAGTAACCTTTACCTCGTTGCTTTTTAAACCATGCAATTGTCTAAGGCTAAGGATATGGTTCAGTCTTCCAGTTGAGCTTCTTGACCATATTTGAGACAATATTTTGGCAACTGCCACCATCGATAACAAAAGAGCACACCTTGACATAGGATCTACAGCAAGTTCTTAAATGGTTGTTTCCAAAGCCAATCTTCATTAGAGTCTTCCTTTGGACTCATGACTGCTCTATGCATCACTAAACATTCTCCTTCCTCAGGTGCAATCTCTTCACACTGCTCTTCGACCTCTTCATCAAATCTTGGTTCTTCTTAAAAACCGACATAAGAGTATATGGCTAACATCCATAGGAGTTACGTCACACCAAACTTCTTTATTAGTTTTTACCCATGGAAAAGGAAACCAGACAACTCTTAGTAACCTTTACCTCGTTGCCTTTTTAAACCATGCAATTGTCTAAGGCTTGGGATATGGTTCAGTCTCCAAGTTGAGCTTCTTGACCATATTTGAGACAATATTCTGGCAACTACTGATGCAGGACAAATTAGGAAAACCCTAATCTATCTTACTAGTGATGAGCCCAAAATATTTTAAAATCAAAATTAGAAATTTTTTCTTTTTAGAAATTTTTGAGTAATTTTAGATATATTTTTTTTAGAACTTTTCTTTTAAAAAATAATAATAAATTTTCAATCAATTTTCGAAATTAAAAAAAATAATAATAAAATAAATCCAAAAGAAAAATAAAAGAAAGGAGAAAATATGAGGAAAGAAAGAGAAGATAGAACAGATAAGATGAGAAAAGCAAAAAGAAAGAGAAGATAGAACCTTCTTTGCCGGCACATATGACAAGGAAAGGGAAGAAGAAAATACCACGACCGCAGTAAAATTATAAACACCAAACTAATTCATCATAATTCTCCTCTGCCAACTTACACGGCACTGGCTTTATTTATAGCCGTCAATCTATAATCCTAATCTAAAACAAATCCCACAATTTTAGGGATCTTTTCTAATCCGAACATATCTAAAAAAAATCTAAACTATATCACTAATTTTTAGAGATTTATTCCACATGATAAATCTTAAAAATCATTAAAAATGACCAAAATAAATTAACAAACCAAATAATTCCAAAAATTAGAAAAAAAAAATTAAAATCAAAATGAATCAATCCTATCCACATCCTATTTTGCATCAACTACCACTATCAATAACAAGAGAGCACACCTTACCTTAGGATCTACAGCGAGTTCTTAAGAGGTTGTTTCGAAGTCAATCTTCATTACAGTCTTCCTTTGGACTCATGACTGATCTATGCATCACAAAGCATTCTCCTTCCTCAAGTGCAATCTTTTCACACTGCTCTTCATCAAATCTCGGTTCTTCTAAAAAATCTCGACAATTTCTTCGTTGCACTCTTCACCAACAGATATCACACTAGCGTACACTCACCTAAGCAGACACTCATGAGCATAGCGACCACCTTGCTTTAGCTAAAACAAGTTGAAGGTTGTTTGGCACGACTCGACTATCCTTCATGATTGGCAGGTATAGGCTTGGTTGTGGTCTTCACAGGACCACCAAATTTTGCAGCACCAACATCTTTTGAGCGGACTCATCCTTCGAAGGTGGATAAAGACAGCACACATCAACAACTTTTCTTGCACCACTTTTAGTTAATTTTGCTTCAATTTTAAGAGCAAGCCAACCTCCATATTCGTTGTAATTCTACTTCGTCACGAATTGATATTTTTATTCCGCTAACATAACTTGCAACAAGTTGCTCCTCTGTCTCTTGAATGTCGTTGCGAGCCATCAATTGGTAAAATTGTTCGATGTACTCGATTGGTAAAATTGTTCGGTGTACTCGATATCACTTCTACTCGCTTTTTGAAGGTTCTGGAATTGGAAAAACATGTTTTCGGCAAAATTCGCAAGAAAATGCTCTCGAAGCCTGGACCTCATCTTTTCCCAAGAATAGATCTTAGGCTTGCCTTTGGGGATGAAAACAGATTGGATATTATCCGAAAATATCCGCATCCAAATTCGATATTATCCGCATCTGGATTGAAACTATTTGGATCTAGTCGGATAAGGATACGGATATTGTTTTAGAGAGTCAAAAAAACCTAGATGTCCAAAAAAAAGGAATACGGATATGGATATCTGGATTTTTTAGTAGTATTAAATATTTACATTTATATTAATCAAGGATTAAAGTGCCGTGGCACGGGGGTGTGCCGGCCGTTGCCTGGCACGATACGGCACAGGCACGCTTGCGTGGCACGGGGGTATGTCGGCCGTTGCCACGGGGGTGTGCCAGCCGTTGCCTGGCACGATACGGCACAGGCACGCTTGCGTGCCGACACATGGTACGCTTGCGTGCCGACGGACACGCACAACCTCTTAGTGGCACGCTTTGGCACGGTCTTATTTTAGTTTTTTCCGTCCAATAAGGCCTTAGAATGTTATTTTAAAAGTTTTAGAGTAATATTTATAAATTTTGGCTATGTACTGATTTGTCTTGATCTAATGGCAATAATAGTTTACTAACTTACTAGTTAATAGTTTAATATAGCAGTAGTCTTCTTTATAGGTGAAGTTAAATACAGCTACAGCTCATAGAGAAAATTATTTTTTAAAAAAAAAATTATAAAAATTTGCAAGATCCATTCGTATTGATCCAAGTGCACTGATAGTTTCTTTTCATTTTCAATTTTTTATAAAATATTTATGAAAAATTAAAACGAAAAATTCTAAAAAGTTTTAAAAAATTATAAAATATGTCCATGAAAATTTAATAATAAACCATACTATGAATAAATTAAGCAATAATAAAAATTAATTAATTTTTAAAATTTTTTTGATTTATCTTTTTTTTTAGATTTTTAAAAATTATAAAATATAAATCCGAGAAAATTAATTTTTTAAAATTTTTTATGAAAAATTTGCAAGTTCATCCAAGAAAATTAATTTTTCTTAAATTTAAATAAGAAAACTTGTGCAATTTATTTATGAAAATTTAACACTAAACCATACGATATATACATTAAGCAAATTTAAATATCAATTGTTTCTATTTAGTTTTCGATTTTATTAGAATTCTTATATTTCAAAATCTAATAATAAAATTTTCAAAGTTAAAAATACCTTAAATCTCACACAAAATATTAAATTCCTAAAAAAAAAGTAAAAATTGATCATATAATTATTAAATTAAGTGGATATATTTTCAGATTTTTGTAAATTGTTAATAAAAATTGTATAATTTCATATTTCTTTACAAAAGAAACTTTACAAGTTAAATATATTCTAAATGTATGGAAAAAAAATTAAAGTTGTAAATTTCTTGACTTATCTAATAAGTAGATCTTCGATTTTACTATTTTTTAACTTTTTCTTTTAAGATCGAAGTGATCAAAAAATAATAAAAGACGGAAAGGCAAAACTGGAAAAAAAAATTATGAGAAAAAAAGGAAGAAAAAAATTGTAGAATACCGGGCTTTCGGATGGCGCACCGACCACGCAAGAGGGCGTGGTGCGGAGAAATCGCCTCGAGCATGTTCCTTATGTGTTTACAGATGATTTCGGGTTGATTCGGATCAACGCAGTAACCCCTACTGGATTCGAAGTTTTCCGGGCATTGTACGCCGAGTGAGAACTGGATTTGGGAAATACCGACTTCACAGTGGAGTGCAGGAAATTCGGGTATACTTGGAACAGGTGTACTTTGAGTTTACAGCGGAGTTCGAGAGGTTCCGGACTGACGCGGAAGATCCGAGGGCAAAAAGTGAGTTGGAGTTGGCAGTTTTGGAGCCGGTTTTTTGTTTGAGCACACCGACTCCACGGTTGAGCTTTTTGAGGAGAAAAAGCTTTGAGCATGTGTATTTTCTGATTACAGCGGAGTTCGGGAGGTTCCGGACTGGTGCGGAGGCCCCGAGGGTAAAAAGTGAGTTGATGGGGGCATTTAATGGATTAATTAATTTATTTATTTCATTAGTGGTTTTGGGGCTTTGGTCTGGGAGGTTTGAAGGAAAGATAAGAATTAGTGTTGTGATTTGGTTAAGGGAGTGGATTAATGTTAATTGGATTTTGAGTGTATGTTGGATATTTTTGGGAGCATTAAATGCTCCCAACCACCCCCCCCCCCCCCCCCCCCCCCCCTCTCTCCTCTTTAATTAGCAACTCCTAATTAGCACGCCACCTCACTCCACCCTCTCCACCTGCAAGCAGAGGAAGTAAAAGAAAACAGAGGAAAAGAAAGTAGGGGAGAAAGAAGAAGAAGAAGATGATGAGAGAGGAAGAAATGAAAGAAATGGATGAGAACTTGACGGTGCGAACTTCCTGTTGGAGCCGTGGAGCCGAGCGGAGAGCGCGTCGAGCGGCGCGCGACGGATTTGAGAGAGAGGTAAGTGCTGTTTTTGTGGTTTTTCTTGTGGGTTTTGAGTCGGCTGTGGACTGTTGTCCACGTGCACCTTGGGTCCTGCAGCCGGGTGCCGCGCGGGCGCGCAAGGGCGCCGCACGCGGCTGGCGCCGGGCTCGCAGTTGGGCGCCGCGCAGCTTTCGGCGCGGGCGCACGGGCAGGCAGCAGTGCTGCGCGGGCGCACATGGGCGCCGTGCGCAGCAGGTGGCGGCGCTGCGCAGGCGCCTGGGCGCCGCGCAGCAGTGCGGGCGCACCAGGGCGCCGCGCGGCCTGGCGGGCGCCCCTGGGCGTCGGGCAGCAGTGCGGGCGCACCAGGGCGCCGCGCGGCCTGGCGGGCGCGCCTGGGCGCCGCGCAGCAGTGCGGGCGCACCAGGGCGCCGCGCGGCCTGGCGGGCGCTCCTGGGCGCCGTGCAGCAGGGCGGGCGCACCAGGGCGCCGCGCAGCCTGGTGGGCGCCGCGCGGCGGGCCCTAGCAGCGCGCGGGCGCGCGCGGCAGGCCCAGCGGCAGCGGCAGCTGCTGGCCGCGGGCGCGCCAGGCCGTGCAGGCAGCCGCTGGCAGCGAGCAGCGGAGCGTGCGCAGCGAGCTTCTCGCGTCGGCACGCGACGTTTTCGTCGTCTGGGGTCGGTTTTCGCCGAAAATTGTGCGTGTTGGCCGGAATTATCTTGATTTCTTGGTTTTCTCCCTTTTTCCCTCACAGCTTGGCGTCGTTGTGGCGGTTTCGGCGCGGTGCTGTGCGGAGCCCGTGTTGGGTGCGCGGCGCGCGGATTTCTCCAAAGTGAGGCTGTGAGTGATTGTGCAGTGGTTTTTGGGATTTTATCAGAAGGTGCATGTGTGTGAAGTGTGTGTGAGCTGGGGATATGATCAGTTGTTTGTTGGTTATGTTGAGGGTGCGGGACTTATTTAATTTGATGTTTATGGGAGCAACTATTTTACTGAAGGCTGTGTGTGTGTGTGTGCTGTGTGAGGTGGTTGTGTGGACAGATGTTTAGTGTTATGGTGTGTGCATTTGGAGCTGTAGAGTGAGGGTGGATTTAAGTAATTATGTATATGTGAGCATTGTTTCTTAATGTGCAGATTTTTGGGGAACTTGTAGTGTACCGTGGGTTTTTGGTGTCTGTTTTAGAGGGTGAGTTTTGTGTTGGTGTTGTGGGATTTATTCTTTGATGCTGAATTTGTGAGGGCTCGAGGGAATTTATTTGAGCTCCCGGGAATTTTTACCAAGTACGCGGCAGTGTGCGCGCGCGGCGCGTTTTTCGGAATTTCATCAGTTTGAGGTTTCAGCACTTCACCAACTTCAGCGTTGCCTACGGAATGCATTCCAGGTGGGTTGGAATTTCTCCAAAATTTATGGAATGCCCTTTAATGCTCCTGAATGCATTTTGATCATGTTCATCATGTTACTTTCACAGTTTTTACATCTGATAGTTGCCTGGGAATTTTTAGAAAATTATTTAGAACCCCAGATTATTTTTAGTATACTCCTGTTATCTTATGACACTAGGCTGCATGTTCTGTGGACATTATTTTTGCACCTTGATCGTTTTAAAAATCGAGAAAGCTCGTTTTAAGGAAAAACATCATTTTCAAGGTAGTTTTTAAATTATGAGTTCGCTAGAGGTATGGCATTGATTCAGGGTGCATTAGACCTCGTGCCTGGGGGCCGAGGGGTCTCTTTTTGAGTTTTGAGATGAATTATAGTGTCATTTGATATTTGAGCTTCCTTATGGGTTAGTGAAATTACTCTAGATCATGGGTCGTATTCTGATTTAGTGGTGGAGGTGGTTCTCCCACTTAGCTTCGAGGATTTTGGGGTTCCGGCAGATCGAGTCGTGGAAGTTTTCCGACTCAGCCATGGTCGTGCATTATCAGATTGAGTCGTTGAGGGTTCTCCGACATAGCTGTGAGAGTGTTCGGGCTATTCGTGTTTGAGTCGAGGTTCTTTTCCGACTGAGTTGTGTTTTCGAGCTTTGGGATGCCGATCTGTTTGATCGCGGATTATAGCCTGCATGTGCCGCATATTGAGACAGTGAGACAGATGTGATACTTGAGTTCGGTGGGGTCGCTCCCCTCGAGCTACGCCCCGGGTGCGATGATGATACCGAGCCTGACGAGGCTACGATGTGGATATGCGCCTAGTTCATATACTAGTGGTCGCTTGATACCCCTGGCCGAGTTACCATGGGGTCACTTTGTGTGAGATTGAGATAGTCGGTTTAGGACGCCCCACGTAAATCCCGTCCTCTTGTGGATGCGTGGTAGTGGGCAGGTGCGTTCCTAGACGACAGGCGCAGGCTGGACTGAACCAGTTTTGGCAGTCTTTGAGATTGGGTGTTATGAGCGGGTGGTTACATATTATGTTCTTAGATGGTTTTTCCTTGAGCATTGATACTGAGGCATTTTAGCAGTAACGAGAGTATGCATAGCATGTTTATGATAGAGTTTCCTTTTGAGCTTTATGTTTGAGACATATTAGCTGTAGTTTTCCTTCAGCTTATTTATCTATCTACCTATCTATCTGCATACCTATCTGTTTTGCCTCCAGTAGACTTAGTGGGCATACCGTGGATATTGGGACGGTACCCACTGAGATCTGCCTTCTGCAGTAGATCTCACACCCGCTGCGGTGACAGGTTGAGGCAGCTGTTCCGGCTTGGTTCGCGCGGAGACAGCAGATCGAGGTGAGGACGCGGCCGATTAGTTCCTTACCAGCATTGAGAGTCTGAGGTAGATGTACCCGGTGTATTTTATGTTTCCACTTTGTACTGGACATTCTGTGAGACTTTGTAGCTTGAGGATTTGTGTACTAGTGGAGATTTTACTATTCCAGATGTTCAGTTTTATTCTATAGCTTTTGGTTTTTAGTTTCAGCTCTGATACATGTTTTTAGCTATAGATCTGACTTGCAGGGTAGACGCTTTGTCTGTGCGACAGTTTCCGTACAGATGGCGGATCTGTTGGCGAGCCCAGGTCGCAGTTTCGACCCCGGGGCGTGACAGATTTAGGATGTGACACCCCCGGAATTTGGATTAGTCCTATATATAAATGATATAATAGGACTAAATCTTTTAACCCGGCTATAGCATTTTGGATGGTAGCAAGATCCAAGAGGTTATGAGAGTTAAGCGTGCTAGAGGTAGAGTAGTTCTAGGATGGGTGACCCCCTGGGAAGTGGGGCGTCACAGTTGGTATCAGAGCCATTCACCAGCCGGAAATGTGAGATGAGTCTCGGCTGAGCCAGGGTTATATAGCGGGTAGAGCGAGGCTCCCCGGCTAATGACCGTTGTGAGTGGAGTGCAGCTCCTCACAAGGTCGGCTAAGGCTAGCGAGACGAGTCTCACATCGCCTGGTGCTTGTGAGTGTGCTTGAGCCTGACGTGGACGTCAGGGCTTAAAGGGGGGAAGAATGTGACACCCCCGGAATTTGGATTAGTCCTATATATAAATGATATAATAGGACTAAATCTCTTAACCCGGCTATAGCATTTTGGATGGTAGCAAGATCCAAGAGGTTATGAGAGTTAAGCGTGCTAGAGCTAGAGTAGTTCTAGGATGGGTGACCCCCTGGAAAGTGGGGCGTCACAAAAATAGAAATGAAAAAAATAGAATAAGAGATGTGAGAGGAAAGAAAAGAAAGCGCAGAATAGAAGAAAATGTAGAAGTAAAAGGAAGAAATTAGATGAGAGGAATAAAAAATCTATGCAAGAAACCAAAAAATACAAAAGGTCGAAATAAAAATAAAAAATAAAAAAAAATAAAAAACACTGTGTCCCTGTGCGGGCACGCAGCGGCACGTGCCGTGATACTCTCTGGGTATCGCTCTGTCTCGTTCGATACTCAGAGGGTATCGCGGTACAGGAGGGCCAAGAGAGACCCCCCTGTACCATGCCGCCAAATTGGTGGCACAATACGTATCGCTCCGTGCCGTAAGGCACGGATGGATACTTAATTCCTTGATATTAATATGTAAGGAATATATATATATATATATATATATATATATATATATATATATATATATATATATAGGAAAACTCTACCTGTACACCCCCAAGGGGGTGTACAGGTAGCACCACTCATATATATATATATATATATAAAATTAGGCTAGAATACTATTAATAACATCAAGTCATTGGTGTTATTAGGTTTTCAACCCTTGGATGAAGGGATGTGCGGTTAGGATTATAATAGTCTCCTAGGTTTTAGTGGGTGGTTGGTGGAATAGTATGATCTAAGGAGTGGAAATGGTCAAATGGGTAGATCTAATAGCGGAAAACTTGGTATCACCAAGTGCTTGGTGCCAATGATAGCAATGTAGCCAGACTATATATATATATATATATATATATATATATATATATATATATATATATCAAGAATTGAAGTGTCGTAAAACTTGTCGGCACGGTGCGGTCGTGCCGCACCGTGCCAATGCGTGCCGCACCATGCCAATGCGTGTCGGTCACAAAAAATACATGTGTGCCAACACATAATGGCAGGAAATATGTATTTTCTTTAGCAACAAAATATTCTAATTGCTTATTATGTATCTTTATCAAACCTTTTGAACTTCATTTAGAAAATTGTTTACTAGTTTAAAGAAAAGAGAGCTTGAGTTGTGTCATCGGCAAGGGGGTTGTATCATGCCGGTATCTTGTTGGCACGATACGGCACGGTAGATACGGCCCGTGCCATTGGGCACTTAAATCCTTAATATATATATATATATATATATATATATATATATATATATATATATATATATATATATATATATATATATATAGAGAGAGAGAGAGAGAGAGAGAGAGAGAGAACTAGGCTACTATGCTATTAATAGCACCAAGTCATTAGTGCTATTAAGTTTTTAACCCTTGGATGAAAAAATGTGCGGTTAGAATGATAGTGGTCCCATAGGGTTTAGCAGATGGTCGTTTGAATAGTATGATCTAAGGATTGGAAATGATCAAAGAGGTTGATCTAACGGTGGAAAACTTGGTAGCACCAAGTCCTTGGTGCTATCGAGAGACATAGTAGCCAGACTCTATATATATATATCAAGGATTCAAGTGTCGTGGCACGGGGTCGTGCCGAAAACTTGCCGGCAAGGTACGACACGGTGTGTGCCGAAGTGCCAGTGAGTGCCGGTCAAAAAAAATACATGTGTCGACACCAAGGATTTAAGTGTCGTAGCACGGGATCGTGCCGAAAACTTGCCGACACGGTATAGCACAGTGCGTGCCAAACGATACCGATGAGTGCCAGTCACAAAAAATACATGTGTGCCGACACATAATGGTATGGAATATTTATTTTCTTTAGCAACAAAATTTTTTAATTACTTATTATGTATCTTTATCAAATCTTTTGAACTTTATTAACAAAATTACTTAGCAATTTTTTTAAAAAAAAGAGAGTTTTCAGCTGTACCATTTGCACGGGGGTTGTATCGTGCCGGCATCTTGTTGGCACGATACGACACGGTGGATACGGATCGTGCCGATGAATACTTAAATCCTTGGCCGACACATAATGGCATAAAATATTTATTTTTCTTTAGCAATAGAATTTTCTAATTGTTTATTATGTATCTTTATCAAATTTTTTGAACTTTATTGAAAAAATTACTTAGTAAATTAAAGAAAATAGGATTTTGAGCAAGGAATTAAGTATCTCCCTGTGCCTTACGACATAGGGCGATACGTATCGTGCCACCAATTAGAGGCACGGTATGGGGGGGTCTCTTTTGGCCCCTCTGTGCTGCGATACCTTCTGAGTATCAAACGAAACAGAATGATACCCAGAGGGTATCACGGCACGTGCCAGTGTGTGCCCACACAAGCACTGTTTTTATTTTTTACTTCGACCTTTCTTTTCTTCTCTTCACTTCTACGTTTTCTTCTTTTCACTTCTATATTCTATTCTCTTCTACACTCTCTTTTCTTTCCTCTCATATCTCTTCTCCTATTTTTTTTTTCCGTTCTATTTTTTCCTTCCCTTTTTTCTCACAATTTTTTCTTTAATTTTTTCTTTCAATCTCTTATTATTCTTTTATCACTTTGATCTTAAAAGAAAATACAAAGAAATAGCAAAATCGAAGATCTACTTATTAGGTAAGTCAAGAAATTTACAACTTAATTTTTTTTTCATACATTTAGAATATATTTAACTTGTAAAGTTCCTTACACAAATTTTTATTAACAATTTATAAAAATCTGAAAATATATTCACTTAATTAAGTCATTATATGGTCCATTTTTAATTTTCTTGGGTGGATTTAGCATTTTGTGCGAGATTTAAAATATTCTTAACTTTGAAAATTTTATTATTGGATTTAGAAACATGAAAATTCTAATTAAATTGAAAACTAAATAGAAGCAATTGATATTAAAATTTGCTGAATGTATATGTCATATGGTTTATTGTTAAATTTTCATAAATAAATCTCACAAGTTTTTTTATTTAAATTTAAGAAAAAGTAATTTTCTTAGATGAATCTTGCAAATATTGCATAAAAATTTTTAAAAAAATCATTTTCTCTGGTTTATATTTTATAATTTTTAAAATTCTAAAACAATAAAAGAAAAATAAAAAAAAAATAAAAGTTAATCAATTTTTATCATAAACTTATTTAATTTATTCATCGTATGATTTATTATTAAATTTTTATAGACAGATCTAACAATTTTTAAAAAAAAAATTAGAAAAAATAACTTTCTTCAAATTTTTCATAAATATTTTAAAAAAATTTGAAAATGAAAATGAACTATTAGCACTTGTGGTCCTATAATAGTTAGTCTAGTCATCGTACGGTCTTTTATCGAATCAATACGAATGGATCTTGCAAATCTTCATAAAAATTTAAAAAAAAAAAATCTCTATAAACTATAATTGTATTTTATTTCACATATAAAGAAGAATGCTACTATATTAAGGTATTAACTAGTAAGTTAGTAAGTTATTATTGACATTAGATCAAGACAAATCAATACATAACCAAAATTTATAATTATTACTCTAAAACTTTTAAAATAACATTATAAAACTTTATTGGACCCAAAAAAGTTAAACTAAGACCGTGCCAAAGTGTGCCAATAGGAGGTTGTGCGTGCCCATCGGCACGCAAGCGTGCCTGAGCCATACCGTGCCAGGCAACGGCCGGCACACTCCCGTGCCACGACACTTTAATCCTTGGTTTTGAGCTGTGCCATTGGCATAGGTGCTGTATCGTGCTGGTATCTTATTAGCACGATACGGCACGGTGGATACAGACCGTGCCGATGGATACTTAAATCCTTTATATATATATATATATATATATATATATATATATATATATATATATATATATATATATATATATATTGTGGAAAAATAAGGCCATTTTTTTGTGTTCTTTGTTTATTTTATTATTATGAGTTTTATATTAAAGTTGTGTTTATATTTATTAGATCATAGATTTTATTCAATAAAATATAGGTACATAAGAATTTAAACATAAGTGTGAAACTTCAGTTGCATTGTCGCTTTTTATAGTTCATATTTATATATACATATTAGTATATATTATTATCCGAATAATATCCAAATCCAATCAAGGTTTGAATTCGAAAAAATATCTGACCATATCTGTCACGCCCCAAGACCACCAATTTGGTCCGCTTGGACACACGCACAGATCCGCCGAACGGGCAGAATTTCCCCTACCCGAACGAAGCAGAATTCATATACCAACCTGTACAAGCATGCACAAAAAGGATACATGCGATATTAGAGTACACAACAAATTTTAAACGATCAACTTTGAGCATTTAAAGTCTACCACAATTAAAACATAATAAAATAAAACTCTATTAAGTTTTACACTTCTTAGTTCGTTTATTATGCCTAGACCTTGCTAGGTCCTCTACTCTGCAACACCCTTGCCGCGGTCACGTGCCTCGCCGGCGACATCTAAATCTAAAAAAAGAGTACACCACAGGGAGTGAGAACTACGAATAGTTCTCAGTGGGTGTAACCACCGAGAATTGATACTCTACACTCACTCGGTTCAAAGGAGGCATTAGTAAACATCAGCTAATAATAAATAATATTTCTACTAAAGAAATGTAATAACTCTAGTTGCACTACAATGCCTCGAAGTACGCGAGATGCCACTATATCATTATTATAGTGTCTACCCGTTTTGCAACATACCCTCAACCACCTAGGTCAATGCCTTTACGTGTCACAGTTCCTCTCACAACTTTAACCACCTTTTCGTTTTGGTTTCATTTGTTTGCTTACACCTAGTGGAGAGTCGATTTCTCTCGGACTCCCCTCCAATCGGTAGGTAAATGGGGTCGATTGCTTTCGGACTCCCCTACGTACCTCATAGGGAGTCAAAGTCTCTCGTGCTCCTCCCTTTCTTGACACTTCCAAAAGGTCACACATATTTTATCGTTCCACCCTAAGACCATGACTTCTAGGGCTAATACTTTTTGTCAAACACAGGTAACTCGTTTTCTAGTTCTTATTTGACATAGAGTTCACATGTCTCTTTGACTCACATAGGTTTTCACCTAAGTTTAGATGTCACACATTTTAACCTATTTTCTAGGTTCACATTATATCTGTATACATTTAATCATTTTTCTCCTTTCACACAAAAAGATTGAAACCCTAGATTTGCCTAACATGCAACTATACCACATTTAAACCAACAACATAGAGGTTTTAACATGCTATTAAAGTCAAAGAACAATGGACAGAGATATATCACCCATTTTTGGTAATATTCCCCATGTTTGCTAGTCCTCCTTCAACAAAATAGATTTGATCTCTTGAATCCCCCAAGGAACCCTAGAAAATGACTCTAATGAGATCAAAACTCAAAAAACTCTCATTTTCAAAAACCCTAGAACCAAGATCCTCAAAATACCCACTTACCTCTCCTCTTCTAGCACTCAAAACGTAGATGAGAGGGTTCATTTCTTCCTCCTAAAGCTTCCTCTTGAAGCACTCCACCAATTCCAAGCCTCCAAAGAGATCAATCCCAAAATTCTCCAAAGGGATCTAAAGTTTCTATCTTGTTTCTAGAGAGAGAAGGAGAGAATAAGAGTTAGGGCCTTTTGGTTGTGGTTTGGGTATTTATAAAGGGGCTACAAATGCACCAAAACCCTCCAAACGTCCAAAAGTGCAACCTCTTCAAAATTGTTGGTTGCCGCATTGAGTACCGGTACTCAGATTCCAATATCGGTACACGGGCAGTAGTACCGAAACTCCCCAACCAGTTTCGCAAAACCCGAACGTTGATTTTCTCAACTTTTTACTGCATATTGGTACTCATCCGAATCCGTACCAGTACTCGGCAAATCAGTACCATTACTCAAGGTGAGTTCCGCAAAACCCGAACATTGGTTTCTTCTGTACACAACATAGTACCAGTACTGACTTTTAGTTCCGATACTCAATGCAAAATATGCACTTTCAGCAAATTTGAACTTCCGAAGTCCATTTTTGAACCGTTTTCGAGTCGAAAATACTCGATTGACTCCCAAACACCCTTGAAACTATTGGAATGATTCCTAATCCTTATTACTCACTAGAACTTCACAATTTGCAAAAGTTTAGTGCATTACAATATCCGAATCCGTTTTTAGCGAATATGGTAATGAAAATTTAACATCCAACATATATCAGTATCCAAATTCATATATGGAAAAAATATATATGGATGCGGATATGGTTTGTCCAATATCCGACCGTATCTAATCTGTTTTCACCTTTGCCTTTGCGAAGTCGCAATTCTTCGACCTTGTCCCACCAAGTTGAAGCATAGCCACAAAGTCAGGTGGAAACTAACTTTATCTTGTAGTCCTCGATGGCATCCCTGCATTCGAAGAATTTCTCAACAACACTAAGCCAATCAAAAAACTCTTCGGGCTAAAGCCGACCATCAAATTCCAAGAAACCAACCTTGATGGTATCAAATGTATGGAGAAAACTGTCCATAATTGTCTCCTCCCGAACCTAACAGTTGGCAAATGGATTCACATCTCCGTCTTCATCACTAGAATGTCCATAACATTGAACAATGCGTATGCTAACTAGGTCAACCCGAGAATGACTTTTCACCTTCCATTTCCTTCTTGTGATGCACTGCATCAATTTTCTTCTGTTATGCAACCCCCCTTAGCTGTCGTTTATCTGTTGCTGCCCTGTGTTACTGTTCTTTCAAATCTATAGATTGGTTGATGGTGGTTTTGGGTTGGAATTGATATAAGTTAAACCATTACTCATTAAAACTTCAAAATTATTATTTCTTGACAACTTCTGAAGATAAAAGAAATTTCGAGGGCTCCAAGCACACCACAAGTTTTCGTTCCAATTTTATTAATTTGCTTTTCAGTTATTATTAGTATCACGCAAGGATTTAAGTGTCGTGGCACGGGGTCGTGCCGAAAACTTGCCGGCACGGTACGGCACGATGCGTGCCGAGCCGTGCCGATGAGTGCCGGTCACAAAAAATACATGCGTGCCGACACATAATGGCATGAAATATTTAATTTCTTTAGCAACAAAATTTTTTAATTGCTTATTATGTATCTTTATCAAATATTTTGAACTTTATTAAGAAAATTACTTAGTAATTTTAAGAAAAAAGGGTTTTGAACTGTGTCATCGGCACGGGAGTTGTATCGTGCCGGTATCTTGTTGGCACGGTACGGCACGGTAGATACGGCCCGTGCCGATGGATACTTAAAACCTTGGTATCACGTCAGAATGAGAATGTTTAACTTTCAAAACAATTTAGGTTTCTAGTTGAGTTATTATTTTTCGAACTGCACTGAAGGCATTAAAGTACAAAAAATATATCCAATCAATCAAGTCACTTGCCAACAAATAAAATAGAGAAAGTAGAAAACGACGGACGGACTGTCTCATGCATTTATAATAGAAAAACCATGTCCTATAACCTATTACACTACCAACCTGCCCAATACAAAAGCCATTTTTCCTGTTCATTCTGATCTTTCTTCTCTATAGCTTTGAAAGTTGAGTATACAGGCAAAGCAATCCCCACAGTGCAGCTGCACCACATAGATACAGCCAAATAAAGACATGGAACAGCAAGTTTGACAAAATCTCACCTATTTCATACTCAATAGAAAAAGAATTAAGGAGATAAGTTGCAATATGTAGGAAGCTATAACGAGTTGTGTTTGTCAAAATAATAGTCTTCATTGAATATACAAGACAAAGTAAGCATTTAAAAAATGTTTCATCATCTAAAAGTAAACTTAAAGAGGATATGAAACTCACCAAGCTGTTCGAATTACAATATTAGAACCAAGTGGGCTTAGCAAAAGCGGCAGCCCCACCTATTCATGATTAAGCAATGAAACAAAATTACTCAATAACCAAGTCAATTCATACCTTTACAACGTAAAGCAGATAGTCATACATAATTTGGAAGCATCATGATAAAGCAAATAGGTGAAATCTATTAGCAGATAACAAATATCGATCATATTCAATTATTGTTTTGTCTTTCCAAAGGAAAAAAGAAATCAATTCAAGGGTTGAAGTGAGTATCCAAACAATATCTAGGAAAAGTAATATTCTATGGAGGTTATAGGCATGATATTTTCGTGCTTACCTTTTACACATCCTCGATAATTTGTCATGTAAAAACAACAAACACTATAATGCAAGGATTTAAGTATCCATCGGCACGGCCTGTATCCACCGTGTCGTATCGTGCCAACAAGATACCGGCACGATACAGCCTCCGTATCGATGGTACAGTTCAAAACCCTTTTTTCTTTAAATTACTAAGTATTTTTTTCAATAAAGTTCAAAATATTTGATAAAGATACATAATAAGCAATTAGAAAATTTTGTTGTTAAAGAAAATAAATATTTCATGCAAGGAATTAAGTGTCGTGGCACGGGGACGTGCCGCTCGCTGCCTGGCACGGTACGGGCACGCTTCCGTATCGACACGTGGCACACTTGCGTGCCGATGAATACGCATGACCTCCCAGTGGCACACTCTGGCACGGTTTTTTTTTATTTTTTTTGTTCCCAATAAACTCTTATAATATTGTTTTGAAATGTTTAGTCAAAAAAATTATGAATATTGGCTATATATAGCTTACTATACTCACCAATTAACATACTGATAATTTTTTATATATATAAAGTACAACTATATCTCATAGAGAATAGAAATAACAATATAATAAATAAATTCACAAGTATAATAAGTATTTAAATTTACATATTTATAAAGAGAAAACTGCTTAATTCCTCATAGATTGTCGCGGTTGATCATATGGCATAGTGTGATCTGCAGATACCAGATTTATTTGACAATGTTGGTATAAATATTCCTGGTATTTTGGAAAAGTCATATATTCGTGATATATGTCATTGTATTGTCGTACGTAATGTCCATATGCAATTGGATCGCTGATATGATAGACAACAGTCACTTGTACTGGCATATGGACTGCAACATCATAAGAATAATGTGGATATGCAGTATTATCACTATACGTTCGGCATACGAACTTTCACTATACGAAGGTATGGATGGATCATAATCATATCTCTCTCCATAAAAGCCATATTGATATAAGGGATACGATGAAACCGAAGTACTATCAAACTGTGTGCACAAATTATCATCCCTTCGTGGGTGCCCAGTTGACACCGCTTCCAAACCCTCTCTCATCTCCCTATAATCTTGTTGTGAGGGCCTATTACCTCTTCTGCGATCATATAGCACTCCAGATGTTTGACGTGGTCTCGACTCATGATCAGCATCTTGAGTGGCATGAGTAAAATTTTGCTCTTCAGTAAATATAAGACCACCTCTGCCCTCACCTCTACCCTCCTGTTGTGTTGGTGGAATGCATTCACCACCATCCCCACTGCTATTGGTGGTGTCATCGTCATCGCTACATTCATTTTTGGACCGTGGTAACCCAGAATCTGATGGTGTCGATGTATCGCTATCATCATCAAGAGAGATTGCACTAGCTGCATCTAATGGATCCTTCGATGTCATAATTTTTTACCCTTACCACTTATGACTGTTGTTGAAGGTCTCTTTGCGATAGACGATGTCTTCTCTTTTTCCGATTGACTTTGAGTACGACGTGGGCGACCATGTCCAGATCCCAGCATAAGACGCTCAAATTCTGCATCAGAGTCATCCGCAGGATTTTGTGATTTTTCGCCCAAAGATGCTTGTTCTTGCACATTACCAGACTGATTATGAGTCCCCTCTATATTCTCATTAGCCCATCTTTCTACATCACTAACTCCTGCTTCCTCAGCAATTATCCTGAATGGTCATGGTGGATCTCCAGACTCATCGAGCAAAGGGTCGTCTTGATTCTCTGTCTTGTAGCCAATCAAATATGGGATCTGATTCATCATTGATAAAGCTTGCATCTAAAGGATCATAAATTTTTAATTCATTTTCCCTATCATACTCCGCTCGCATGCATCTTAAACGGAACCTCATATTATAGTGGACATAAACTAGCTTCTCTATCGAGTGTACGCTAATCGGTTACGCAGTTTGGTATGTATCAATGCGAAGGTACTCCAGTTGCTCTCACATCCACTAGACGTTGTTTGAGATAAAACACGCACAGCAATTTTCTTTAAATGCTTTGCTGATCCACCGTATTGTAGCCACCGCTCAGATCTCCAATTAAAAATTAAAATTATATCAAAATAGGTTTATCGTTAGATATAAAATATGTAAATTATTTAGTTACTTACTGGGATCGGTGTTGTGTCTCCCGTTAATTGCACCCGCATCGCCAAAAGTTCCAGTAGATTTACGAAATATTTTTTCCTATATTATGATATTATAAAATATTATAATAATGAGGAATTAGCATATTAAAATATAATAAATTAATAATATATTAAAAAAGCTATTGTATCTCATTTATGGCAAGAGCGACATGCATTGGATCCATTTCCAATCTATTGATGGCATTTCGTAATGCCTTTAATAATTCATCATCATATCCAAGATTATAACGATGGTGGTACGACGGATTAAGATAATAACCTATCATTAAGAAAAAAATAACTCCATCAACAATGCAAGAATACAATTGAATAATCACTAACAAATAGTTTTGTTATAATATTTATACTTGCCTGCTTGGTGCAGATCCCGACCTATCTGAACTTCCCAACGTTAATCGATAATTTTTAGATAAGATTGACATCGCAATGGATCGACTTTCTTGATAGTCTCTTTAGCCATCCTCAGCTTATGATAGACGTGTCCCATTTGAGGTATTTTTTCCTGATCCACCAATCGAAGGACCACGTATAGCGGCTCCACAATATCAACAATCTCTTTCACATAATCCCAAAATTTGGTGGACTGAATTATTTGCTCAATAGACTTTCCTTCAGTCTTGGAGGCATAACGAGATGTTTGCCATTCATCCGATGCAAACATAGACTTTAAACTATTTTTATTTTGAAGGATACTGTTTAGAGTGATAAAATTTGTGGCAAATCGTGTGATACCAGGATGTAAGATCTCTCATCCAATGAATTTGGATATTAAAGCATGGACCCAATTATGATTATGCAAATACTTAGATACACTTTATGCAGTTTCTACAATCTTTTTTACCCGATTTATCGTACCAAAGTCAGACATTATTAGGTTGATACAATGCGCTACAAAAAGAGTCCAAAATATGTGTGGATACCTTTGCATCAGTAGTTTGCCAGCTTTCTTGTAGTTTGAACCATTGTCTAACACTACCTATACCACATATTTCTCACCAATCTCACCTAGAACTTGCTCCAATAATACATATATATAATTAGCATCTTCAAATCGACCGGTCGCATCAACTGACTTGTGGAAGACCACCTTGCCATTGCAATAAAATAAAAAATTTATGATCCTCAAATGTGTATGTGATGTCCAACTATCACACATCAAGGTAACACCATACATCTCCCACTGTTGTTTGAAGTTTTTTACCCATGCATGGATATCATTGACCTCCGCATCAAGGTATTTGCCGGCGATCTCATACGGTGTTGGGAGTTCAACTCCTGGACCCTCCTTTTGTACGGCAGTGATTATTGATCTATAATATGAATTGTTTGCTACATGGGAAGGAATATGACTAAAGTGAAAAAACTTTGATATTGCTCGACCAATTCTGTCTTTTTTATCTTTTTTGAGCATTGTATCTATGCGCTGTTGTTGAGCATCGGGACCAGGAAATGTCATTGGGTCTATATCTATAATATTTGGAGCTTTTCCACTTTTTTGTTTTGATTTTTTTTTAATCTGTTGAACATGCGGCCAACAGAACCACTTCGAGATAAACTTGATGGCGCAGAGCCAGATCTAGACCCGCCACCGACATCAAACTGAGAGGTCGTAAATTGTGCTCTATATCGTTGGACTTCATCTTGCTGCCATCTTTTCTGTAAAGATACTTCCATGGCAGCTCTAGTATCAATATCAAATTCATCACCTGTACCTTCATATGGGTCAACAGAGGGATACTCGGCTGCCCGTTTATCTAGTTCATCTCGATCATCCCTCGTTTTTTGTTTTGCTAATTTTGTAGATTCTAACTCAATTTTCATTTCATGTCTTATCTCCTGAGGAACTTTAGTGCATTTTTATACTTCAGAAAAACCTCCCCCGATATGTTTCTTTAAGCGGGTGATACCTCCGCCCATTCCGACCATATTAGAGTAATTACACTTCCAATAAAATCTATTTCCGCCAATCATTTGTCTGTGCTGCCAATCATAATCTTCTGTTTTCTTAGGTGTCATTATAATCTACACAATTTTTTTACATAAAAACAACTATCCTAAAATTCATTAAAAATAATAAGAAAAATAACAACATGATGAAAAATTATATATATCAATTTTGAAAATTATTTCGATTTTATCATTTTTTAAAAATTTTAAAAATTTGAAAATATTATATTTTTTCTCAAAACTTTTCAAGATCCATTTATTGATCCATTTAATTTTCAACTATTTATAAATTATAAAGAAAGGGGATCAATAAATGGATCCTGAAAATAGTTCAAAATTAAATAGTTCAAAATTAGTTCAAAATTAAATAATTCAAAATTAAATAATTTATAAATAACTAATTTTAATTTTTTTAAAAAAAAAAGCTTTATAATTATGAAATATTCAAAAAATCTAAATAAAAACTTAAATTATAACAATTTTTACTTACCTAATAAGTAGATCTTTGATTTCCACTTCCTATGCCTCTTTTTTTAGCGATGAAAAAAAAAAAAAAAAAAATACGAATTGCGGGAGAAAGAAAGAGAAAGAGAGAGAGAGTATAGAAAACTTGCTGCCCGGGAATTAGGAGCGGGAGGGAGAGGGAGGAAAAGGAAAAAAATATTTCTTCCCTCCCCGTTCACGGGTGGAAAGAGAAAGGAAAAAAACAAAAAACAAAAAAAAAAACAAAAGGAAAAAAACAAAAAAACAAAAAAATGTAATGTACAACATGTGATTAAAAAAAAAAAAAAGAACGATGTTGCCTTGCCGTGCGGCACGGCACGGGCGATACCCGTTGGGTACCGCCCTGTCTCGGGCGATACCCAACGGGTATCGCCGATACTCTGGGGGGAGGGGGGGGCGATACCCCCTCCTGTACCGTGCCCCTATTTGAGTTTTCGGCACGACCCTGTATTTAGCATTTCAAATAGTGGGCATCCAAGATATGCAAATTTACAAATTTGAAACCCACTATAACAACCAACCTACATACACACATTTCAACATTTACATAAACAAGAATAATCTATTGAGTTATTCATAATCAATACAAAATAACATATCTAAAAACTACAAAGATTGTGATCTGATGACAAGCAATATGAAGGACCAAGTACAAATTTTTAGGTCACCTTTTTAATGCAGTTCATATTATTTCCGATATAAGAACAAACTACTTCAGTTATTTAGGGCAGGAAAATTACTTTACAATCTATATAACTAAAAGCAACTGCATAGGTACAGTTTACAAAGCATCGTGAGATATCACAAGGTATCTTGTAGGACTTTTCAAACTACTGACACTATTACAAATTATCATTTGTTGCATTCTAAAGCACTAGTAAACAAGTATATCATTAAAGACACCATATATGATAGGCTCATTCCCATCAAATACAAACTCTGCCATGAGAGACCAACTAATTGAAATGGACCTACTCCAGAAAACTTTTATTGACACGTAATAACCAACTATTTCCTGGACTAATATACAGAATAACCAAAACTAACAAAATATCACACCATCTTCCATAAGAGGACTTACGAGTTTAGACATTAGACATACAATTTCAGCATATATCACAATAATGACTGTTCCTTTATGTGTTGACAAAACACAAATGTTTCCTTCTTTTCATCATGTTCAAAGAAGTGACACATTTGATATAGAATCTAAGAAGCCTCCAGTAATGCCCCATTCTTTATTTTTGTTTTTATTTTGAACTTTATTTTGTTATTTGATAGAGAACAACTATTTGGTTTAACTAAAGAAGTCTAGGGGTTATGTGCAATTGTGCAACCCTAATTAATTAAAACCTCCAAACTTTTTCTTTTCTCTTGTACCGCCACCAAACCGGCGCTCTCTCTCTCTCTTTCCTTCTCGCGCGCCTCTCGCTCACGCGTGCTTCACCCACACGTGCACAATCTCTCTCCCTTCTTCGCACGATCGTCGACCCTCGCCCTACGACGCCGTCGCCTACGCTGCACTCCTTGATCTTCATCAGCGTCATTTCATTCATTACCGACACCGTTTTGTTCGTTAAAGGCATCTCGTTCATCGTCGTTCTTGTCATCGAAAAGGTTTTCTATTTATTCTCTTTATCTCTGTTTGTCTATTTTGAAAGTATCCTTCTCTTGATAGGTTTTAGATCTAAAAACTATTCTTTTTTTTTAGAATCTAAATTTGTGTTAAATATTGATCTTGAATCAATAAAAAATTTGAAATTTGTTTGAATCTTTGTATACCCATTAGATTCCAATGTATAGATTTCTTATATTCTATATGTCATTTGGAGTGCCTACCAAGTGTTCGACTTAATGCCTAAGAGAATATAAATATAAATTTTGCTTCCGAATTTGGCCTAATCGGATTACAATTAGTAATTATATGTGCTTTTATCCAAAAATTATCCTTTCAAGTAAGCCTTTGTTTCAAATTTTTTGAATACTATTCGTGTTGCACTACCTTTTTGAATAATATAGTCCATAGAATTCTTCCTTTTGATTGATAGTTAATATTTCTCAACTTATTATTTTCAAAGTCTTTTTCCGATGAGATTGGCCTTTTCGCAACTAATTTAGACCAATGATTAAAGTGTCGTGGCACGGGGGTGTACCGGCCGTTGCCTGGCACGGTACGGGCAGGCACGCTTGCGTGCCGACACATGGTATGCTTGCGTGCTGATGGGCACGCACAACCTCCTAATGGAACACTTTGACACGGTCTTATTTTAACTTTTTTAGATTCAATAAAGCTTTATAATATTATTATAAAAGTTTTAAAGTAATAATCATAAATTTTGGTTATGTATTGATTTGTCATGATCTAATGTCAATGATAACTTACTAACTTACTAATTAATAACTTAATATAGTAGCACTCTTCTTTATATGTGAAATAAAATACAATTATAGTTCATAGAGAAAAAAAAAAAAAAAAAATTTATGAAGATTTGAAAGATCCATTCGTATTGATTCGATAAAAGACCGTACGATGACTAGACTAACTATTATAGGACCACAAGTGCTGATAGTTCCTTTTCATTTTCAATTTTTAAAAATATTTATGAAAAATTTGTAGAAAGTTATTTTTTCTAAAATCTTTTAAAAAATGGTTAGATCTGTCTATAAAAATTTAATAATAAACCATACGATGAATAAATTAAGCAAGTTTATGATAAAAATTGATTAACTCTTAAATTTTTTTTGATTTATCTTTTATTGTTTTAGAATTTTAAAAATTATAAAAAATAAATCGGAAAAAATTATTTTTTAAATATTTTTATGCAAAACTTGCAAGATTCATCCAAGAAAATTACTTTTTCTTAAATTTAAATAAAAAAACTTGTGAGATTTATTTATGAAAATTTAACAATAAACCATATAACATATACATTAAGCAAATTTAAATATCAATTGCTTCTATTTAGTTTTCAATTTAATTAGAATTTTCATGTTTCTAAATCCAATAATAAAATTTTCAAAAGTCAAGAATATCTTAAATCTCGCACAAAATTCTAAATCCATCCAAAACAATTAAAAATGGACCATATATAATGACTAAATCAAGTGAATATATTTTCAAATTTTAATAAATTGTTAATAAAAATTTGTATAAAGAACTTTGCAAGTTAAATATATTCTAAATTTATGAAAAAAAAAATTAAGTTGTAAATTTCTTAACTTACCTAATAAGTAGATCTTCGATTTTGACATTTCCTTACATTTTCTTTTAAGATCAAAGTGATAAAAGAATAATAAGAGATTGAAAGAAAAAATTAAAGAAAAAATTATGAAAAAAAAGGGAAGGAAAAAATAGAACGAAAAAAAAAATAGAGGAAAAGATGTGAAAGGAAAGAAAAGAGAGTGTAGAAGAGAATAAAAAGTAGACGTGAAAAGAAGAAAAGGCAGAAGTGAAAAGAAGAAAAGAGATAAGAGAAGGATAAAGGTGAGAGAAACCCAAAAAAAAAAGGCTAAAATAAAAAATAATAAAATAAAAACACTCGGTGCCTGTGTGGGCACGCCAGGGAATAAAGTGCCGCCCCGTGCCCCTCGACACGGGGCGGCACGTATGGTACAAAGGGGGTGCCAAGGCGCCCCCCGTGCCGCGATACCCTCACGGGTATCGCGCGAGACGGCGGGATACCCGCGAGGGTATCGTTGCACAGTGCCGTGTCGTCCCCTCTCTTTTTTTCTATTTTTTCTTTGTGCAAATCCTTCGCTCTCTCTCTCTCTCTCACTCTCTCTCACAGAGTTAGTTTTGATTTTTTTGTTACGGTTGTTTTTTTTTTCTCTCACAACTAGTTTTGATTTTTTTTTTTGTGATTGTTTTTTTTTTAGGGTGGGCTTTTGTACCTCTCATCTGTTGTTGTTCTTTTTTTAATGAATTTTTTTTTGGTAGATCCTTATGTCTCCCATCCAATTTTTTTTCTTCGATTGACCTTTATATTTCCTACGTGATTTTTTTTTCTTTCAAATATTTTAAATTTGTAAAGTTTTTTTTTTAAGAAATATAAAATTAGGTAATTTTTTTATTTGTATCTTATAAAAAGTTGAAAATAAATATAATTGATTTAATTATTATATAGTCAAAATTTTAATTATTTTAAACAGATTTAGTATTTTATATGAGATTTGAAATAAAAATATTTTTAACTTTGAAAATTCTATTTTTGAATTTAAAAGATTGAAAATACTGATAAAATTAAAAGATAAATTAAATCAATTAATACTTAAATTTGTTCAATTTATCTGTCAAATAATTTATTGCTAAGTTTTTATGAATAGATCTAATATTTTTTAAAAAATATTTTAATAAAAAACATTTTCCTTCAAATATTTAATAAATATTTTAAAAAAAATTAAATGAAAAAAAATTATCAAAGCAATTACGGTCCTATTATGGTTAACCTAAATATCTAGCGGTCTCTCGTCAAATCAATATGCATCAATCTCAAATTAATATGTATCAATCTTGCAAATATACATTAAAATTTTAAGAAAAAATATTTCTTTAATTTTTTATATTATATTTTTTAATAATTTCAAGAAAAAAAAGATAAAATCAAACTTATTTTAAAAGTTAATCAATTCTCACATTTTTTCTAAAAATTTTGAAAAGAATATTTTTCTTCAATTTAAAAAAAGTAAAAAAAAAAAAAAAATTATCAGCATAATTGTGATTCTATTCTGGTCGCTCTAGTCATTATATGATCTCTCGTCGAATCAATATGACTGCGTTTGGTTCAGGTATAAATTAGAACTGCTTATTCCAGGGATAGATATAAGTTCAGGAACGAGCAGAAATAAGGCCAATTTTACGTTTGGATGAAAATTGGGTTGTTCCTAGGAATAAGAAAAATAGCGTTTAGATAGTTAGATTAGAATAGTGAGAACAAGAGTAATTATAATTTTAAAATAATAATATTTTATCTAAATAATTAATATAAAATATTAATTAAATTAAAATTTAACTTATTTAATTAATTATTATCAGATAATCCTGAATATTAATTGATAAAATAATTAACAATAATGAGTATATTAATAAATAATTCAATTAATTACAAATAATTTAATAAATTAATTAGTTAATTATCTAATAGTTAGATAATTAGTTAATAAAATAATTAGATTAGTAAAAATATTAGATTAATTAAATAGTTAATACAATAATTAAAAGGCTTTTTTTGAAAATGACCCTGTAAGAATTTGAATTTTTGAAAATGGCCCTACAAAATTTGTATTTGCAAAAATGGCCCTCTTCCTGCCAACTGGGCGCCACGTCAGCGTGCCATGTCAGCTGGGCGGGGTGAGGTGTAATAAGTTGAACACGCAGGTTCATCCTGCGTGTTTAAACACGCAGGATGAACCTGCGTGTCTTAACACGCAGGTTCAACCTGCGTGTTCACTAACCCTAAATGCCCGCCCGACCTTCCTCCCTCACTTCACTTGTCTCTCTCTATCTCTCTCTCTCTCTCTCTCTCTCTCTCTCTCTCTCTCTCTCTCGTTCCCGTGCCGCAGCCCCGCAGCCCCGCAGCCGCCGGCCGTCGTCGGAGGTGAAAGAGGCGCACGAGCACTCTCTCTCTGTCTCTCTCCCGTGCAGCAGCCTTCTCTACATCTAAGGTACTTTTGCAATTTTTTTTTATTTTTTTTTTTCTGTGGTGAAATTGTATGATCTGCTGTAAAATAGCATTAATAGGTCAAAATAGCATTAATAGATGATAAAATAAAACTTGAATAATTTCCTGAGTGGTTGCACAACATATTTTTGGGTTACGGAAATCCGTCTGCTGCACAGTGGACTAACATGCCAGACCTTTTGGACATGATAGACTTCAAGGAGACTTTTCTTGATGCTGACCATCTAAGAGAAAGCTTTCTGAATTATGAGGTGAAATCATATATTGCATCGAATTTTACTCCCTGTTTTGTTGAGCTCCCGTAAAGAACTTCCCTTCTTGAGAAGCGGAAGATTGATAATTTAAATAAAGCATCTGAAGCTTTTGATTGAAGGTCCAAACTAAGCTTTTGGGCCCTAATTGCCAAAAGGTCTGGCAAGTTCCAAAACATATTTTTTCATAATACCTTAGATGAATAATTTCATGAATAGCAAGTTCCAAAACATGAATAATTTCATAATACAACTAAATTTTCATCAAAAATAGCAAATAAAACTTGCAAGGACAATTTTCAAAATAAAAAACCTGCATCTATTCAAATATAAGTAGCTAGAAATAACATTCTAAATCTACTAAACAATGATTCACCAAGACACTATGAGGATCCATGATTATTCCCTCTACATCCAAGACACTAATGATTATTCCCTCTATTATGTGATACTATGTTTAAAAATAGATCGTTATAGGGAAATTAAAATAAATCTATAGGATAGTTAAATATTACTTTTAAATAATCAGATGATAAAATAAAAATGCACCAAACTATTAGATAGTTAAGTATAATATTTTGAACTATAGGGTGGTTATGTGGTAATGTGCTAAATCATAGTGAGAAAAAAAAGGAAAATGCTTCTTGTAAATGCTTCTTGCATCATGGTAAGGTGCACAGCTCATAATCGTTTTTAAGTTCTTGAATGGTGAATTCATGACCCAATTGATGACTCTTTTAGATATATGGTCCATGAGAGTTGGCAAAACATCTTTCTGTTTTATTATTGATAAATCGATGACTATGAATGATGTTTACTTTGAAAAAGTTCTCATATAATAGGTCAAAATTGTTTACTATAGGATTATTGTTCTTAAAAGCTCCTAAGATATTTATTGATCAAGTGCTTAATTACAATATAAAAATAGGTTGTCAGTAGGCTTAACCAAAATATAATTTAGGCGAGCACGGCAACGAGGACCTGATCTTTTTTATTTTAGGCGAGCACGGCAATGACAGTCCTCCCAGACTGATCAGCCCTCATCTTCAGCTCCTTCACAGCCAGAGGGCACGGCTATTTCACAGTTGGACCAATTGGACCGTATAGAGCCATTTGATTAGTTTACATTGTTATATATTGTTATATTCCTATTATTTTGTTGTGATGAGCTGTGTTCTTGTGTTGTTGTGTTGTTGTGTTGTGTGATGTGATGTGATATGATGTGATGTGATGTGATGTGCGATGTGAGCCATGATATGATGTGATGTGATGTGTTGTGTTTTGTTGTGTTGTTGTGTTGTGCGATGTGATGTGATGTGCTTTGTTGTGTTGTTGTGTTGTTGTGTTGTGCTAATGTATGATGTGCGATGTGATGTAATGTGATGTGATGTGTTGTGCTTTGTTGTGTTGTGCTCGTAATCGTGTATTTTGCTTCTTCTTTGAAATATTGAAACTTACTGTAATCATTGTTCAATGTAATATTTATAATTCCTCTTTTTCATGCCCTTCTTTTTTTTTTAATGCTCACTATGTATATGCTTTGCATTTATTATTTGTTTAAAGCTTTAGTTGACAAAAATACCAGTTTCTTTATATGGATTTTTATTTTTTGATTTGTTTGAAGCTGCTTTTTCTTCTTCTTTTTTTTGTCTTTGGAGGCATGCTATTCATGTGTGGGAACTTAAATAGAGAATTACTTCATTTTGTTTTTTAATCTTATAGGAGAAATACAGGGATTATAAATTCTCACTTGCAACTTGTGTTGTTTTATCGGGAATGTATGAAGATGATTTGGAAACAAAATGATTCAAATTTAGATAAATTAAAAAACATTAGATGTCAAAAATTAAACTTTGTAATTTAAATTAGGAGCATCTCCGAATTTTAAAAAAAAGAAACATAACACAACACATAAACATGTTTCAAAACACAACATGTAGAGAGGGAAAAAAAAAAAAATCCTGTCTAAACACGCAGGTTCATCCTGCGTGTTCAACTTACCACACCTCACCCTCACCGGCTGACATGGCACGCTGACGTGGTGCCCAGTTGGCAGGAAGAGGGCCATTTTTGCAAATACAAATTTTGTAGGGCCATTTTCAAAAATTCAAATCTTTACAGGGTCATTTTCAAAAAAAGCCCTAATTAAAATTATATTTACTTTAATTAAACTTATTCTCAATTAATTGATAAAATAATTAACAATAATCACTATTATTAATAATTAATAATTTAATTAACTACAAATAATTTCATAATTTAATAATTTAATTAATTAATTATCTAAATACTTAAATAATTAGTTAATAAAATAATTATATTAGTTAAAATATTAAATTAATTAAAGAGTTAATACAATAATTAAAATTATATTTACTTTAATTAAGCTTATTCTCAGTTAATTGATAAAATAATTAACAATAATCAGTATTATTAATAATAAATAATTTAATAATTTAATAAATTAATAATTTAATTAGTTAATTATCTAAATACTTAAATAATTAGTTAATAAAATAATTAGATAAGTTAAAATATTAAATTAATTAAAGAGTTAATACAATAATTAAAATTATATTTATTTTAATTAAGCTTATTCTCAAATGGGAACAAGCCTTGTTCCAGGAAAAAGCTGGAACAGTAGTTCCAACCTTTACCAGCTTATTCCAGGAAGACGAGGATTGTTGTTCTCATCCATAACCAAACGCGTTTGGGGAACAAGGCTGGAACAAGGCCTTATTCCAGACCTTGTTCCCGAAACAAATGAAGCCTATATGAATTATAAAAAAATTTGAGAAAAAATATAACTTTCTATGAATTAATATTTTATAATTTTTTAACTTCTGAAAAAAAAAAATTATAAAACCAAAAGAATTTTTCAAGTTGATAAATATGATTTTCTCATCATGTTGTTCTTTTTCTAACTTTCTTGAATAAATTTTACTTGTGAATTTTATTATTATATTTTAATTTCTATTCTCTATGAGATATAACTTTTTTACATTTAAAAAAGCTTACTACTATAACAATTGATGGGTATAGTAAGCTATATATAGTCAATATTTATAATTATTTAACTAATCCTTTCAAAATAACATTATAAAAGCTTATTGGGAATAAAAAAAAAAAAAAAAAACGTGCCAGAGCGTACCACTGGGAGGTCATGCGTATCTATCGGCACGCAAGCGTGCCACGTATCAGCATGGAAGCGTGCCAGTGCCATAACGTGCCAGGCGGACAACGGCACACCCCCGTGCCACGGCACTTTATTCCTTGGGGCAAGCACTGGCACGTGCCATGAAACCCTCTGGGTATCGTTCTGTCTCGTTCGATACTATAACGACCCGACCCACTAGCAATAATAACTCGTTGGGCCCAAACCACAGCCCAAAATGCTTAAGCCCAGTTATTATTACTAGTGTCCAAGTCTCATATAAACCCAATCACAAATCCATCCACATCCGATGTGGGACTATTGGGGGCGTCACAGACTCCCCCCGTTTAGGCCTGACGTCCTCGTCAGCCCAAACACACACACACACAAGCCCAAGATCACCAGGCGATGTGAGACTCGTCTCGCTAGCCCTGTCATCTAGACCCAGACTCAGCCGAGACTCGCCGCACACTTCCGACTGGTTTTTGGCTCTGATACCAAATGTAACGACCCGGCCCACTAGCAATAATAACTCGTTGGGCCCAAACCACAGCCCAAAATGCTTAAGCCCGGTTATTATTACTAGTGTCCAAGTCTCATATAAACCCAATCACAAATCCATCCACATCCGATGTGGGACTATTGGGGGCGTCACAGATACTCAGAGAGTATCACGGCACAGAGGGGCCAAAAGAGACCCCCCTGTACCGTGCCCCCTAATTGGTGGCACAATACGTATCGCCCCGTACCGTAAGGCACAGGGAGATAATTCCTTAATTTAGTCTTGTGCAGTTGTGCTAATATTCTTTTTGAGCCTATACAAATTATTTTGCTAGGTGTTCCTTTTTAAAAACTCATGTTTCTTATGAAGTAATTAGTCCAATGTTACATGAATTTGACGTCATTTTAGAAACTCAATCGGAACCTAGTAACCTTTGGTTAGTTTCGTGCTTTGTGCTTGTAATAATGATATTTTTTCTTACGTTAGGTTTCATTGATTAATTTGATACCCGACGTTTGACCAAACGATTCTTGGGCTAATTGGAGGTAAGTAACGTAACACCCGTTAATTTATTTTCGGTAAAATTGTAATAGTATGTTATGGAAACAAAAACTCATTTGTGTAGATTTTTTTTAAAAATGGGTTAAGTGAGTTTATATAAATTACAAATCGTTGAAAGATTTCTAAAAGGTTTTGCTTTATTTGCTATGCAATTTCAGAAAATGTGTACTTTAGAAACTGTGCTATTTAGTAAAGAATATAGTATTTGATAATTTGCTCTTTTAAATATTGACTAGATAAATAATCTCAAAATGTGTTGTCTCTTGGTATTTTGCTATAATTATGTTGGCCATGTTCGCATGAATTTTGTGATAGAAGCTAGCTTCGATTTTTCGATGCACCACCGAGTGCACTTTTGTGACGTGCCTTTGGGTGCAATTTTGTGATGCGCCTTCGGGTGCTATTTAGATACAACTTCGGGTGATTTCACTCTACGATCGCACCTTCGGGTGCCTCTGATGTGTGTTTAGGACCTTTGCCAACAAGTCGCTAATTATCGGAGACTTGTTTGAAATTCTAATTCTTAGAATAAGAATACTTTTGTTTAAATTTTATTCTTCTTTATTCTTTGTGAAATATACTTGTTATGAAACTCAAAATTCTAAAATGAGATTTCTACGGGCACCATTATATTCTTGTGACAAGGTTATATCTAAATATTTATAAATTATTTTGTTTATAACCTTAATCCAACTAATGTGGTGTATGGTTGCTTACCCAAGTACAGAGTCTAATCAGCTTGTGGGGGATGGGAACGAGTGATCGCTAGATGTTGAAATTCTTTTGCTTCGAAAATATTATTGATAAAATTAGATAGTTTAGTTAGTTTAAAATTTAATTTGTGATTGACATAATATATATTTGTTTGATTAGAATTGTTGCAAAATTTTGTGAGCTTAGTTGAGTATTTGTAAAACTTCCAGCTATAGATTTAGTTTTGTGGTTTCAAATCTAATAAGTATTTAATTTGATATCGTGATAGATTATTTTTGCTCAATATCAGCATATTTTGTTGCCTTGCATGTTTGTGATTAAATAATTACAAATATGCGGCGTCTGTTATATCTTGGGTTTGGGGAGTCACAGAAATTGTGGTATCAGAGCCCTAGGTTTAAAGTTGTAGCGTAATAAGTTATAGAATTGAGAGATTAACCTTAGGACGTGTGAGATGAGCAGAGATAGGTTATGTTTGAGTTTGTTTCTTCTGTAAATCTATTACTTTTCTTATACTTCATATATTTATACTAGTATTCTTAGTTCTTCTATTTCGTTAGATGACTCGCCAATATCGTTGTATGCGCTCAAACAACGAACAACCCGAGGACCAGCCTATGGATAGGTCTAGTAACGCAAATCAAAATCCACCAGTCGCTTCTCAATCTGCAAATTTGCCTCCGCAGACGAATCCATCTCAACATGTAGTTGCATTTTCAACCCCACCTCCACCTGCAAATTCATCTCAGCCTACAGCACCAATTCCCCAAATGTAACAAGATAGAGTTGTGGACCCCACGGTCACACAATTAGTGCAAACTGTGATGGGGCTTGTGCAAATACAACAGCAACAACTTCAGCAGCGCCCACCTCCCATTTTTTTCAAAACTGGTCCTCGTGCCCATAAGAGAACCATAAATGAGTTTAAAAAAGTTGTTCCCCTACCTTTTTCAAGCACCACCAATCCGAATGAGGCTGAACTTTGGGTTGAAGAGATGGAGAAAGTTTTTACAGCAATAAGATGTGACGAAGAGAAGGTAAGGTTTGGAACCTACATGCTTCAGGGTAGTGCAAATAATTGGTGGAAGAGTGAACTGCACGCACGCCCATGGGGGCAACCCTGCAGCATCCACCTGCGCTACACTTGGATAGCTACGACGACGTTGTGGGCCGAGCGAAGTCCTTGGATACTGTGCGCAGGCACGTGAAGAAAAAAAATGCAAATTCAAAGAAAAGGAACAGAGAATCATTTTCAAAAGGTGGGTGGAATAATTCAAGGTCAACCAAATCTCCTACTTCAGAAAGTCCTCACCATTCGTCAGCTCCTCATGTTGGGTCATCAAGTGGAAATTCTCTGGACGTGAAGTGCACCGTTTGTGGTGAAAGACACAAGGACGCTGATTGCAGACATATCACTGGAGCATGTTATAAGTGTGGTGCAATGGATCATTGAATTGCACAATGTCCTAAGCTTAACTCGGACACAAAAACTACGACGAAGCCTCAAACCACTCCAAATACTTCATCTAATCATACTCCTCATGCCAAGCAGTTTAAAGGCGATAGGCCTCAGACTCAGGACCATGTCAATGCCCTTTCTCAACAAGACGCCCAAGAATCTAATGTCGTGGTGTCAGGTATCTTACCTGTTGCCTCCGCTCATGCTCTTGTACTTTTTGATTTTGGTGCTATTTATTCTTTCATCTCATCCACTTATACTCGAAAGTGTGCACTACCTTCTAAATCTTTAAATTATATTTTGTGTTGGTTGTGACGCCCCACTTCCCAGGGGTTCACCCATCCTAGAACTACTTTAGCTCTAACACGCTTAACTCTTAACCTCTTGAGCCTAACCACCGCCCAAAATGCTATAGCCGGGTTAAAAGGTTTAGCCCTATTATATCTCATATATAGGACTATTCCTAATCCTGGAGTGTCACATTCTCCCCTCTTTTAAGCCCTAACGTCCTCGTCAGGCTCGAGCACACTCACAAGCATCAGGCGATGTAAGACTCGACTCATCTCGCTAACCTTGTCATTTAGACCATAGTTTTAGCATATCTTTCCCAGACCTTGGCTTAACCGAGACTCATCTCACACTTCCGGTTGGTTATTGACTCTGATACCAAACTATGACGCCGCAACTTCCCAAGAGGTCATCCATCTTAGGACTACTCTCAGCCCTAGCATGCTTAACTCTCTTAACAACTTGGGCCTAACCACTGGCCAAAATGCTATAGCTGGATTAAGAGGTTTAGCCCTATTATATCCTATATACAAGACTATTTCAAATCCTGGGGTCCCACATTGGTACTCCCACAGGGGATAAGTTTAGTATTGACAAAATTTGTAAGTGTACAATTAGTATTGATGGTAGAAATTTGTTTGCAAATCTCCATGTTATGGACATGCGAGATTTTGATGTAATTTTGGGGATGGATTGGCTCTCGTACCACTATGCTACTGTGAATTGTCGTGAAAAGAGGGTGGACTTTAATATTTCCGGAGAGACAAAATTTGCCTTTCTCAAAAATAATGGTTATGCTCCACCTCAGGTCATTTCAACTTTACAGGCTTGACAACTCTTAAGATATGGATGTGAAGCCTATATTACAATGGTGAAGGACCTTAGTTTGGACGCCAAAAAGTTGGAAGACATTCCTATGGTGAAGGAGTTTCCCGATGTATTTCCTAAAGACTGATAGGGAAATTAAATTCTCTATTGATTTGGCTCCAGGAACATATCCTATTTTTAAGACGTCTTATTGCATGGCACCGAGTTAAAAGAATTACAAGCACAACTACAAGAGCTCCTTGACAAAGGTTTCATCAAACCTAGCGTATCTCCTTAGGGTGCTCCGGTACTTTTTGTCAAAAAGAATGATGGCAACTTACGGCTATGCATCGACTACCGTGAGCCGAATAAAGTAACAATGAAGAATCGATATCTTTTGCCTAGAATTGATGATTTATTCGATCAGCTGCGCGGTGCAGAAGTCTTCTCCAAGATTGATCTGAAATCAGGATATCATCAACTAAAAGATTAGAGCTGAGGATATACCCAAAACAGCTTTTCACACACGTTATAGGCACTGTGAAATATGAATTCCAAGTAATGCCCTTTGGTTTGACTAATGCTCCAACGCCATTTATGGATTTAATGAACAGAATTTTTAAGCCTTTCATGGATAAATTTGTGGTGGTTTTTATAAATGACATCCTGGTGTATTCTAGCAGTCCAAATGAGCATGAGGAACATCTCAAGATAGTCTTGGGCACATTGCGGCAAAAGAAGCTCTTTACCAAATTTAAGAAGTGTGAATTTTTTGGCTTCATAGTGTTTCCTTCCTTGGAAATATCATATCTAAAGAAGGTATTTCGGTGGATCCGAAAAAAATAGAAGCTGTGGATAATTGGTTGCGGCCTACTAGCGTCAGCGAGAATCGAAATTTCTTGGGTTTAGCAGGATACTAGAGAAAATTCGTAGAAGATTTCTCTGGAATTGTGGTGCCCTTAACTCATTTAACAAGAAAGGGAGTCAAATTTCAATGGTTTGATAAGTGCAAGCAAAGTTTCAAGGAGCTGAAGAAGCGACTTGTGTCGGCACCCGTCCTTATCTTGCATGTTAGTGGTAAGAAATTCACTATTTATAGTGTGATGCTTCAAAAAAGGGATTGGAATGTGTTCTAATGCAAAATGAGAAAGCCACCTATGCCTCACAACAATTAAAGTCATTTGAAGAAAACTATCCCACGCATGACCTGGAATTAGCAGCAGTAGGCTTTGCACTGAAAATATGGAGATATTATCTCTATGGCGAATCGTGTGAAAATTTTACAGATCATAAAAATTTAAAATATATTTTCACAAAGAAGGAATTCAACATAAGGCAAAGGAGATGGCTAGTGTTACTGAAAGATTTGACATAACCACTAAATATCATCTCGGAAAAGTAAATGTCATGACACATGCTCCAAGCAGGAAGTCATCTGTAAATATTACTATGCTTATTACCTCTCAGCGGCACACTTTGGAGGACTTAAGGCGGCTTGACACTGAGATTTGCATTTATGAGTCTGATGCTCAATTGGCCAATTTGCGGGTTCAACCCACTTTGCTAGATTGGATTAAGACTGCCCAGATGAATGGCCCCCAACTACATAAGACTCGGCAAGCAGTGGAATCAGGTGCACAGTCAGAATTCAAAATTCACGATGACGACTGTTTGAGGTTTGGAAATCGCTTGTGTGTTCCTAAGGACCCAAAACTCAAATACGAAATCCTAGAGGAAACCCACCATTCTAGACACTCTGTGCATCTAGGAGGTACCAAAATGTCCAGAGACTTAAAGGACACTTTTTGGTGGAATAATATAAAACGGGAGAATGCAGAATTTGGGGCTAAATGTTTAACATGTCAACGTGTCAAGATCGATAAACAAAGATCGGTCAGTCTACTCCAACCACTTCCAATTCCCAAATGGAAGTGGAAGCACATAACTATGGATTTTGTTACCGATCTACCTAGAAGCAAGAAGGTTAATGATGCGGTTTGGGTTATAGTCGACAGGTTGACTAAGTCGGCTCATTTTCTGGCCATAAAAATTGGTATGACATTAGAGAAACTGGCAGAGCTTTATATTGGACAGATAGTTCGATTGCATGGTGTTCCGGTCTCGATCGTTTCTGATCACGACTCCAAAATTTGTGTCTCATTTCAGACGGAGTTTACACAAGGCTTTGGGTACTACACTCAGTTTTAGTACTACTTTCCATCCACAAACAGATGGTCAGTCTGAGAGAACCATACAAATTTTAGAAGATATGCTACGGGCATGTGTCATCGATATGAAGGGGATCATCATTTACCTTTAGTGGAATTTGCTAATAATAATAGTTTTCGGTCTAGTATACAAATGGCTCTTTATGAAGCTTTGTATCGGAGGAAGTGTAGGTCTCCACTGTGTTGGGATGATGTTGGTGAAAGGAAGCTTCTTGGTCCAGAGATTGTTGTAAGAACAATTAAGAAAATTCACTTAATAAAAGAGCATCTCTGAATAGATCAAAGTCGGCGGAAAAGCTATGCAGATAATCGAAGACGACAATTGGAATTTGAAGTTGGAGACCATGTGTTTCCAAAAGTGCCACAATCTAAGGGTATATTGCGCTTTGGAGTTCGTGGGAAGCTTAGCACTCGTTATGTAAGTCCTTTTTAAACTCTTGAGAGGGTTGGACATGTGGCTTACATGCTGCCTTACCGCCTTCTTTGGCCAATGTGCATAATGTGTTCCACGTGTCCATGTTAAGGAAATATATTCATAACCAAAGCCATGCCGTGGAATTAGCACCCTTTCAACATAAAGAAGACTTATTTTATGGTGAGCAGCCCGTGCGTATTATGGACCGAAAAGATCAACTGTTAAGAAGACAAACTCTTCCATATGAGGCTACTTGGGAGCTCAAGAAGCGAATGAAATCGCAGTACCCTCATCTTTTTGAGAGTTGAGGTAAGTTAAGTTTAGAAGACAACTTATTTTTAGAGGGGAAGGATGTAATGCCCCATTCTTTATTTTTGTTTTTATTTTGAACTTTGTTTTGTTATATGATAGAGAAGGACTTTTTGGTTTAACTTAAGAAGTTTACGGATTATGTGCAATTGTACAACCCTAATTAATTAAAACCTCCCAACACTTTCTTTTCTCTTATACGGCCACCAAACCCCCTCTCTCTCTCTATCTCTCTTTCCTTCTCGCATGTCTTTCCCTCACGCATGCTTCACCCACACGAGCGCGATCTCTCTCACTTTCTCGCATGATCGTTGACCCTCACCTTACAACGTCGTCGCCTCCGCCGCACTCCTTGATCTTCATCGGCGTCGTTTTGTTCGTTACCGACGTCGTTTTGCTCATTAAAGGCATCTTGTTCCCAGTCGTTTTCATCATTGAAAAGGTTTTCTATTTATTCTCTTTATCTCGTTTTGCCTATTTTGAAAGTATCTTTCTCTTAATAGTTTTTAGATCTAAAAACTAATCTTTTTTTTAGAATTTAAGATTTGTATTAAATATTGATCTTGAATCAATAAAAATTTGAAATTTGTTTGAATGTTTGTACACACATTAGATTCCAATGTATAGATTTCTTATATTCTATATGTTATTTAGAATGCCCACCAAGTGTTCGGCTTAAAGCCTAAGAAAATATAAATGTAATTTTTGCTTCTGAATTTAGCCTAATTGGATTACAATTAGTAAATATATGTGTTCTTATCTGAAAATTATCCTTTCAAGTATTTAAGCCGGCGTTTGACCAAAAGATACTCGGGCTAAGCGACCTAACACCCGTTAGTTTATTTTCGGCAAAATTGTGGTAGTATGTTATGAAAGCAATCACTCTTTTGTGTAAATTTTTTTAGAAATGGGCTAAGCAAGTTTATATAGGTTGCGTTTGGTTCGGGTATAAGAAAAAATTAGTTATTCCTGGAATAGGTATAATTTCAGGTACAAACATGAATTAAAGTAATTTTGTGTTTGGTTGAGTATAGGAGTTGTACCGGAAATAAAAAAATTTGTGTTTGGTAAATTAAAGAGGAATAAGAAGAATAGAGGGAATTAAAAAAAAATTAAAAAAAAAATTAAAAAAAAAAATTAAATTAAATTTTATAAATTTAAACATCTTATAATTTAAAAAAAAAATAATTAAAAAAAAAAAAAAAAAAGCTGTTCCACCTTCCATCCTTATACCGGATAACTTGGTATGGGGGGGAACAACCGCTGTTCCCCCCCATCCAAAATCACGTTTGGATATAAGGGGGGGAATAACCCCCTTATCCCCCCTTATACCCGTTGCCAAACGGAGCCATAAAGTACAAATCATTGAAAGATTTCTAAAAGGTTTTACTTTATTTGCTATGCAATTTCAAAAAATGTCTACTTTAGAAACTGTGCTATTTGGTAAAGAATTTTGTATTCAATAATTTGCTCTCTTTTAAATGTTGACTGGATAAATAATCTCAAAATGTGGTGTCTCTTGGTATTATGCGATAATTATGTAGGCCATGTCGACATGAATTTTGTGAAAGAAACTATATTCGATTTTTTGATGCACCACCGAGTGCAATTTTGTGACGCACCTTTGGGTGCAATTTTGTGATGCGCCTTCAGGTGCTATTTAGATACACTTTCGGATGATTTCGCTCTATGATCGCATCTTTGGGTGCCTCCGATGTATGTTTAGGACCTTTGCCAACAGGCCGCTAGTTATCGGAAACTTTTGTTTGAAATTCTAATTTTTAGAATAAGAATACGTTCGTTTAAATTTTATTATTCATTCTTTATGAAATATACTTGTTATAAAACTCAAAATTCTAAAATGAGATTTCTGAATGTTGCCAAACTCAGTAACCATTATATTCTTGTGATAAAAATATATCTAAATATTTATAAAATATTTTGTTTGCATGCTTAACCCAACCCAGGTACGAAATCCGATTAGCTTGTGGGGAATGGGGCCGAGTAATCGCTAGATGTTGAAATTTTTTTGCCTTCGAAATATTATTAACAAAATTAAATAATTTAGTATAAATTTTAATTTGTGACTAATATAAAATATATTTGTTTGGTTAGAATTATTGCAAAATTTTGTGAGCTTAGTTGAGTATTTATGAAACTTTCAGCTATAGATTTAGGTTTGTGGTTTCAAATCTAATAAGTATTTAATTTGATCTCGTGAAAGTGTCACGCCCCGGAACCGCCGATTTGATCGGTTCGGGTTCGTGCACAAACTCCCCGCCGGACGATTAAACCGCGCTTAAACCGAACGGAACGGTCAACCACATTCACATGCCTCGGTTGGAAGCGAAAGGATACGTAATATCAGAGCACGAGGGAAAAACACAACAAAAAAAGAACTCTTATTCCAATCTAACAATTCGGTTACAAGAAAGGTACAAACAACCAAACCCACGGCTCAACAACACAACAACCGAACAAACAGGGTCACAACAGACGGCCGTCTAGACTCCTAGCGTAGCTACTCGACTATGTTCATGCCGCGGTCTCATGCCTCACCAACCGAACCGACACCTGAAAAGAAATAAACCATAGGAAGTGAGAACTAATTAAAGTCCTCACTAGGTTCAACCACCGAAAAAAAATGTTCTACACTTACTTGGTCTACAGGAGGTATCAACAACAAAAGCTAGAAAGCTAGAAAGCAGTACACAATAAGTAAACACATAAGAGAAGGTTAAGAAATACCCCAGATTCCTCACCCACAACCGATCCCAACCAAGCACCTACCACGGATCTCGGCTCAGATCTGCCGAGCGCAACTCACCAACGCAGAAGCCAAAGGTAATCACACCTTTCCCAAATCGTTTGACATGTACGAACCCCAAGTAGAAGTCGAATCATCGAACTGCACTCCCATTGGCAACCCGTACATTCATCTAGGCGAAGTCGGCTGTCCGTACGCTCCCCAGATTGGTCCTGGGTGCCAAATAGGGCGCCGAAAGAACTCGCACTCGCCACCACCTGGTTAAACAATCCTACCGCCAGGAGAGCCGGGACACCACCCATGTCACCCTCAGTGGGTATTTCACCACAAACTGCGCGGCACCTGGAGAACCGGGATATACCCACGTCATCCTCCGGTGGGCTATACCCATAACACCAAATAGGAGATCGGGATTCTACCGCCGTCGCCACACCCATCGTTAGCTCTGTACACCCGTTTCCTAAAGAGTCGAAAATATCGACCTTCTCCTCAGTCAAGCGCTCTCATGCCACAATAGCCCGAAGGCCCACTACCCGGCTCACCATCACTAGAGTTTCACCTCTAGGTTTTTCTTAGGCTATCCCTAAGACAGAAACTAAAACCACACTATCACACTCAACCGAACCCCACGATTCCCCAACCCACTCGGTTCTATCCTAAGGTTCACAAGCAAAACACAGGCACCAAGATTATCAGGTCTACTAAGGCAAAACCTCAAAGCTCAGAGGCTCAAAACAACTCCCCACAATTTCCTACAAATTTCTATGGTTAGAAAGAAAGCTAGCTAACAACCCAACCAAGCACAAAATCTGTAGACAAGGCAAGAGATCATCCCTACTCGACGATATCCCCCACCTAAAGCTGAAGCGTCAGGAGAAAAATAGCGATTAGCTGCCGGGTCAGCCAAGGATCTCCCCTCCCTACTGGCTCAACCTGCAGAAGTCTTCAAGCTCTCTCGACTCCTGAAGACCCTCGATTCTCCCTCGACTCAAACAGGTCTTTCACAAAAATATAGAGTTTCCTTCTAGATAGACTCGTTTCCATCACTTTATATAGGAAAACTAGCCGGCAACTAGGGGAACAGATGTGACCGCTCGATACTGGCCAGGCGGCGAAATGTGATGCGGCAGGTCCTGGTGTGCACGCCACGTCGCCCCCGACCACACTCCTCATAATTACCGCCGCCGCATCAACCCTGTCCCATCAAGCTATCCCATCAACTACATAACTCGTTGACTTCAAGAACCGATTTCGCCTGGCTGAGAGCCGAAATAGCGCCTTACCCTCGCCTGAAGCATTCGGCTCATCCAGGAAGGATTCGGCTCCTTACAGATAGATTATCAACATATTTTGTTGCCTTGTATATCTGTGATTGAATAATTACAAATATGTGGCGTCTGTTATGTCTCAGATTTGAGGCGTCACACCTCCTAGGTTAAATAGATTAGACTAAAACAATCGCCACATAATAGTAATCACAGTAAAGTCACATTCATAATTTGCTAAACCACCGTACGAGTTACCATGGCTGAGCCTTGAACCAACACCATACTCAAACACAAAGACATATACAGAGGAGAGAGGGAGAGAGGGCAGAGAACTTACTGGTTCAAGAAGACGAATGGCCGCTCCGCATGTCCCACCACCGAACCCTCCATAAATTGCCATCCCTTTACTGAGGGTCTAAAATGCCGCCACTGCAACAGAGTTTCGATATGTCAGGTTGCGAGATTTTGTTCGCTAGGATTCACGATACCATCTGGTTAACTGGATGGATCAGAACCACTCCCGGAACCGGTTCTACCGGGTTGAAACTTATATAGCAAAACGATTAACTAATTTTCTCGTTGAAACTTAAATAGCACAACGATTAACTAATTTCTCTACTGGCAGTGTTTAAATAATTGTTTTCAAAGTCATTATCTAAATAATTAATTACGAATTAATCTTCCATATAAAAATAATCTATATACAAGAAAATAAAATATAGAAAAAATAAATCAATCGATCAATCAAATAAAAATATGCTGCAGGTATAATTCAAAAACAATTACTCCATACACAAGAAAACGAAATATAAAAAATAATAATAATAATAATAAATCAAATAGATATGTGAGAACATATCAATCAAAAATTTACCTGAATAGATAACAATATTTCCTGATGTACTTGACAGCAGCCGCCAAAAGAGGGCGGGCGACGATCAAGATTTGAGAGGGGCCGAGAGAGGTTGGCACGGGAGAGGGACTAGGCCGCGGCAAGCTCTAGGAGACGGCGGAGGAAGCGGAAGGGGAAGATCGCGAGGGTTTTGTGGGGGCTGCAAGAGAGTTGGGCGATTTTGAAGCCGAGGAGCGCTTGGCTTTTGCACGGAACTCCGAAGACAGGGAACTGGAAATCAATCGGAGACTAGTAAGTTGATTTTCTAAAATGAAATAGATTGGGCTTATTTCTATTATAGCAAGAAATAAAAATTAAAATTTAATTTCTATAAGGTTTTTAAAAAAAAAAAATGATCCTCTAAAATTTATATTTTTAAAAATAATTCTATAAAATTTATATTTACAAAAATTATTCTATGGTGTCAACTGTGCGCCACGTGTGCACCACGTGTGCCCGCCACGTGTGCGAGAGAGTCTGAAATGTGTCAAATTAAACACTGAATTTAAAATTCCGTGTTTAAACATAAAATACCCTGTTTAAATACGGAATTTCAAATCCCGTGTTTCTCTACCGACTAAAGCTTATCCCAATCTCAAAATTTGTGTTTGAAAAAATTAATGCTTATCTAAATTTTAAATTTTGTGTTTAAAAAAAAAATCATATTTATCCAAGTTTTAAAATTTATATTTCAAATAAATTAAAAAAAAAATCATGTTTGCGATTTTTTATTTTTTATTTTTTTAATCATGCAACTAAAATTTTAAAATTTATGTTTAAGAAAAAATAAAATTTTTAAAAATAAATTTTAAAAAAATCATGCTTATCCTAATTTCAAAATTTATATTTCAAATAAAATTAAAAAAAATTCATGCTTAAAAGAATCATGCTTACTAAAGTTTTATTTTTTAAATTTTTATTTTTTTTAAACACAAATTTTAAAACTTTAGTAAGTATAATTTTTTTAAGCGTGATTTTTTAAAAAAATCATGACGGTAAGCATGATTTAAAAAAAAAATGATTTGAAATATAAATTTTAAAACTTGGATAACATGATTTTTTAAAAATTTACTTTTAAAATTTTAATTTTTTTTTAAACATAAATTTTAAAACTTTAGTAAGCATTATTTAAAAAAAAAAAAAATCAAGACAGATAAGCGTGATTTTTTTAAAATTTATTTGAAACACAAATTATGAAATTTGGATAAGTATGATTTTTTTGGATAAACATTATTTTTTTAAACACAAATTTTAAAACTTAGATAAGCATGATTTTTTTGAAACATAAATTTTGAGACTTGATAAGTTTTAGTCTGTAGATAAGAAGTCATACCGTGTTTAAACACGGAATTTCAAATCCCGTGTTCAACTTGACACACCTCATACTCCCCGTACATGTGGCGGACATACGTGGCGCACAGTTGGCACCCATAGGGCCAATTTTGTAAATACAAATTTTATAGAATTATTTTTAAAAATATAAATTTTTATAAGGTCATTTTCAAAAAAAATCCAATAAATAACAACTAAATAGTAGAATTAATAAATTTCATTTCGTCTTATAATCTAAAATAGGTGAACAAAATAAATTATTAATATTTAATCACATTCGAATATATACGAATATAATTTTAGGGAGTTAAAATTTTCAAAATTTTCAAAAAATATATATTCAGATACGAATATCTAAATTTTTTAATATTATTATATTTTATATTAATATTACATTCTAATATCCTATTTGTCTTATTTTTTGTTCTTAATATTCCATCATCTTATTTTCCAATTTGTGCCTTTAAGTTTCTAGATATGTAAAAAGGAAAATTAGATTGTTTAATTGCTAATTATGTAGAATAGAATGCGGAAAGAATTGGTTCGTTTGAATTTTTTTTTTTTAAAAAAAAAATTATTTAGTTTTTTTATTTATTTAGATTATTTTTAAAAAAAAAAAAATTAAGGACTTATTATATGAAATAAATTTTTAAAAATTAGAAATATGGTTTAAAATTTTTTTAGATAAATTCGAATTAGAAAAAATTCCTAAATTCATAAAATTTATTTTAAATTAGGGTTATACATTGACGGCTATAGATATAACCATTACCTTATAATTTGAGGGATGTATTATGATGAATTAATTCGATATTTAAGATATGATTGTGGTCGTATTATTCCTTTCTATCATTTCCCTCGTGCCGTGGCCCGTGGGTGCCGGTAAAATTTTTCTTTCTAAAAGATTCTATTTTTTCTTTCCATCCTTATCTTTTTTTCTTTCATCTATTTTTCTTTTGAAATTTTTATTTTTATTTTGCTTTTTTAAATTTTGAAAATTGATTGAAAATTTACTAATTTTTTTAAAAAAAGTTAAAAAAAAATCTAAAAATTGCTCTAAAATTTAAAAAAAAAAAATTTGATTTTAAAATATTTGGACTCGTCACTAGTATAATAGATTAGGATTTTTCTAATTTGTACTGCATCGGTTTTGGTATCAAAGCAAAAGTTGATCAATAAATAAATTTTCAAAATACTGACTGATGGATACCATCAGCTAAATACATCAGCCGATAGAAGAATTAGTCACCGAAGAAGGATTCGTGTCCTTATCCGGGCAGATTACAGTCACGCGAGAGCATGACACGTGATATGTGCCATCCGCTGAAGGCATCAGCCGATAGGAGAAGCAACCGATAGAGGGTATCGGGTCACCCGAAAAACAACCTCGGCCAAGGGCAAGCGACGAAAGAAGTGAAGTCAAGGTTAATTCTCTGCTGATCGAGCCGAAGAAGGAAAGACCTTAGAATGAAAGAGTACGAGATTTTGGCGTGAATCTCGTAACAGCCTCCCGAACGGCAAGCGGCGCCCAGCATTAGAAAGCGCCGAAGATCACGCATCGAGGCGTTGATAAGGGGATGATTTGTTAGTTATATGCCCTATAAGCCAATCGGTGACACAATTATAAGGTTAGTATTTTTGTATCTTTCATTACATTAATAAATTAGCATTTATTCATTCATATTATTATCAAATATATATATATATATATATATATATATATATATATATATATATATATATATATATATATATATATGAATCATCCTTAGAATTAATGGTAAAAGAATCATATTAATAAAATATTAGAAATTTGAGACATATATTCTTTTGTAATTAATTATTAAATACTCCTGATCATAGGATTATCACAAGGGCGGTGATAAATCCGATTAGGTCAGTGTATATTGTGCTTCTCTTATAGAATGACGAGTCTTAAGTCATTAGTGTGGTGACACTAGAGAAAGTATACATGTGAATGTTGGAGAACATTTTCACTGAGCGTGACCAATCATGAACAATCACATGGATGTCTACTCACTCGTCAGTGAATTATTCCATGTTGTAGTGGTGTGAGTAATCCTTTGACTTGAGGCACCGCGGTTATCTTATGTATGAGTTACTACAGTTTGACTGTGTAAATACTTTATACCCTAATCATGGGTTAAAGTCAACATATGTTGGCTAAAGTGTGGTCATGCATAAAGATAAGTGTGTGTCAAGATGGAACCTATCACCCTCGGTAGAGAGGTAATTATTCTATGCTATCTGTTCTTTAAGATATAAAAGCCTTTGGCCAAGGCAGTGTGATTTTATGGAAAGGAGTTTTCATATATTAGTTAGTGATTAGATAAGATATATAATTGAGTAATGGGGTTTGACGAGTTATCCATAACATCGACTCAATTAGGACAAGTGATAGAAGGATTTGATCACACGGTAACTACACCTAGAGGTTTAGTCCATTATTCATTCTACTTAGATTATCGCGACATACTGCTAGGTATCACTCGTGGATTGTGGGATTCACATGAGTAATTAAGATAGTTAATCACACTCAATTGGGAGAGTCAAAAATATTTTGGTCAATCGAAAAGAGTTTCGATGGTGACACTAAAGGAGTTTAGCGTCACATCTCACAACCAGATAGAATTGAATCTATGTGGTCACACACAATAAAGGCTGCATGTGATTTTGTGCTTAGAGAGTTTATAGAGACCATTTGCTAAAATAGCAAAACAAGAATTTATTTGTTAAGGCGATTAGCAAAAATCTATAATTGCAAAAGATAAAATTTGTGTAGAGAAATCTAATACTAAATTTGATTTAGTATAAGGTCTTACGTGCAATAATTGCAATAGCTTAAGAAGTGATATTTCTCTCTTTATTTTAATTGATCATTTTATTAAATTGTTTGGAGATGGAGACGAGGAGGAAGAGAGAAGGAAATAAGATGACATATTAATTATACTATTAATGGAGAAGAAAAGAGAAAACATTTTTTCTTTTCCTTTTCTTCTATTCTTCTCTAATACATATTAAATGAGAGGAGTTAACACTCATCTCATTTATGATGTATGTTTTCTTTTCTCATTTCTTCCTCTCCTTACCAACTTTTTTTTTTCTTTTTTCTTTTTTATGAGAGAAAGGTAGCATGCTACCCGCTTCGTTTATAGAAATAAACTTAGCTAGAAATGTGAAGCAACTAGACTTCGATCTCGCGACCTTATGTACCAACCACCAAGCCCTTTGCCACTTGCGCTAGGGGCGGTCGGTTCCTCACCAACTTTTCAAGAGGGAAGTTTTTTCATTAATTGCAATGAAACCAACGTCTCATTATGTGAATGTTTCTCCACTACCTTTCGCCTTGTCTTTAAATAGAGACATTCCTCAATGATAAGAAATCATGAGTGACATGAAATAAAGTACGAGAGAAAGAAACAACTTCTTCTAATTATATAGAGTTCTCTTTAATCATCAGAGAGAAGTCTTCCTATAATCATTGGTCTCTATATAATAGTTAATTCTCTTGAAATTGCTAGCATAATTTAAGAATTAATTCTTCTCCACATTGATACAAGAAATCACGAAAGGAGTTTCGAGATTATATTGTTTGAAGTACAGATCCTTGAACAGCCTTGTTGGATATACATAGAGGCCGGACAGTTGTGCGGCTCAAAGGATCGAAAGTTCAGATCCAATATCAACCGACAGACAATTTCGGTAATCAGCTATTGAGGCCAGAATTTTCTGCCACAGGAGGAAGCGACACGTGGCGTCAACCATGAGTTGAAAGACATCAGCCGACATGGATTTGAGTCAATAAGGAAGGACTTGCGACCAGCCCCGCGTACGGAGGCCTGCAGCATGCGATACGTTATTGGGTGAAGACATCGGCCGATGAGAGAAGCAGCCGATGCAAAGACTATCACATCGTTTAGTATCGACTGCGGTGTGAAGGAAGAGATCTGACTTCCCCGGTCATACAGCGAAGCAGGCAGAGTCGGAGTCAACCTTCGGTTGATCAAGCCGAAGAAGAGAAGACCCACGTCTTATTTCAGACCGGTTGTGGGTGCGTGACAGTATAACACGAGGCGCACGCCATCGGACGAAGTCACCAGCCATCAGGGGAACAGGTCAGCCGAAGAGGGGCCTGCACCCCGATTGAGACTGATTTTTGTCACATAAAGACATAAGATGTGACGAACACCATCGGTTGAAGGCACCGGCAGATAGAAGAATCAGCCGGCGAGAGAAGCGGTCAGCAAGAAGATTATCGCCTTATCCATGCCGTCTGTCGGCCAGAGACAGATATCAGACCACCCCATGTCACGCCCCGGGGTCGAAACTGCGACCCGGGCTCGCTAACAGATCCGCCATCTGTACGGAAACTGCCGTACAGACGAAGCGTCTAGCCTGCAAAAGACAAAACTACAGCTACACAGATATCAGAGCGGATAAAAAGCTGTACTATAAAATTTTCTCAACTACAAAGTTGCTACAACTCATAGCCTATCTCCCAAAATCAGATGATACAAATAGAAGTCCACCTATACAACATCTACAAATCCAAATGGGAGATAGCTAAACAGGAAACATAACCAACTCCCACAATCCGGGATGGTACATCTACCTCTCTCTAAAGTAACAATGCTGGTAGGGAACTATCACGTGACTCCCTGTCCTCGGTCCGTCCAGTCAAGCACAGCAGGAACGGAAGAAAGCCTCAGCAACCTGTCACCGACAGAGGGTGTGAGAACTACATCCTACAGTAGTTCTCAGTGGGTACCGTCTCCAAGAACCACGGTCTGCCCACTAAGTCTACCAGAGGCATAAGATAGAGAAAAGACTGATGATAAGATAAATAAGCTGGAAAAGAATCTACAGCTATCATGCCTCTATCTACTATGCTCAATAAGAAGAGACTATGGATGATGGTATGCAGTCACTCACTGCTGACAATATGTCACAAGTACTAAGCCCAAGACGCTCTACTATGACACATGCTACGCCATCACTCTCTCAGTGCATCCCAAATCTCAGCGACTGCCCCACAGGGTCCAGTCGAGTCAAGCCTGCGCCCCCTGGTGTATCAACCAGGGTGTCCCAACGGACAAACTCGATATCTCACACAGTGACCCCATGGTAGCACGGCCAGGGGTATCAAGCGACCTCTAGTATATGAACTAGGCGCATCATCGCAGCCTCGTCAGGCTCGGTATCATCATCGCAGCCTCATCAGGCTCGGAATCATCAACGCACCCGGGGCGTGGTTCGAGGGGTGCGACCCCACCGAACTCAAGTATCTTATCAGTATCACTGTCTCACAAGTGGCTCCTGCAGGCTGTAGTCCTCGATCAAACAGATCGGTATCTCGATGCTCAAAGCACAAACTCAGTCGGAGAACCCTCCACGACTCAATCTCACAACACAGACCCACTCAACGAAGGTACTACACAGCTGGGACCACCGCCTCTCCCAACGGCTCCCTCAACAACACCCACTGAACTCAACACTCAACTCACGGCCGGAGCTACTCCACGGCCAGATCTGCGAAAGGTCCGAAACCCCGGGAGACTAACACCTACGTCCCCAAGAAAGAAGCAGCCCTTAGAACCCAGATCCCTCGAATCCGCTCGGGTGGATAAGTTTATAAGAAACCATGTCATTTATTTCAGAAAATCATTCGATCTGAGAGAAATCCATCTTATTAATGATTTTTAGTCTTTTTAGGAAAACCCTTTGAAATCAAGCTTTATGCCCAAACCTCGAAGGGCTAATGCCCTCGTCCTATCACACAAGAACCGACTCAGGCAACCTTGCGAGGCTTGGAAGAAACATTGGCTGACTAAAATCATGTATTTATCCAAAAAGGTTCTGGGTTCAAGGTCCTGCTAACACACGTGCACCACGATCACAACCTGGTGGTGACAAGAAGAACAGCGGAAAGGAAAACCCCCGGGACCACCGTTTATCTGAAACGGTTCCCCAAAACACTAACACTGGCCTAACCCAGCCACCAGACCCCACTCGGCCCCCCGGGCCCGAGTGCAACACCCGTCCCACAACACTCTGACCACTCAGCCCACTACCCGGGCGAGGAAACTCTAAGTCCCGAAGGATATGAAAAGTGCGGGATGTCTAAAGCATAAAGGAACCTAGCCCAAATTAAGGTTCACAAATGGTCTGGTCAAACTCATGCACATATGACGGGGGTGCTAGTTAAGCTCCAAGAAAACACTTAAACTAGCATGCAATCCTATCACATTAGAATTAGAAGGAAGTCCGTAGACTTGGAGAGAAAACCAACCCACCTCAGAAAGCCACCAATTGCTCGTCGACACTTGCAATTGGCTCAGCGGCTTACCTGGCCTCCAAGGGGTCCGCACGCAACACGAAGCCCGATGCCAGCATCCGCACGCGAATCGGAGCACGCGGCGACCAACCACACGACCACGCGCTCAGCGGAAGCTAAAACCGCACCGCAAGCTGCCAGAAGCGAAGAAATCGCAAAAATCAATCCACACAGTCAAAACCGAGCATCCGACGGCGAAAAACAGCTTCCGTCGGCGAAAACAGCCTCCGTCAGCGAAAACCAGCGCCCGACGGCGAAAAACAGCACGCGGCGGCGAAAACAGCTCCGTCGGCGAAAAACTGCGCCCGACGGCGAAAAACAGCACGCGGCGGCGAAAAACAGCTCCGTCGGCGAAAAACAGCGCCCGACGGCGAAAAACAGGCAAAATCTGCTAGCGAGACAGTTCGCGAAAACCCTGCGAAACTGCTCGCGAAAACCGCTCAAAATCTGCTCACAAACTGCTTGCAAAAACTGCTCAAAACCGACTTGCGAAAATAGCTTGCGATAAACTGCTCCGTCGGCGAAAAACTGCGCCCGACGGCGAAAACAGCTCGAAAATCAGCTTGCGAAAATCTTGCGAAAACCGCTCGCAAAACAGCGGAAAACAACGAAACCTGCGCGCGGAACCGCTTGCGAAATCTGCCGGCGAAAACTGCGAAAAACGGCTCCGTCGGTGAAAAACTGCGCCCGACGGCGAAAAACAGCGCGCGGCGGCGAAAAACTGCTCCGTCGGCGAAAACCAGCGCCCGACGGCGAAAAACAGCGCGCGGCGGCGAAAAACTGCTCCGTCGGCGAAAACCAGCGCCCGACGGCGAAAAACAGCTCGCGGCGGCGAAAAACAGCGGCCGACGGCGACTAACGGGCTCCGACGGCGAAAAAACGGCGCCGACACGCAACCCGAGGTGTCACCCGCCGTCCGGGAGCACGCCGAGCGTCCACCAGCCCTGCCGCGCGACGAGGGAGGCCCGCCGCGCGGCACCAAGCCAAACCGCGCGGCGCAGGGGCTGCTGCGCGGCGCTGGAGCGCGTCGCGCAGTGCCCCAGCGGCGCTGCGCGCGGCGCCCAGCGGCGCTGCGCGCAGCGCTGCGCGCGGCCGCGCGCAGCCCGCCGCGCGCGCGCGGCCGCTGTGCGCAGCCCGCAGCGCTGCGCGCAGCAGCGCGCGCCCGCGCGCCCGCGCAGGCCCGCGCAGGCCCGCGCACGCCTGCGCGCGGCCCGCGCGCGGCCATGCCGCGCGCACCAGCGCGCGGCCAAGCAGTGCCGCGCGCACCTACGCGCGGCCCTGCCGCGCGCGCCCGCGCGCAGCCATGCCGCGCGCGCCTGCGCGCGGCCAGGCAGCGCCGCGCGCACCTGCGCGCGGCCCTGCCGCGCGCGCCTGCGCGCGGCCTGGCAGCGCCCAGCGGCACCTCGCCGCAGGGTGCTGCCAACCGCAGCACCCTGGCGCCGCGCGTGCGCCGTTGCGCGCGCGCGCGGCCGCCGGCGACGGCAAATCCGAAGAAAACTCCGATAAAACCAATAAATCCAAAAACCATTTTTTTAAGCTTTTAAAAACCAATTAAGAAAATCCCTAAAGCTCAAAAACTCCAAGAAACCTCAAAAATCAGAAATTGCTTACCTCGACGACGCTCGCCGCACGCCCACGAGCTCCACGCGGCCTCCAACGGCGAGTCCAAACATCCAAGATCGGTCCAAACCCTTTTTCTTTCTTTTTCTTCTTCTTCCTTTTTCCTCTCTTTTCTTTTCCTTTCTTTCTTTCTTCCTTTTCTTTCTTTCTCAGCTGCTGCAGAGGGAGGCTGAGGCCTTTTATAAAGCAAAGGCTTTATAATTAATTAACTTAATTAATTAATTCCAAGAATTCCAACTCTAACTCACTTTTTGCCTTCGGGCTTTCCGCCGCTGCCCGGAACCTCCCGAACTCCGCTGTAAATCAAAAATACACGCGCTCACAGCTTTTTCTCTCCAAAAAGCTCATCCGTTGAGGCGGGGTGCTCAAATCAATTACCGGCTCCAAAATTGCCAGTTCCAACTCACTTTTTGCCTCCGGGTCCTCCGCGTCAGTCCGGAACCTCCCGAACCTCGCTGTAAACTGAAAGTACACGTGTCCACGGCTTTTTCTCCTCAAAAAGCTTATCCGTTGAGTCGGGGTGCTCAAATCAATTACCGGCTCCAAAATTGCCAGTTCCGACTCACTTTTTGACTCCGGGCCCTCCGCGTCAGTCCGGAACCTCCCGAACCTCGCTGTAATCTGAAAGTACACCTGTTCCACGCGTTCCTGAATTTCCGGCACTCCACGGTGAAGTCTGAAATTCCCAATCTCATCCTCAATCGGCCTACAAAGCCCGGAAAAACCCCGAATCGAGCTGGAGCTTCCGCGTTGATCCGAATCAACCCGGCATCAACTGTAACCTCAGATACAACATGCTCAAGGCAACTCTCTGCTCCAAGTCATCTGGGTGGTCGGCGCGCTATCCAAAGACCCAGTACTCTACACCCTAGTCAAGCGACGGAAAAGGCGAAGTCAAGGTCAATCCGCAGCTACTCGAAGCTACAGAAGGAAAGATCTTAAAAGGAATGAAGGCGAGATTCAGGCGTGAATCTCATTACAGAATCCGGAAAGGCAAGCAGCGTCCAGCATTGGAAAGCGTCGAGAATTACGCCCCGGCGCAACAATCAGGGGATGAGCCTAGTCGGGAAGCTACTACCCTCCCATTGAGGCTAATCGGCTCAAAAGGAAGTAGTTGAGGATTTCCCGATAACTTCCCCCAAATCACGCCGATAGTTCAAATCGGCGCCTAATAACTTGGTTCGGGATGTGTATATGCCACGCCCCGGAGTCGAAACTGCGATCCGGGCTCGCCGATAGATCCGCCGCCTATATGGGAACCCCATATAGGTGTAGCGTCTAACCTGCAAAACACATCTCTAATAGTAAATTTACCAGAGTTGGAAGGTAAATAAAACTACTATCATACCTGTCTGACTGCAAAATCAAGACCACCGAAGGTACCTCTATCTGTCTCAGAAGCTCTAGTAGGGATCTATCTCGTGACTCCCTTACCTCGAACAGGGACACCAACCAAGCTGAAGGAAAAATCTGAGTATCTGAAAAACAATCACCACAGCGGGTGTGACACCCCTGGAATTTGGATTAGTCCTCTATATAAATGATATAATAGGACTAAATCTCTAACCCGGCTATAGCATTTTGGATGGTAGCAAGATCCAAGAGGAACATGAGAGTTAAGCGTGCTAGAGCTAGAGTAGTTCTAGGATGGGTGACCCCCTGGGAAGTGGGGCGTCACAGTTGGTATCAGAGCCATTCACCAGCCGGAAATGTGAGATGAGTCTCGGCTGAGCCAGGGTTATATAGCGGGTAGAGCGAGGCTCCCCGGCTAATGACCGTTGTGAGTGGAGTGCAGCTCCTCACAAGGTCGGCTAAGGCTAGCGAGACAAGTCTCACATCGCCTGGTGCTTGTGAATGTGCTTGAGCCTGACGTGGACGTCAGGGCTTAAAGGGGGGAAGAATGTGACACCCCTGGAATTTGGATTAGTCCTCTATATAAATGATATAATAGGACTAAATCTCTAACCCGGCTATAGCATTTTGGATGGTAGCAAGATCCAAGAGGAACATGAGAGTTAAGCGTGCTAGAGCTAGAGTAGTTCTAGGATGGGTGACCCCCTGGGAAGTGGGGCATCACAGCGGGTGTAAGAACTGCATCTAACAGTAGTTCTCAGTGGGTACCGTCTCCAATATCAACGGTCTATCCACTAAGTCCACTGGAGGCATAAGTAGCATATAAACTGAGTAGGAAATAAAACTAAAGAAAAACAAAAAAAGATACACCGCTACTATGCCTCTAACTAATATGCTCAAAGGGGCAACCGCAAAGTGTAATGATAAGTAATGCCCATGACTCAGAATAGTGTTGTAGAGTGACAGTCTAAACATCATAGACTAAGGATAACCAAAGAGTATGACTGCATACAGTCCCCCGCTGTCTCAGAGTGCCCAAAAGGAAGAACACAATATACTCACTCACTCCAATAGGACAGAAAGGAATGACAGGGCACAATCACTCACTCACTCACGAATCTCTCAGATCGACCCAATCTCAATGACTGCCACATCGGGTCCAATCAAGCCTGCGCTCTCTACTATACCCCCTACTATACCACGTAGGGTATCCCAACGGACAATCTCAGTCTCAACCATCGCGCAATCTGCCTCAATAGGCCCAAACCATCACATCCGGAGCGGCATCTCATGGGGAGCGACCCCACCGAGAAATCAGCACGGCATTATGTATCACAACAATAGCACATGCAGGCTATAGTCAAATCAGCTCTCACTAAATCAACTCTCACAAAGGTCAAAGTATGCTCAACGACTCACATCTCAAATGCTCAAGAGATCAAAAGAGAGTGATAAACTGGATCGATATATGTACTCGGAAGGATCAAATCCGTGATCTCACAAGTCACATAACTCACTATGCTCAAAAGGAAGAACACAATATACTCACTCACTCCAATAGGACAGAAAGGAATGACAGGGCACAATCACTCACTCACTCACGAATCTCTCAGATCGACCCAATCTCAATGACTGCCACATCGGGTCCAATCAAGCCTGCGCTCCCTACTATACCCCCTACTATACCACGTAGGGTATCCCAACGGACAATCTCAGTCTCAACCATCGCGCAAATCTGCCTCAATAGGCCCAAACCATCGCATCCGGAGCGGCATCTCATGGGGAGCGACCCCACCGAGAAATCAGCACGGCATTATGTATCACAACAATAGCACATGCAGGCTATAGTCAAATCAGCTCTCACTAAATCAACTCTCACAAAGGTCGAAGTATGCTCAACGACTCACATCTCAAATGCTCAAGAGATCAAAAGAGAGTGATAAACTGGATCGATATATGTACTCGGAAGGATCAAATCCGTGATCTCACAAGTCACATAACTCACTATGCTCACATGAGTCAACAGAGGTCAGAATACTCTCAACGACTCAAATCTCAACTACTCAAAAGAACGAGGAGGAATGATAATCTCAATACTCAAGTCTATGGTCCCTCAGACCGAATAACTCACTATGCATGAGTAACTCACTCAGATGTCGGGATCAACACAGTGACTCGAGTCTCGAATGCTCAAAAGAGCCCAATATAATGACAATAGACTCGATCGATAAAATATAACCAATATGACCCAATTTATGATTACTCGGATCAAAATACCCATAATGCAAGACCGACTCCCCCAAGAGGGTCAAGGAACTCATAATGACTCTAGAAGCTCAACAAATCTAGCAAACTCCCGATACAAAAGATGACTAGCCACTACCAACCAGATCCACTTTGTCTTAACCCGAATATAATGTCATCTACAATACCCTTATCAACCAGACTCATCATCTGCCTCATAGCATCAATCATAGCTGAATAAAGGATATGTAGTGTAGGGAATACTATGTCAGATAAAATACCAGAGTGGAGAGTTCCTAAGGCCACTGGTCTGAAATAATGATATATATGTGACAGGGGCGTTGGACAATGTTCCATATCAGTTTAACAGATATACTGGACAAATTACTTGATCTAGCATGCTGCTATATGTAAAACAATAGACATAGAAGGGAGTCCAATGAGCTTGGGGGAACATGCAACCCACCTAGATCGCTAATCATCCAAGAAACTGCTCCGTGCTCCTACGGAGAAATGCACCGTCGTAAAGGGGTCAACTGCTAATCTAGACAGAAGGAGAACAACTGCAGCAGTCCCGGCTCCCGCTATCATGGAGACCTTTAAAAGAGCATCAAAACATAGCCTTAGTCATCACAAAAGTCCAAAATCTGTTTCCCCATACTCAATTCCTTAAAAGAAATAGGTATGCCAAAGTGCCTGCTGTAACTGTAAAAAGGGGAGCAGTTTATACTATTAATTTATCTTCAAAATTCCCAAAGCAAGGTCCAATTATGATCTTTAAAGAGTCAGGATCATCCCTATGCCTTCAGATCCCCAAAACTCGAAGAAACAGTAAATAAAACTCAATGTTAGTGTTCCTTGCGCAAATAGATCTAATAACAGTAACAAAAGTCCCAGAAAAGCTCCATTTTACCTGTCCCAGGGCTGAATTCAAAATCGGGGATCAACAAAAAAAAGGTAGCTCCATCAAAGAGGAAAAACCCATCTAAAAATTCAGATCAAAAACTCTTTCCTAGAGCCCGTGGGAAACTCAAGAAAAATCGTCGACGGTGCAATCAAAATTGCTCCTCGTGTGACAGTGGGAGGAAGAATACAGATATTTCTCTCAAAGAGCCCTCAAAATCTGAAAAGAGTGTGTGGAGAGGGTGGAGGATCTCTTAAGCTTCGAAACGAGCCATCTTGCGACGAAAACGGCGAAAGAACGATCTCAAATGACCCTCGGGACCCTATTTATAGGTGGCTGGCTTTCGAGTTTCGGGCGCCCGAATCGGGCGCACTGTGAGCGCCCGAAATCGGGCCATCACGCGGCGCGCACTCGAAACGACCGGATCGTGCAACGTAGCCCCCCTTAGTCAATGGCGGTGCGCCGGCGCATACCGCGTGGCGCGGCGTTGGCCCAACCCGCATGCGCCACACGTCCGCGCGGCCAGCTGGCATGTCCACGCGCATAGTCGTGCACCGCGTGTCCCGCGCACAATCGTGCGCCGCGTGTCCCGCACGCTGCGCGGGCCGCGTGGCGCTGTGCCGGCCCAATCCGCGCATGCCACGTGGCAGTGCAGATGAGCTGGCACTAACTGCGCCCTCCAACCAGAAGGTGCCACGTGGCACGCCAAGTTGACCGAGTCAACCCGTGCTAGCCCAGTACTGTTCCTCCCCTCTAAATCCAATCCGAAGCCCAAAAATTTGCCCGAATAGCCGATTTTCAACGAAATTTCGCGCCGGATCAGTTTTTCACGCCCGTTTCTCGAGCAGACAAACCCAACACTAATTTTAGGTGTCAACCAAATGCCATCCTCACCAACAAGATAACCACTATGGGTCCGGGTCTCCACATCCTCTCCCTCTATAAAGAAGTTTTGTCCTCGAAACCAAACCAACCTCAGATGGGGGGTCTCACACATATCCTATCTCAAAACTCTGGTCGTCAAAACAGCTCATGCCCCTTAAAGCTCAGACCAACTCAGAACATCATTTCTCATAATCCATGTGCGAGGACAAAGGCAGAATTCCTCAGAGGTGACACACAGGGAATATCAACCCAAGATACAACCAATCCAACCACTCGAGTATACCATCAGAACCGTTAAGTCGCTGCGGAGCTTCCTGCCTACTACAAACCCAAGATCCAACCAAAACGAGACTTCTAGGAGTACATAATTCCTACCAAAACTTTAAGTCTCGAGGTTCAATAAAGATACAGCCTCTGCTGTTAACAAGATGGTCCTAGCATAACGCCTGAATTAACTCATATCCTTATCACATCAAGATATCTAATCACAAAATCTTTCTTTTCCTCACATTATTTCCATAATAAAAGATCAGCAGTTGTATCCATGCTATACTCTAGCCATAATACTTGGATTCTTGCTGAAAATCAGTTACTGTACACACTCATTCAGTTCCAATGTCAATACCAACTATCACTAAGAGTTCAAGCACAATCTCTTAATATATCCTCCAAGATCTGAACAGTCCACTCAGACTTGTTAATCAATGATTGGGTGAAGACCGAACTGGAAGGGAACTGAATCTGTATGGCTAACCGCAATCCCGGTCATAATCACAAGACAACATTGTGTCTTGGCCTGGTATAGTCCTCAAGCACTCTCGGTAATCTCGATATCTTATCCAAATAAATTTGACAAAAGTGGTTAATGCTGGGCTTAATCAATTTATCCAATTAAACTCGAATACCACTGTAGTCCACTTAAGAATCATAATAATCTATTCACAAAATCTAATGAAGCAGATCTTAACCAAAGCTATGGTTGGGAAAAGATTCACAGTTTGTCAATTACTCTTCCCCCTATCTCTATCCTGTTATCTGTATAATCAATTTCATACTTCAAGAAAATACTATAGTGATAAAAGTAGTCAATAAGGACTTGATACTTAATCCTCATAGTGGCCTAGACAAACACTAGGTAATCCCGAATTATCCCTCCAATAGCCCAAAACATGCCAACCAACCCAATTGTGCCCGAAGGTTTCTTCACCTTAGTCGCATCCAAAAGGAGCACAAAGCATAAAAGATATAGTAGCTCTTCTTTAACATCAATTGTAGTGTCCACGGTTTTCCGGTTAAGTCATCTTCGGAACTTACGGTATTTTCGTTGTATTTTCGTTACCTTGTTTTGGTCGGATTGGTTTTTCTCCTTGTAGGGTTCGGAAAACGGCGGTGCGATCGGCTCGAAATTTCGGTAAGTGGAACTCCCGTTACAATTTTTCTAAGGTTACTATGTAAAAAGGGTCCGAATGCTCATTTCGGTTTTGGGCGCTTTAAAATCCGTGCCAAGTTATGATTCGGTTTTCAAAAGGTTTAAAAGACGAATCGAGGAATATTGGAATATTCAAAAAAATCCAGTTTGTTGATGGAGTTTGTTAAAAAGTTAAGATTTTGTTGTAAAAGAGATAAGGGTTGTTACAAAATTTAAAAAGGTAGTTATTTTGTTACAAATCTCTTATAAATAAGGGGTTTGGGGCAAAAAATTCTACTTTACATACTAAGAGAGAGTTAGAACCCTAGTTTTTAAAATTAGAAACAAAAGAGATCTTCATTTTCTTCCTCGAAGGCTCCGTCGGAGAACGGGTGTAAGAATCGGCATCGTGCTAGGGCATCGGAGGGTGGAGCATCAACCTAACGGGAGATCGGAGAGCGGAGGGAGGAGCCGGGCGTCGCGCCGTTACCTTCTCCGATCAAAAAGGGTTTTGGGGTGCTTTTTGGAGCATTTCCACATCGTCTTCTTTGCCGTTTGAGGTGGGTAACTAAACCAAGGTAGAGAACGTTGTTGGGCATTGGTGTCCGGCCTTTCTCTCCCTTTTATTTTTGGATTTTGAGCATAACTATTTTAAAAAGGTAAGGAAGGGAAAGGGTTGCACGTTTTGGCAAAACAGTACACCGAAAAAGGGATTATTGTCGCGGTTAGTGTGACGGCGCGATACATACTCGAGGGATAAGGACGGTTACTTGTATTATCGGATTATTTCACGAGTATGGGGTCGTGAGGTGAACCACCACTTATTCCACGAGTATAGGATCGTGAGAAGTGCCGCATCTTATGTCACAAGTATGGGATCGTGAAAGGTATCGCGGGGTTGTACGCAACCAAGGAAGCGATAAGCTCATGGCGCTAGCACGTACACCAGCGGTTCAGCCCCCGCAAGGGTGTACTTTTCCGGAGAAGTTAGTCCAAGGACCCGTGAACTCTACGTGGCGAATGCGTAAGGGCCCACCGAAGGAACACGGGGTGGGTTGGAGAGCACCAAGGAATTGAGAAAGGTTGGGTATCCTCTAGGTCTACGGACTATAGGATGGCTATGAGTGGAACGGTTGGTTCCGGTAATGGTTTGTTGTCCTATGTACTCTTTTGCATCCCTTTATTGTTTACCGCAGTTATACATCGGTTATTTTTCCTTCCTATGTTTTTGGTCACTGATTCCCACCATGTGACAGGTTCCGGCGGGGATGGGAGAGAGACAGCGGCACACGAGTGACATCGCTTTCGTCAACTCGGTGACTTCATTTTTACTCCTCTCTTGTTGATACACTATGTGGATATCTTTAGCATGACATTTAGACAGTTTGTTGTGGATGTGGATGATATAACTTGATCGTTGGAACATATTTTGTGGGATAATGAACTTCGATCTTTCATTCTTATCTTGTGTTAGTTGAATGTGCATGTGGAGGTTTTAAAAGATAAAATGTTTGCGAAAACGGATTTCTAAAAACAGAGTGTCGAGTGGGCATTATTTTAAAACTGTGTGAGCTTTATCCTTTCAAATTAGTATATGCCGAGTGGGCGTTATTCTTGTGAACGAAGTATAAGTTTATGTGACCACTTGTATGTGAGAATGTGCATGTTATACTATGGATGATTGGTGAATGTATGTGTGCGACGCCGTGCATATACAGGGGAGACTCTGTCCGTTTGTTGAGTGATCTTGTATATGTGGCGGGTCTGGGCACGTGCCGGAGGGTAAAGGCTTTTGAAAAGAAAAATTTTAGCTCGTTTCCGCTTTCTGATCTACCCTCGGGGCGTGACATCAACTCACATAACTCAAAATCCCAGGCACACTGGTTCGGTCCCAGTGACCAAATAATCCCAACAAATCAATAACAATGTCACTATCCCAGACTTTTCGACCTTGTACTCAAAACCAGGGGTCCAGACCAAGGTACTCTCTAATTCAACACATAGAGCAAAATGCAACATTATTCATCAATCTTTACAAAGACCCCGAGGAACACAACCTCAAACTTAGCTGCTCGATCATCTCGTATAAAAGTATTTGTTATACAATTATTAATGCCGAACTTGAGCTACACCCTTGTTCTCGATATTTGCTTTGTCAGGGTCGCTCAGAATACTCATAACAATTCCTTTAATTTCGAATACCGGTTTTATCTCATATTATCCTAGTTGGGTGACTATTTCCAATTCTTGTGGTCGATGCATAACTTGAGGCATTATTTCAGAAGATGATTCTATTGCAGCTTCCGAGCAAGACTATTAGTATTGTCATCTCTGGGTCAGATGTACGGTAACCTTCTTATCAACCGGGGCACACGTCCAAACTCTAATGTGCTACATCATCGATATCCAATGCTACTGAGGGAGGTGATATCACAAGTCACCAATGTCACGCCCCGGGGTCGAAACTGCGATCCGGGCTCGCCAACAGATCCGCCACCTATACGGAAAATCCCGCATAGGCGAAGCATCCAACCTGCAAACGTAACAACTAACAACTAAACAGATATCAGAGCTCAAGAAAAATTGCAGTAATAAAAATCTGAACCGATGTACAACTGAAAAAGAGGTACAACATCCATCTCCCAAAATAATGATACAATAATCCGGTCCACCGAAACTGAATACAAGTAAAAACCACCTATACAACATCTATAAATCCAAAATGGGAGATAAACTAAAAATAATAAAATGCAACAGTGTACAGTGAAACCCACAATCCGGGTTGGTACATCTATCCCGCTGTAGTAAATAACACTGGTAGGGATCTATCTCGCGACTCCCTCGCCTCGACCCGTCAATCCAACTGAAGCAAGGACAGAAGGAAAACCTCTGCAAAACTGTCATCAACAGAAGGTGTGAGAACTACTAGTAAAACCAGTAGCCCTCAGTGGGTAAATCCTCAAACTCCGACGTACCCACTAAGTCTACCAAAGGCAAGAAAAGGAATAAGTGGTAAAGATGTAAACAGAACTGCTGATAAATAGGAACTACCGCTAACATGCCTCTAAATGCAGTGCCAAAAAGAGTACTATATGAATGCATCAGTAAAAGTATCTGCCTGAATAACCCAATCAATGGACTAGTAAAAACTGGTACTGCCTGCTCTGCCGGCCGCATCGGGTACGCTAATGATGTATAACACCGACGCAAAGAAAGAGTATCAGGAACTCAAAGACTGACCGGCACCTGCCCGGTACAGTCGCACACTTCGGAGTGGCACTCGAGGGGAGCGACCCACACGAGTAAAGTAACCATGTCACAATATCTCAATATAGCAGGTCTGGATCACGACCATGATCAAAGTGGGAAAATCCATCCACTAAAGAAACCCCGATCCCCAATCTGATGCAAAAGCACACATCCGGTCAACCGCCCAATATCCGCGGTCGACGCAACAACCCACAAATCCCCAATCTGGTACAACAACCGGCATCTGGTCAACCGCCCAATATCCGCGGTTGCCGCAATACCCCACAAATCCACAATCTGGTACAACCAATCCAGACTCGATAATCTCGGCTACACTATCCTACAACCCTGCTCGAACCCGAGCAATATACATCATGTAACTGAATAAAAAGGAGAAAAGAGCCAAAATGGTTTTTCCTAAGTCAAGTACCAATATGATAGTGTAGTAATAAATAGTGGCCTATCTAGATGTCCATACAAGCATGAAATTGTTCTAATTTGGAAATAAAAGGAGAATAGCAACCATCACGATTTTCACATAACATGAATCAGGAGATAACCGACAACAATTAATCTCATTTGAGGGGTTTAGGAGTCATGAACCATACTAAATCTCATAAGGAATGAATCTCACATAATTAGATCAAGATTAAAGAAGTTAACTATTCTCACATAAACCACTAACCACCCTCACATGACCCATCCATTCGCATATAGTGTAGGTTGATGAACAAATACCCGTTTACTCTCACAAGGCATAGGTTAAAGAAGTGTCACTTGTAATCAATCATCACATAAGATAGTCCAACATTTATCACACCTCACATTCACACATGGATATGCTAAAGATCATTTAACATCATTTAAATGTGGACATTCAATCAAGTATCACCAATGAATAGACTAAGGTTCAACAACCTTCATTGATCTCACATAGGATGAACATAGGATCTACCAACAACATCCATTTTCACATAAGCTAGACACCAACCAACCACAATACACATTCTCACATAAAGTAGTCTAAGGATCAACCACTATGATTAATATCACAAGATGTAGGATGAAGATCAACAAGATTAATTATTCTCATATAGATAAGCCAAGAATCATTTAACATAACAATCTCACATGACATAGGCTCAAGGATCATCAACAATATCACTCTCACATAACCATGATAACCATTCACTCATAACCCTGATAACCCCTCACTCATAAACATCATAACCATCCTCACATAGTCATGTTAGCCATTCACACATAACCATCATAATCATTCTCACCTAAACCAAATAACATTTCACATAAAACCATATTAACTTTTCTCACATAGCAACCATGTCCTTCTCGCCTAAACCAACCATCCATTCTCTCATAGATAGGTGAAGAATCAACAACTATAGTAATCTTACATAGTGTAGACTAGAAGATTAATAACCAAAACTACTCTCACATAATATAGGTTTAAGGATGGTCACTTGTAATCAATTTCATATGAGATAGTGTAATATCAACCAAAGTAATCATTCACTCATGTATAAACTGAGGATCAATTAACCTAATATAAACATGGATATTCAAGCATGATTCCCCAAGGAAAAGAAAACAATGATCAACTATGTCATGAGGAAATCTAATAGCCCAAGTGGGCAAATCATTATTTTCGGAAAAGCAAAACAACATGCCAGAAACTTGACGATTCGCTGCCCGATCTAGCTGAAATTTGGCGTGAGTAATCCTTATCCTCCCAGGAGTCCGATGCCGTGAAAATCATCCAAATCCGCCACACGGATTGGGCGCAAACACTGAAACAATGCACGCCGCACGGTTACATTCCAGAATTTCAACAAGTGTAACGAAGCTAAATAAAAAGTATATGCAACCTCAAATACCTCAAAATGAAGTCCCCAACAGTAAAACAAAGATGCCCTCTTTCATACAAACATCTTCAAGTCCTCAAAGATCCATCATTAATTTTCCTTAAAATTCAAATAATGCAAATATCACATTGTTGTCCCAAAACTGGTAACATAAACTTGCTTGAACTTCCAAGCTTAATTAGAGGCTTTTCCAAAGGGAATCATCCACATATCACAAATAAAATTTGCTCACCTTGAAGTTAAGAAGAAGTCCCAACTTGAAAATCCAAAAAAGACCTAATATTCCCAAAGATATCTGCATTCCAAGGTGCATTGCTCAAATCAAAAAACTAAAACAGGGACTGCAGTAAACCTTATAACAACACTGGGAAGATCGTTAAAGTTACCTAATCAAATGAGCTCCAACTCTAGCAAGAGAGGTACCATTGGATTCCTTGTCGAGAGTACATGCAAATCGAACTAAAGAACTGCAAAATCCATGCTTGGATGAAGAAGAAAACCCATAAACACTTTGGACTATCCAATAGGTTCAATCTGTGCACGAATGCAGCAAGGTGTTCCAAAGATCATAAATAAACCCCAATAAAAACTCAGATCAAAGGGGAATGATACATACCAATATTGTAGATCTTCGAGTCCTGAAAATTTCCCTCCAAAAATCACCCAAAAACTCCCATCCTACTGTCCAGAAAAGCCAAAACACTGAGGACTGTCCAAGATTCCAGGCTGAAATAAAGGGTCCCAAAGATAACTTAATAACTCTATAAAAACTCATGATCTAAGGAAAGAGTTGAATACCAAAATTGTAGGCCTACCTCTTGTGAAGACATAGAACAAACAATGAGCTTAAAAATCTGAGAAATGAGCTCTGTAGAGCCTGTGCACCGAAACGCGACGAAAGTAGCTCACAATGCTTTCATGGATCTCCTTCTTCGATCTCGGCTAAGAGTAGCGTAGAAGCTCCCACAAAGTCCAACAATGGTGGTGGAGATGAAGAAGAGGTAGGGGAAGAAGCTCTGGGAAGATCTCCCAAAAACCAGGCACCAAAAGAACAGAAAGGAGGGGGAAAAGACCTATTTATAGCCCAAAAGTTCTTTGCAAAAAACCCCAGAATTCAGGCACATGGGGCATTTTCGGGCGCCCGAAAGCTCTGAGGAGAAGCCTGTGAGGAGCGCCCGGATTCACCATAGCCGTCCGATCGCGCCTCACGTCGCCCGATCCGCGCCACGCGTCGCCCGCTCCGCACGCGCGCCCCCGGTCAACGCTATCTCCAATCAGCGACCGCCACGTGGCGACCTCATCCAATCCCGGCCCGACAGCGCAATCGCGCTCGGCCAATCTGCCACGTGGCGCGCCTTATCCACTCGGCGCCCGCGCCGCACCGCCCTACCACGAGCTGTCGCGTGTCCTGGCCAACCGTCGCCGCACTGCGCGCACCGCGCCTGGCGCACCTGCCAATCCTCTGATGCCACGTGTCCGAAACGCGCCAATGGGAAGTCGCCATGTGGCACACCAACCTCCGACACCCGCGCCTGCCCGGCCTGCCCGCGCTACCCGCGCTGCTCCCGTGGGTCGAGCCCACTATGCTGCGCCTCCCGCTCCGCCACGTGGCATATGGCACCAATGGGAAGCCGCCACGTGGCACACCCCCGCGGTCCACCAATCCACCAAACACCCAGAAACACTGTAAACTTCGGGTTGTCCGTTTTCGCGCGTCCGGACTCAGAAAAATACATGCAAATAGCCAATTTCCATCGTTTTTCCACGCTGAATCCAAATACGGCCTTCGTTTTACACAAATCCATTTCTATTTTTCGACGAAACATCCAAAAAGGTAAAGTTGATCCATTTCTCGCATTGAGTCCGTTTCTTGGGTCCGATTTGCGCGCAACCAACACTATCAACAGAAATAGGCCTCCACAAGTTGTCGATCACGCTGTAATAACTACGAAGATCCGGGTCATCACATTCTCCCCCACTAAAAGAAAGTTTCGTCCTCGAAACTTATACAGCCCAAAAGGAGTCTCAAATCAGAAGGGCAAATATCCAACATTATCGTCACCAGCTCTCCAAGCATCACTCGCTCCCCGTGATTATTCCTCAACAACATCAACAACCTGTACGGCATGGCCTAATTGTGCAATTCCTCATCTCTCGGGCCAGAATCCGCAACGGCGTCCCTTGTACCCCAAACACTCACTGGTCTTAAGTGGAGCGAGTCAAACATCGACGGGGAATCCAAACATATCACCTCTAAGCTGAGACGTGGAAAAACATCAAGGATTCCAACATGTCACGGGGGAAAAGAAGAAACAAACAGGTAACCACTGATCCACAACACTCCCAAAATCTCCTCATCAATACCAACTCATTTAAGAAACTTGAAGTACACCAACGCAATTATCCATGTAAAAAGGGAGTCCATCAGTGTGGGTTGCTCGGCTGAAACTATAATCTGACACGATCACTCTAGGGAACGATTGTCACGCCCCGGGAGCAAATTAAAAGCGGAAAGCAACCCTATTTTTTTTTTGTTAAAAACTCCCGCCCAGGCACGTGCACAGACCCGCCACATATACAAGATCTCCCTTGTATATGCACGGCGTCCCTATGTACAAAACATAGCCCGGATAAAAACATCAACCACAATTTCCTTAAAAGTTACAAATACCAGAGTATGACTTTGAAAACACTAATGTCTTATTTTATGAAACGGCGCACGCCCAGTGCGTTAATGTGTTCGAAAGGATAAATCCACAAGTTTTGAAAACAGTGCCCACACGACACTTAATTTTCTAAAGCCAATTTTCGCAATTCCTTTTTAAGTTTGAAAACCCGCGTCCACACGACGCGTCTATAAAACCACATATTGAAAACATAATTCTACAAAACATAAGGCCATCCCAACCTCCACACCATCCACATTACACACGTTCACATGCACAGTATTCGACCATAAGGGACATAACCAACAAAAAATGAAAGAAGAAAAAGGAACCTGACCGAGGAAATCCCACACCTCATCAGGTAGCGTCCTCACCATCGTCCTGATACCTAGTCCCGACCAAACCTGTCACACAGTGGGAAGTCAGTGACACGAAGAGTAAAGATAAAACACAACTACACGTACGATGCTAAAAAGGTGCAGTTATTAAATCAAACCGTAAAACCAGAGCATTCGCAACCACATCCTGCAATCAACCGTATTTCCCCTGAGAAACAGAACTGAGCACCTGCCATGTCGGTCAGGGGACCTCAGGCAAAAGAAACCGTCCCGCTCTCACCTTGGTGCATAAGAACCCCCCACTGCACAAGTGCAGCACCGCAAATAACGGCAAGGGGCCCCCACTACGTCACCTCGTGGGGTTCACGGGTCATCAGACCACCTCTCCAGAAAAGTACACCGACACGGTGGCCAAACCGCTGGTGTGCGTGCAAGCGCCATGAGCATGTCACTCGTCGAACGAGTGCTGTAAGCCTCATGCGACTCTCAGTCGCTCCGATGTAGAATAAGTATCAGCAAGTAACCCGGGGTCAGTCAACCTCTAACTCTTGGTGTACCATTTTACCAGTTTTACCATGCATAGTTTATTAAAGAAATACCAATAATAGATAATGACAATAAAAAGGAAACACCGGAAAGGAGCCATCTGGCGGCATCCCCTTCCACGGATGAGGGTACCCACCTCAAAACGGAGATAAACGACCACGCCCGCGACCCTCCTACGCATTCAAAACCTCACGTGGGCCTAATAAAATATCCAAATAAGCAAATTAACATTATACCCAATACCGGCAAATTCAGCGGTCCCGACCACTGTACCAAAAAAATCCATTCTAACCCAAAATCGGAACTGCCTCCGGTGTCCCGATTGTCGCACCGATCAATAACCCGATCAAAACAATTCCCTAATTTTACCATTGTTCTGAAATGGACAATCAGTCCGCCGGCCCTCATACCGTGACAACCGGTAACCCGGAAGGTAAAAATTATTCTAGCCATACCCCTAACATCAACAGATAGGAAAAACCGTGCAAAAACCTGAATTTACCGAAAAAGGGGATTCTACAGGTGTACCAAAAATCACAGATAGAAACCCGGTGGTGAAACAATAGATCGGACATAAAAACGATGCCCAGCAAAACCCAAAACAATAAACCGACGAAAAACTCCATATCCAAAAATCTCTCTGGTTGCAAAATCGTACCTCCGATGTGATCCATCTGTCGACGGGGCAACAGACGGAAAACCGGGCTCCTACCGTTGCCTTGACAAGGTCCGCGATGAAAAACAACCGAGCGGAGGATCATCTGACGAAAAAGAAAGAGCTGCGTCAAGCGGACTGCACTGTCAAGCAAAAAACTGTCAAGCCCCAAAAACCATCACGCAAAAACCGTCGATGAAAACGCCAAGTAACACCGTCAAACCAAAAATCGTCAAGCCCCAAAAACCGTCAAGCCAAGATGTTGACGGCAGATGCTTGACCCGTGCGGACACAGAGGCGGGGCGGCAGCCCCGCGCGGGCACAACCCCCGCGCAGGCATGCGCAGGCAGCAGAGCAACCCCGCGCGGGCACAACCCCCGCGCGGGCATGCGCAGGCAGCACAGCAACCCCGCGCGGGCATAGGGGCGGAGCGGCAGCCCCACGCGGGCACCCGCAAGCAGCGCGGTAGACACGCGGGGGCACAGCGGCGGCGCGGCAGCCCCGCGCGGGCACGCGCAAGCAGTGCGGCAGCCCTGAAGCGCGCCTAGCTGCGGGCGCGGCGCGGCGCCTACGGCGCGCGGGCAGCACGCAGGTGGCGGCCAGAGCATCCAGCGGCGGCGGCTGCTAAGGCATGCAGCGGCGGCGGCGACTAGGGCATCCAGAGACGGCAGCGGCTAGGGCATGCAGCGGCGGCGGCCTGGCAGAGACAGCAAGGCGCGGCGCAAAGGCAGCGTGGCATGGGCAACCCCGCGCAGGCACAGCGGCGGCGCGGCAGTCCCGCGTAGGCCCAGCCCCGCGCGGGCACGCGCATGCAGCTCGGCAGCCACGCGCAGGTAGCGCGGCAACCCCGCGCGGGCACAGCGGCGGCGCGGCATCCTCGCGCAGGCCTAGCCCCTGCGCGGGCACGCGCAGGTAGCGCTGCAACCCCGCACGGGCACAGCGGCGGCGCGGCATCCTCGCGCAGGCCTAGCCCCTGCGCGGGCACGCGCAGGCAGCGCGGCCGCCCCGGGTGGGCATGACCCCGGGTGGGCACGCGCTGTCAGCGCGGCCGCCCCGCGCAGGCACGGCCCAGCGCTAGGATGCGCAGGCAGCGTATGCAGCCCCGACAGCGCGTCTTGCTGCGCACGCGGCGCGGCCCCTACGGCGCGTGGGTAGCGCTCAGGCGGGGACCTGCGGGTGGCAGCGCGCGGCGGCGGCAGCGGCTCAGCTAGGGCATCGATCGGCGGCGGCGGCGGCTCGGCTAGGGCATCGAGTGGCGGCGGCTGCGGCTCGGCTATGGTATCGAGCGGCGGTGGAGCCACCGTCGACGATCTTTAGCAACCCCGCCGAAAACACCGAAAACTCATCACAACGAACCAAAAAACGAAAACCGAACAAAAACCTCAACGAGCCAAAAACCAACAACGAAACCGAATGGAAACCTCAAACAACAATCCGAGGACGAAAACATCCAAGAACGAGAACCAAACGGAAAACCTCGACAGGCGATCATCGAAAAACGAAACCAAAAGAATAAAGACGTCCACTAACCTCGCTCTGACGGAGAAGACGACGCGATCCCGATTTCCGGAGATGTCGGTGCTTCTGGATCCGCTCCCCGGTATTGGCAATGTTTTCCAGACTCAATTCCTCGGCACGCACAACCAGGAAAGAGGAAGAAGAATCGATCATTTTAGAATTAGGGTTATCCGGTAATTGGGATTTATTTATTTATTTATTTATTTCTCTTTTGTACGTACAAAAATCTCAATATCCGATATTTAAAAACAAAACAGAATTTTCCACCGACTTCCTCGATAAGCGTGCCGATCCTCCGAAACGTTCTGTAACCACTAGCACGGATCCCGATGCACCAACATCACATAACGGGTTTCCGAGGTTGTCTGAACTTACTTTTTCGGACCTGCTAATATTGAAAACCACTTTCCGGAAGATCCGCAAGTCGGAATTCCGATCCGATCGCAATGTCGTTCTCCGTTTAATGAGCTCTATTGCGATACGGTAACCGCAACCCAAAATTCCATAAGAACCAATGCCAAGAATAATCCACCAAAAACAAGCTTAAATCCAAAAGACGACATTTAGGAAATAATAAAAAATCACTGTAATTACAATGATCCCCGGCCATAATCCTCTCATCCGTTCCAGTAATGGCGCTTACTGCACAAACATGGCTCAAGCTCTGCACCGTACTCCGGCCCAAAACATCTACACACATCCAAGACCACCGTGGGGGCATCACTACAACTCAATCACTGCTGACAGGACGAAAGATCCACCGTCTCCTCCATCAGGTAAAACACTGGGTCCAGTGACCCCCTTATCCATCATAATCTATAACTATACCATCCACTCTCATCTGTATAGGTGCCATCCAATAAGGTGCCTCCAATATCGGTGCGGATTCGAAAGTTGGAAATTTTTGGGCTATAAACAGAGGCTATCCTCCACAGTTTTGAGCTTTTGGGACTTGTGTTTTTTGGGAGCTCTTGCAGAGGAGATCACCACCTTCACCCTACCATTCTTGAGATTGCATTGGAGGACTTTGGAGCTCCATCTTCATCTTCTTCCTCAACTTTGGAGGACTCCACCATTGTTGCACTTGATGCCACCTCCGTCGAAGTTTAGTGCGCGGCCTCTACAGGACAAACCACTTGGAATCTATGGCTTATTTTTGGAAGGAATCTTCACAAGAGGTAGGCCTACAAATTTTCTACATATCACTCCTTCCAGATCTTGCGTTTTCATAGAGTTTTTACTTCATCTCTGGAGCCTTCGTGCACAGAGCGGAGTTTTGGACAGTACATAGTATTTATGGATTTTCTCAATGATTTGTGCATGGATTTTGGAGTTCAAAGGCTTTATTTGTATCTACGCTCGTAGAGGAATGTATTGGTATCCTTCTTTCTGGATTTGGAGTTCGTTTGGCCAAGTAACATTTTCGTTCTTCTTGACACTGTGACAGAGGTTACTGTAGAATTTTGTATTGGACTTTGTTTTGATATATGAACCTTGGGGATGCAGATTTGGTTGTGATTTTTGGTTATTTTTGGGATTTCAAAGTTTGAACAACTTTTTAAGATCAAGGTGAGCAATTCCTCTTTAGGTTTTAGCTGAAAATTTCTTTTGGTTTAGCCTCTACACTTCATAGAAGTGCTTGCTGAATTTTGATGTAAATTTTGGACTGCATTGATCACTTTGATTACTTTGATAATTAAGAGGACTTTAAGATGGATTTTTGAGACTTTGGTGATGTTCCTTGGACAGAGGAGGACTTAGAAATTCTGGTTGGAGCTTTACTTCAAGGTATTTAATGCAGATTTTGCATTCTTTTTACCATTTGGTTGTTTGCTGGAATTCTGGAAAATTTCTGCGCAGCATGTAATGATTTTGTAATTGTGCCCAATCCGACAGAAAATTTTGGGTGATTTCTGCTGCAATGGATTCTTAAGATACTAAGGAATAAGCACGTCAAATTTCAACCAGACCGGACCCCGGATCGTCGAGTTTCAGGTGGGTTTGATTTCCTCCAAAATTGGCGGACTACTTTCTAATTCTTTCTTGTAGTGGACATGCATGATAGAGCTATACTTTACTTATTGGTTGAGATGTATGAAAGATAGAGTTAGTGATTTATTTATTGCTTATGATGAATGCTAAATTGTGGAACCTTGACTAGCACTCCGTCACATGATGAATGATATTTGACCAGACTATTAGAAAACTTTCACTTGGGTTAGTTTATTAGGCTGCGCCCGGATCGCTCCGGGCGCGCCACGCGTCCCGGACCACGCGGGAGCGGGGCGCGGCCAACCGGCCCAAGCCGCGTGGCTCGACAAGGGAGCAGGGTTGGCGGCACTGGCGAATGCCCGCCTGCCCCCACCTGCCCCGCTCTGCCTCCGCACCGCCCGTGGACCGCGCCACGTGAGCCGGCCAATCCGAGTCCGCCACGTGGCGCCCCAGCCGGTCCACGGCTCCCCCGTGCACCAAACAGCACAGTAAACTTTCGGGTGTCCATTTTTGGGTGTTCGGACTAAGAAAAATACAAGCAAATAGCCGATCTTGACCGTTTTCGCGCGCTGAATCCAAAACCGCTGTCCGTTTTGCCAAAATCCACTTCTAAAAATTCGGCAAAAGCATCCAAAAGGTAAACTTGATCTATTTTTCGCGCGAGGTCCAATCCATGAGTCGGATTCGCGCACTAACACCACCATCACACAGAATAAGCCTCCAAAAGCCGCTGTTCACGCTGTAACCTTTCAGCGGAGTTCCGGGTCATCACATCCTCCCCCACTAAAAGAAAGTTTCGTCCTCGAAACTAACAAACCTCAACGGGAGTCTCAAACCAAAAGGGTGGGTATCCATTACCACCATCGTCACCAGCTCTCAAAACACCACTCGCTCCTCGTGATTACTCCCTAACAACATCAACAACATGTTCGGTATGGCCAAGTTGCACAATTTTTCCTTCTCTCGAGCCTGAATTTACAACGGGCGTCCCTCGTACCCCAGTCACTCACTGCCAACTCATCCAAGAACCCTGAAGAATACTCCCACGACCATCCATGTAAGAATGGAGCCCAACACCAGGAACATCACCAACCACCACTCTCAATTTAGAAAATCGCCCAAAAATAGCAAAGAGTCCGAAAATCTTGAAAGGCCAGTGCCTTCACCCCGATCAAACAAGAACAAGCTCCGACACTGTTTCCATTTATGGACCCACCTTTCGGTGTTTTCGGCCCGTTCGCAAAGTCACGACATAAAAGAGTGAAAAAGGAAGGGAAGGGTTGAAGTTGTTCCTGTTGTGGCTAGCACTCTAATCTCGCTCCTCATCAAGCTAGGGATCCTCAATCTAACACACTCTGATCTCATCCATCAGGGTGGGCTGCTCAGCCAAAGACTACCATCCGAAAGAGATCACTCTGGGGCACAATCTCTAGCCCTAATCATCTCATCTGCTCCAATAATAGTGCCTACCGCGCAAACATTGCTCAACCTCCGCACTGTACTCCAGTCCAAAACATCTGCACACAACCAAGCCACTGTGGAGGCGTCACTGCAAATAAACCTCTGCTGACAGGACGAAAGATCCATCGTCTCCTCCACCAAGTAAAACGCCAGGTCTTACAGCCCCTATCCATCAAACTCTATAACTGTACCATCAGCTCTCAGCTGTACTGGTGCCATCCAATAAGGTGCCCTTGAGACCGGTGCGGTTCCCAGAACCACGTCAATCCCAAACTCAGTCTCCCTGTCCGGCGACATCATCGTCAGCTCAGGTGAAATCACACCCGGGAACTCGCGGACCACAGGAATAACCTTGAGTCCCGGCGCCGCCGTAGGCACCTCTATCACTGTTGCTAAAAAGGCGATACAACCACGACTCGTCCTCTTCCTGACCCTTGCGGATGAAACTGTCGCGGCATATAGCGTACTCCGGCTGCCTCTGTAATCGACTCCTCCTATCCGGCTCGCTGAATGTCACGCCCCGGGGTCGAAACTGCGACCCGGGCCCGCCAATAGATCCGCCGCCCATACGGGAAGCCCCGTATGGACGAAGCGTCTAACTTGCAAAAAGAAGGATACTAAAGCTATACAGATATCAGAGCTGAAAAGTAAACTACTAAAATAAGATAATACAACTGTCAAAAATAACTAACTACTAAAATCCAGCAGACTGTTCTACAAGCTCCAAAATGGGTACATCTATACTCCAAGGACGGGTAGGGAACTAGCTCGCGACTACTTCACCCCGATCAGCAACAGAAGAATCAGCAACACCCGCAGGAGAATCCGCAAAACAAAGGAGAGGAAAGAGGAGGGAAGGGGGAAACCCCCCAGCGGGTGTGAGAACTACACCAACACGTAGTTCTCAGTGGGTACCGCCACCAAGCCCGACGGTCTGCCCACTAAATCTACTAGAGGCATAAGATAATCAGAAATCTGTAATAATGAAAAGATAAGCTGGAAAGAGTCTACAGCTATCATGCCTCTATCTACAATGCTCAAATGGTGATACAGATGAAAATGATGCATCGACTCTAACCCAAATACTCAATCAACCCAATCGCCGTGACTGCCACATGGGGTCCAGTCAAACCTGCGCCCACCTACTGCCATTACATCCACGGAGGACTGGACTTACGTAGGGCGTCCGTGATTGCCAGAACTGGCCCAGCCAGAGGGATTGCGTCGACAAGTCGCGATAGCAAAGTAACAGGCCTAGCTCCGGAGTGGCACTCGAGGGCGCGACCCCACCGAGGAAAGTATCCGCGCATCTCTGTCGAGCTCAATATGGCTCATGCAGGCTATAATCCAAATCAATGATCAACAAGATCAACAGTGCCCAAAACACATCTCTAACTCACTAGCTGGAAAAACTCGACAACCAGGACTGCCGTCCACCCAACGGCTCCCCAACGCAGAACACCAACTCACAGATGACACAGAACGGACCAACACCATAAGGGTTCGGAAACCCCGTTAGGTCGATGCCTAAAACCCGAATCAAACAAGAACAGACTCCAGACTCCGCCTTTCGAAGTTCTCGGTCCCTTACAGTTCGGAAAAAACAACTCCCTCGGTAAAATATACGGAAGAAACCAACCAGGGTTCGAAAGTTCTGGGAGACCATCACCTACAACCCTATCAAACAAGAACAGGTTCCAGGTACAACCCGCGTAGCTTTCGTCCCGAAATAAGGGAACGACCTCTAGAACCCAGGTCACCCAAACTCTCTCGGGTGAGGAAGTTTGTAATAAAAGATGACAGTTATCACTGAAAACTATTTTAATATGAGAAACCCAATTTAATGTATTTTAGTTCTTTAATAAAAATCAGTTCAAATAAGTTTTATTTTCCAAACCCCGAAGGGCTATTGCCTTCACCCAAATCAAACAAGAACAGGCTCCGGCGACCCCTTGAAGTTTGGAAGGAAAAACATTAGTTTATAGAAATTATGTGTGTCCAAAAATAGTATGGGTTCTAGGTCCTGCTATCACTAGTATACCCCTGTCACTAACATAGTGACGACAAATAAAACAAAGAAATACGACAACCCGGGACCACCGTTTACCCAACGGCTCCCGCCACATATATAAGACCAGCTATATCTACCAGACTCCACTCTGCCCCCAAGCACGAGTGTAACATGCATCCCACACTAAGAGGAATCCCGACCACTCAGCCCACTACCCGGGTGAGGAAAACACTATGTCCAGGAATAGAATGTACAGTGTGGATGTCTAAAGCATAAATGAACCTAGCCCAAGTGAGGGTTTTCTACTGGTCTGGTTATACATGCAACATATGACAGGGTGCTAGGTCAAGTCCAATACTAACATTTAATCAACATAGATAGGAAGTAATAATCAGCATGCTTTCTAACACTGCTCGCATAATGCATGCACACTAACAAATATAGAGTTAGAGAACAGTCCACCAGTTTTGGAGACGAACAAACCCACCTGAAGCGCACGTCAATCCAAGATCCAAATAGGCTAAAACTGAACGGGGACAATCCTCGGATTCCCACGATTCCAACGAGTCCAAAAACACCAGAAAACTCCTCCTGGGTAAAAAGATATGGTCCAAACATTGTAATAAGCAAGAATTCGCACAAACACAAGCTGCTGTAAAATCTGTCCCAAAGAAGCTTAATCACCACCTACGAGATAATATCTAAAAATTCCAATAAAAACACGCCGGTGATCCTCGCGAAGAGCAGATTTAAATCGAGTCCTCACATGTCAAAATCCGATACCCAAGCGCAGAGATAAAAATCCGACAAGCCTCCGCTGTCCAGAAAAACCACCAGTAGGAAAGGGGTTCAAAGATGCCTCGTAAACCATGCCAAGAACTCATAATGAAGCAAGGTGATCGCACGGAAATCGAAGGCCTACCTCTCGTGAAATCGATGCCACAAAAATTATCCAAAAATTCCTTCGGGGTAGCTCTGGGGACCTCGTGGACCGAAATGCGACGAAAAAGGCCTCCGAAGAAAGAACGTCGCAGTTCGCCGAGCCGCATAAATCGCCGATGTCGAGATCTCCAAAAATCATCAAAACTCTGTGGGAGATGGAGAACGGGTGGAAGGAACTCTGCTAAATACCCCCACTAAAAAAGCCCAGCAAAAAGAGAGAAGAGAGGGAGAGGAAGTCAATTTATAGCCAAAGAAAAAGAGAGAAAAGATACTTTTGGGTACGTTTTCGGGCGCCCGAAACTTTCGGGCGCCGAACAACGCACACCAAAGGCAGCGCCCGGATCATTCCGGGCGCGCCACGTGTCCCGGAGCACTATGTAGCATGGCGCGGCCAACCGGGCCGCGCCATGTGGCCCGACCGAGCAGAGGGAGCGGGTGGCGCGGCCCAACTGCGGGGCGCCGCGTGGCGCGCCCGCGTGCGCGCCATGCCGCGCCCGCCTGCCCCCACCTGCTCCGCCTGCCCCGTGCCTCTGGGTGGACCGCGCGCACTGCGCCGTCCACTCAGGGGCCACCACGTGGCCCCCGCCCCGGTCCACGCCTCCCGCGTGGACCGCGCGCGCTGCGCCTACCTATCCGAGGCCGCCACGTGTGCTCCCTTTGGTCCACAGCTCCCCCCATGCACCAGAACGCTCAGAAACTTTCGGGGGTCCGTTTTTGCGCATCCAGGCTCCGAAAAAGGCAAGTAAATAGCCGAGTTTCGACGTTTTTCCACACTGAATCCAAATCCGGTCTCGGATTGGCCTGAAACCCTTTCTAAAATTTGGAAAAAGTAGCCGAAGGACAGGCTTGATCCAGAAACCTTACTGAGTCCGTCCAACGCGTCCATTTGACGCGTTGCGTGTCCGACACACCACTAATAGGTGTTCCACTACATGGGTCATTGGGAAAGCTGCACGGGGGTCGGGGTCACTACACAGAAGGTCAAAGTCTTAGGGCTGCCGCAGAACCAGCAAGCCCGCTGGTATAATCCACGGCCTCAACTGCGCTAGACAGTATCCACAAATCTCCTCCATAAGCACAATCTGATCAGGAATCCGCACCTCAAGTGCACATGGCAATGACTCTACCTCTAGTCCATGCAAAGATGCAGCAATCCCTAGCACAGACAGCTGCAAAGGAAATCATACCTGCGACGACACGGTCCACCGCTAGGGCGCCCTCCAACCGGGCGGCACAGACTCAACCGCTCGGTGCTGGTGGTCATCGCCCTGTCTGCCTCGACGTCGTGGCCCTATCTGCCCATCAGTAAAATGAAGGAGCTCCCGCATCCTAAATGGGTAAAGGTGGCGCCGTCGCCAGCGGTAATACCGTGAGCACCACTCGGGGGCACGCTTCCTAGAGATGTCTTGACTGCCCACAAGAAAAGCACCGCCCCTGTTTGTGGTCACACTACGACGGTGAATGGGGCCCACCGCAGCTGACACACATGTCCTGCTGCTGCTGCTGAAACTGCTATCGCTGACGTCGCCCCGGTCGCTGCCGTCGCTGTCGAGGTCCCCCAGACCCCTTCCGGTCTGAACTATCATGGCCTAGAAACTTAGGCCGCTGTGGGCTAAGCGGCCTCCATCCACTGGCCTGTCTCCCATCCTCGGGAGCGAGGTGTTCCCTCACTGAACTCAGTCCGGGCATCCCAGTCCTCCTAGCAACAACAACACTGCCCCTCTTGACCCATAGTGCATGCTCGATGGCCTCATCCAGGGTTTGCAGTCTCCGGGCATGCACCAAGGTGTAAATCTCTGGGCAAAGGCCACTCTCAAACAAGTAGACTCGGTGTGACTTATCCCGGGGGACAAAGGGTACGCAGCTAAGCAACTGCGTGAACTCCAGACGGTACTCCTAAACTGTCTTGTCCCCCTACTGAAGGTTGTTCAAGTCCTCCTCAAGCTTCTGCCTTACACTGTTCGGAAAGTAAGCCGCGAACCATCTCCACTACCAGAGCCCAAACTCTCAAAGCCAAGTCGGAGAACCATCTCCACTACCAAATCAGAGATAAAAACCCATGATCTAGAATAATCCCACAAGGGATCTCAACTCACATGACACTAGAAACTCATCCCATAGAGTTCTAAAAATCCACTCGGCCCCCCGGCACGAGAACATATGCATCCTGAACCTACTCAATCTCTCTGGAAGCCCACAATATTTTAAAACCATTTTCCAATCTCAGTTTTCATTAAAACCGGTCCGCTGATTTTTAAAACAGTTCAGGTGCCAATCTAATGCCAAATAAACATGCAGTCTAGTATCAAATCATCCCTAGATCATGCTAAAAATATTTGGGGCTCGTAATTGTCTTTCTATGGTTTTCTAGGCAACTATCAGATTTACCAGCTATGCAAATAATAAGCTAAACATGATCAACATGCATACAATAGCTCTAGAAGGCATTCCATACATCTTGAAGAAATTCCAACCCACCTCAAATGCATTCCGCAGGCAATCGCTGAAGTCGGTGAAGCGCCGCACCGCTCACTGTCAAAATTCTGCCGGAACGCCTAAAACCGCGCCGCACGCGCGCGCACTGTCGCGATCCTCGGAAATATTCTCGGAAGCTCGAACAACCCTCTCGAGTCTTCTACAAAAATCTGCGCGCACTCCGGACCTCTCCACGGCCGGCTCACAGCACGTGCGCGACACCTCGGCTCCGTGCCAAGAAAAATCCACTCCCTCCGTCCACAGCACAAGAGAGGAGAATCACAACCAAAAACCAACTCAAAATCTCAATCTAAAACCATAAAATAAATCCAAGGATCCAAGCTAGGAAGATCTGTCACATACCTCTCACGTACGGCCGACGCGCGCGCGGCTCCGTCCAGCTCCAAGCAACAGTCCACAAGCTGCTCCCTCTCACACACCTTCTTTTCCTTCTCCTTCTTCTCTTTCTTTTCCTTGCTTTCTCTCTTTTCTTTCTCTCTTTCTTTCCTTCTGTCGTGGAGAAGAAGGCAGGGCTGGAGGGCTCTTTATAGAGGGTGGCAATCTTCGGGAGGGAAATGACCAAAGTGCCCTCACTCAAAATATCCGAATCTGCTCAAACAGGGCTAATTATCTCACTGAGTACTGGTACCCCAAACTGTGTACGGGTACTAAACCATTTAGTTTCGGAACTAAGTGTTGGGTTCCGGAACACAGCATGCAGTTCCGGAACACAGACTTTGGTTCCGAAACTCAAGCTCCAAATCCTCCAATCCGAAGTCTGAAGCTTCCTCAACACCGCGGCCAACTCACTTTTTGCCCCGGAAGCTTCTGCACCACTCTGAAATCTCCCGAACCCCACTGTAAACATAAAATACACTTTTCCAAAGTTTTTCCCACTCACAAGGCTCAACTGTGGAGTCGGTGTGCCCAATCCGAAATCCGATACTCTTACAAGAGAGATCCTCACTTGGATTCTCTTCTCATTTCTTTCTCGTTTCATTTCTCAACTCCAAAGCGGGTTACGATTAATAAATCAATCCTTTAATTGCCAACTCCAAGTCACTTTTTGCCTTCGGGGCTTCTGCGTCAGTCCGAATCAACACGAACCCCGCTGAACAGAAAATACACATGTACCCACACTTTCCAATTTTCCCTGTGCACAACCGCGGAGTCGGTTCTCTATCCAATCCAGTATTATGCAAGTACACAAAGCCTCGAAATCACTGATTCAAACTGGCCTTCCAAGCTCGACGCTACTAACTCACTTTCTTCTCAAAGGATTCTGCGTCGATCCGGAACAATCAGAACTCATCGGTAAACCCAAATGGAACACGCCCAGGGCGATCTCTCCGCACCACGCCATCTCGCGAGGTCGGTGCACTCTACAAAGTCCCGGTACTCTACACTCTCCCCTCCTTAAAAAGGTTTCGTCCTCGAAACCAGAATAAATCCATAACTCAGGAGGGTGTCTTAATCAAATGGGGACAGGAAGTGCTCAACTCATCCACAGTCCCTCTAATGGTCGATCTCACTCATCACGATGGCTCCACTGAACCTTCACTCAAGGTATAACCCGACTGCATAATCCTTCTGTCTCACCAGCAAGAATTTGCATCGGCAGCTCCTGATAACTCAAAACCTCGACCAAGTCCAAGGCAGTGAAATCCAAAACATGCAGGTGATCACATATACTTCTTCCAATCAGATAAACACTCGCGGACCAAAGTCCCCGCGTAAACTCGAGTCTACCCATCCCTGCGGATAGTGGTCTCACAAATCATGGTTCCCAAAACCAAAACTCTACGCCTCCAATTGGCATATAACCTCCGTTGCTCCTTAGCAACTATCATGCTCAAGTACCACAAATACATCACTCACATCCATCCACAGGGGAAGAAGTTCAACATTGGAAACAACGCTCAACCTTTAGCTCTCAATTCCAAGTTCCAAAAGTGGCCACCACTGATCAAACACCTCATTCCAAGGTTGTACTGCTCGCCTAACCAAGGCATACTGACCATAATGTCCATGCCGGGATAATACTATAGGATATCAATCATACAGCTCCAATAACTCTGTCCATCGGCGTTGCCTCAATCAAAATCCTCCTGAGTAACCAAGTACTTCAGGCTCAAGGGTCTCTAGATAACTCCACGCTCTCTCAACCACAGGCAATATCTGTATCAATGCTGGTATCCTCCTCAGCTTTGCCTCTTCCAAGCTACACTGGCCTTGCATAGTCCAAGAGCTTCTGATCTCTGCCACTAACATAGGTCTAGGCCCAACCCAAACGGTATCACTCTTCGTTGGGTCCGCTGTCACTTTTACAGCTGAAATCACATGGCCTAGCCACAGAACCTTCCAAAGTCGAAGCACAAACTCTCTCAACTTGGCAAACAGCTTCTTCTCTCTTAGAAGTTGCAGCACTATCCTCAAGCGCTCCTCATGCTCTATAACTCCCCAGAAATAAATCCAACGTATAATCTAATCAACCGGTCCTGTATAAATCAAACTCAACAACTAGCACGCTAGCACGGTGTAGAGCTCAACCCACGCCGGTACAACAACCCGGTCGAAGTACCGCTGGAACACCCAATTCCTCAAATCCAAAAGGCCGCAGTGCCTTAGTCAATCCACTTGACCGCGCTGTAAGCTCACAGTGCCCCTTCCGGGTCCTGAACACTATCAGGGCACAGCCCTCAACTGCAAGGTTCCATAAAGCCATCAATCTCCCAGAGGCATCTGCCGAAATACAAATCAAACCTGTCTGTGCTCGAACCATCATAGAACCTCACCGTTGTGCACTCACAACGTGGCCTCACTGGCGTGTACCAACGGCATGGCATCACCATCGTGTATCAACGGTGTGGCATCATACTCAAGTATCAATCTCTCGGATCCTCACTGTCGTACTCCCACGATGCGGTACTGGGTCACCCAGACCTCTCAATCCATCAGATCCCGCAACTGCGCTGTCAGCTCTCTATTTCTGCCTCAAGGGAATCACTACAAAGGGTGCTGCCGAAGTCGGTGTGGTTTCCAAAACCACGTCAATCACCGTCTCGATCTCAATCTCACTAAACGGCGGCTTCAAAATCAGATCAGGTAGACTCTCACCCGGGATTCACATGGCGATAAGGAAATTCCATAGTCCCGGTGCCGCCGTAGGCACCTCCTCTACAGTCGCTAACAAAGCGATACAACCACGACTCAACCTCAGTCGTGCTCTAGCATCCTCTACAAGTATACTCCTCCTGACCAGGTCCACAGAGGGTCATTGTCCTCTCTCGACAATCCAAGATAACATAACATTGGGATATCCAATCCCTATCCAAACTCATATCAACATCTCGGAGCTAATGTAGGACTAACAACTCAAGGATCAATCCAAGATCCTACTGCACTGGGCGGGATTGGCAACACTCATCCACGTGCTATACGTGATCTGGAACCTGATCCTCACATGCATAAGCCAACAGTCCCATCTCTGGCCCAAGCGAAGCTATCCCTGCTCTACTAGAACACACCCAAGCAGCGTCGGCATCAACATGCTCTAACTCTGACAACCGCAAGTAAAACCACACTTGGTAAGACGCGATCCACTAACCAACTGCACAATCTCATCCACTAGATGCTGGTGGCCATCACTCAATCTGCCTCGGAATCACGGCTCCATCGGCCTACCGGTAAGTCGGATGACCCTTTTCATCCTGAAGGGGTAGAAGGGGTGCCGTCGCATGCGGCAGAACCAAAAGCACCACTCTGGGACACTCTGCCTGAAAATATCCTGACTATCCACATGAAAACATCGCCTCTGTCTGAGGTCACACTATGGCGATGTATACGGCCCACCGTAAAGACATACTCGTCCGGACACCGCTGTCACGCCCCGGGTGTAAACCAGAACCCGGGCCCGTCTACAGATCCGCCGTGCACACGGTATTTCCCGCGTACACGAAGCGCCAAACCTGCTCAGATATAAGAGATAATAATAAAAGAGCAATAAAAACAGAGCTGAACTAAAACTAATACATCTCAGACTGAAGCTGGAAATAAAATACAATACATCTGTATAAATGATACATCTGTCTCTCCCAGCTCACCAAAATGAATACAACCTGCTGGCAAAAGCCAGTCCCAAAAGTAAAAGTACAACCGTCTGAGGAAACATGGGTACATCAAGAGTCCAACTAACCCGCTCATCCTGCCTCGAGATCTATCTACTCAGCCGTCCTCTCTCCACGACCCGCCGCTGAAAGCCCAGCAGCACCCGCAGTAGACACTGCAAAACAAGGAAGAAGAAAAAGAGGAAAGAAGAATGGGGGTGAGAACTACTAGTAAACTAGTAGCCTCCCTTAGTGGGTAAAACCTCAAACTCTGACAAACCCACTAGGTCTACCAGAGGCAAAAATGAAAGAAGAGTAGTAAGAAATGAAACCGCTGAAAAAGGGAAATCTACCACTACTATGCCTCTAAAATACAGTCCTAGACTGGAATAACCGTATGCAACAATAACCAACCGTCCCAGATGAACCCAATCTGTACCGCCCTCATCATCGGGCAAGTAAGCCGCGCCGATGTGATAGCAAAATTCCTGGTGCCGCCCTCATCATCGGGCAAATAAGCCGCGCCGATGTGATAGCAAAACTGTCCATAACTGTCTGGCCCCGGCCTCCGGAGGGGATCTCGAGGGGAGCGACCCACACGAGGAAAGCATCACCGGGCAATAACCGCGCCGGTGTGATAAGTATCAAAAGCAGGACGGATCACAACTAAAAAGCCCAAGTGGAACACAACCCTCAACTAAAAGAAAACTGATTCCCAATCAGATGCAAAAGTAACCATCCGGTCAATCGCCCAATATCCGCGATTGCCGCAATACCCCAAAATCCACGACCAGGTCTCACAATCGACCCCCGGTCAACCGCCCAAAATCCGCGGTCGCTGGAATAACCCACAATCACAATCATGTCCCACATCCGACATCTGGTCAACCGCCTACTATCCGCGGTTGCCACAAAACCCTCTAGTCCATAATCATGCCCTATCACCGATGTCCTATAACCGACATCCGGTCAACCGCCCAATATCCGCGGTCGCCGCCAAAACCCATAATCCATAATCCAGGCCCCGGCTGCACTATCCCAAACCCCTGCTCAAACCCGAGCAACAAATACCACCTGACTAACGAAAGGAGAAAAGAAACAAACAAGGTTTCTCCTAAGTCAAGTTCCAGCATGAAAGTGTAGCGATAAAAGATGGCCTATCTAGATGTCCATACTAGCATGCAAGTGTTCTCAAGGAAATATAATTTAAGTCATTGATCATTAACAGTATCCACCTATGCATGTCACCTACCCTCAAGTAGAACCACTAACAGGATAATCATATAGTCCAACATAAATATTTCATTCCACATGCAAGGTTAAACGCTATCAAAGCAACCCAATCCCCACACAGGCATGCATAAACCCAACCCCGATCATGATTAATCAAGATGTCCAAGTAAAGGGGGTCACTCTAATATTCCTAGTGAGCATGTCAAAATAGAGGTAAGCAACAACCACCCACCTCGAGCGCTAAGTCCTGGTCCCAACAGTGAAGTCCACGCCCGGTCTAAGCAACCACCACAACACTGCACAAAGCACCCCAAAAGGACATACACAATTAGCATACAATGCTCACACAAAATCTGTCCCAAACACAACAGTCCACAGTTTTGCCTTTTTCACCTGCGAGATCTGCTCAGAAAATTCCAAAAAAAATTGGAGATATTTCTCGTGATGTGTAGATGCAAAACGCCTTTTGAATCACCCCAATCCGATGCCTGTGCGCAAAGATATCGTCAAAATACTGCAGCGCTGTCCAAAACTCCGCCCCAGAAAATGAGGTCACAAGATGATCCGAAAAACCCATGAAAAGCTCGGAATGGGAAAAACCAGTAAACACGGGAAATGTAGCCCTACCTGTCTTGAAGCCAACGGCGCAAGAATCGCCTCAATCGGAAGTCGGAGTAAGCCGGGGGAGTCCTCGTACTGAAACCGCGACGAAGAAGACCACAAATGAACGAGTGTCATGCCGCGCCGTAAAAATGGAAACCTCGGGATGCGTGCCACAGCAAAATCCTAGAATCTGCAGATGGATCCGGCTCTAGGAGATGAAGATTTCTTGTGAAGGCCGCACAGTGAGAAGAAGAGCAGGGAAAGAGCTCTTAGCAGTTGAACTCGGCCTATTTATAGGCTGGAAGAAACAATTCAAATAATGACGCTTGTGTCCCCACTTCCGGGCGCTCGGGATTTTCGGGCGGCTATAGTGTTGGGCCCGGCCCAACACTGTGCGGGCCCGAATCTCCCACGGGCCTCCACGTCTACCCCGCAACAGCGGACTGCCAAACCCCGCCGCTCACACCCCGCCGCGTGGCCCACGCGGAGGTCGACACGTGGCGGCCCACGCGCGGGAACCGCGCGTCAACGCGCCTGACGCACGCCCACGTGCGCCTGCGCTCGCCGCCTGCGCCCCCTGCAGGCACGCATCCCGAGGCACCCCGGTGCACCTCCGTGGACCCAGCCTTCATGAGCCCGCCAACCACAATCAGACACATGTCCCGCCGGTCCACCATGCACCCCGCGCCCTCTTCAGACCGTGCGCCGCGGACCGGCCCAGTCCCGAGCCGCCACGCGTCAAGCCCCCGGTGCACGCCTGCCGCGTGGACTGGGCGGCCCGCACCTCTGCCCGCCGCGCTGCCCGCGGCTGTGCCGCCGCTGCCCGCCGGCCGGAACAGTAACCCCAAGCCTCGAAAAACGCGCTCTTGCATCCGAACTCCGAAAAATACAAGTAGGTAGTCCATTTTCACCGTTTTCGCGCACTGAATCCAAATCCGGTGTCCGATTTACCAAATTCTAATTCCAAAAATTGCCGAAGGCATCCGGAAAGGTGTTCCTTGGTCCAAACTTCGCGCTGAGTCAATTTTTAATATCCGCTTCGCGCGAAACCACCTCTAAAGATCCGACGGAGTCAACCGATCACCCACGTGATCCATTTAAGTCCGAAGTCCGCCACTTGTGTCCAATTGGTGCACAAACACCTCCAACGCACCCCGTAGGCCTCCAGAAGCCACCCAACGCACTGCAACAGCTCTACGGAGATCCAGGTCATCACAACCGCGACTGGTGCCTCGACTATCGAGAACCTCCAAGTCTCTGTCTCCTCTGAGACTCATGATCCTGTGACTAGAATCATGGCAACCTCGATCCACTCAACTATCCCAAAATCAGACGATGCTGGACGTCTCTCTCTGGAGCTAGTCCCTCGCTCTCCGTCCCTCTCGGACATGATCACAGATCCTCGGTCAATCCATCGAGCATGCACGATCGCTGCATCTAAAGTCGGCGCTCGCCGAGAATGCACAAGGTGATAGCTATCCCAATGCAGTCCCCTATCAAACAAATCAACTTTCTGGGCCTCATCCTGGGCAACATGGGGCACACTGCTCAACCGTCGAAGAAACTCGCTCCAAGTCCTCAACTACTCTCCCGGTGGTCCAACGGGACGAACTCGACGCCACCAACACTCGGCGTCCCTATCCAAAAGTGTGCAACCAAGTGCGCCTAATGCTTCTCCTAGACGAACAAATCCTCAAACAACTTTTCCATAGCCGCACTCCAGTTCCCGGCCTCCCAAGGCTCTCAACTCTGCCCCAATATCTACAGGGGATGGAACTGGCGGATGTACAACAACCGGTCAGCAACTCTCGCTGCCCTGCACTACTCACCGTGCGATCTGGGTCGAAGTCGACGATGTCGCGGCCGGAGGTAATACTGGCGATACCTCAGTCGATGCTCTCTGCTCAAACATGCGCATCACACTCTCCATGTCCTCTTCCTGGCGCCGCGTTGCCTCAAACATCTGGGCCACCCGGCCCGAAATTCTCAGACCTCACTCTGCTCTATCCATTCAGCCTCCCGCTGTTCGGGTTCCTCATCCGAGGTCAAACACGCCCTCGCCGCTGCACGGCGTCTCAAAGGCCACAAGGACAACTGCCACAAACCAACCAAACCACAAACACTCTCGACCCAATCAAGCGAAAGTCTAAAACATGTTAACCATTCTAAAGATTTATGTTGTCTGCAGACAACATAATCACTTTAGAGAATAAACATGTAAAATCACTCGCCCCAATCCCTCGGGGGAGGTACAACTCAATCAGGACTCTCGCTAAAGTCACGTCTCTCACGACAGTCATCCTACTGTCCAACCAATAGCCTAGGGTCACTAAGTCCTCAACGACCGATATTCCTAGGCTCTGATACCACCCTAATCTGTCACGCCCCGGGGTCGAAACTGCGACCTGGGCTCGCCAACAGATCCGCCATCTGTACAGAAACTGCCGCACAGACAAAGCGTCTACCCTGCAAGTCAGATCTATAGCTAAACATGTATCAGAGCTGAAACTAAAACCAGTAGCTACAGAAATCAACTGAACATCTGATAAATAAAATAATCCTCAATACAACATCTCTCAGCTGTCAAATAAATACAAAAGCATCACCAATCTCTCAGACTGTCCAGTACAAAAGTGGAAACATAAAATACAGGGTACATCTACCTCTGACTCTCAATACTGGTAAGGAACTACTCAACCACGTCCTCACCTCGATCAGCTGTCTCCGCACGAACCAAGCTGGAATAGCTACCCCAGGAACCTGTCACCGCAGCGGGTGTGAGATCTACTGCAGAAGGTAGATCTCAGTGGGTACCGTCACCAACATCCACGGTATGCCCACTAAGTCTACTGGAGGCGCAACAGATAGGTATGCAGATAGATATATATATAAAAGCAGGAAATGAGCTACCGCTAATATGTCTCAACATCATGCTCAAGGAAATCTCTACTATGAACCTGCTATGCATACACTCGCCACTACTAAAATGCCTCAAGTAGCATGCTCAAAGGAATACTCATCTAAGAACATGCTATACATACCCCACACGCACACGAGGTGCTCACAAAACTCAAATCTCAATGACTGCCAAACTGGCTCAGTCAAGCCTGCGCCTGTCGTCTAGGAACGCACCTGCCCACTCCACGTGGGGCGTCCTACTGACTACTATGAGCGCACCTGCCCACTCCACGTGGGGCGTCCTAAACTGACTACTAGGAATGCACCTGCCCACCCCCGTGGGACGTCCTAGTCTGTCTATCTCAATCATCATCACGCATCCGGAGCGTAACTCGAGGGGAGCGACCCCACCGAGCTCAAGTATCTCGTCAGTCTCAACTGTCTCATAAGCGGCACATGCAGGCTATGATCCACGATCAAATAGATCGGAACTCAGTGCTCAGATAGCACGACTCAGTCGGGAAACCCTCCACGACTCGATCAGGGAATGCCCAAACCCTCTCAAAGCTATGTCGGAGAACCCTCCATGACTAAATCTGATAATGCACAACCCATGGCTAAGTCGGGAAACCTCTACGACTCGATCTGCCAGAGCCCAAACTCTCAAAGCGAAGTCGGAGAACCATCTCCACTACCAAATCAGAGATACAAACCCATGATCTAGAATAATCCCACAAGGGATCTCAACTCACATGACACTAGAAACTCATCCCACAGAGTTCTAAAAATCCACTCGGCCCCCCGGCACGAGAACATATACATCCTCAACCTACTCAATCTCTCTGGAAGCCCACAATATTTTAAAACCATTTTCCAATCTCAGTTTTCATTAAAACCGGTCCGCCGATTTTTAAAACGGTTCAGGTGCCAATCTAATGCCAACTAAACATGCAGTCTAGTGTCAAATCATCCCTAGATCATGCTAAAAATATTTGGGGCTCGTAATTGTCTTTCTATGATTTTCTAGGCAACTATCAGATTTACCAGCTATGCAAATAATAAGCTAAACATGATCAACATGCATACAATAGCTCTAGAAGGCATTCCATACATCTTGAAGAAATTCCAACCCACCTCAAATGCATTCCGCAGGCAATCACTGAAGTCGGTGAAGCGCCGCACCGCTCACTGTCAAAATTCTGCCGGAACGCCCAAAACCGCGCCGCACGCGCGCGCACTGTCGCTATCCTCAGAAATATTCTCGGAAGCTCGAACAACCCTCTCGAGTCTTCTACAAAAATCTGCGCGCACTCCGGACCTCTCCACGGCCGGCTCACAGCACGTGCGCAACACCTCGGCTCCGCGCCAAGAAAAATCCACTCCCTCCGTCCACAGCACAAGAGAGGAGAATCACAACCAAAAACCAACTCAAAATCTCAATCTAAAACCATAAAATAAATCTAAGGATCCAAGCTAGGAAGATCTGTCACATACCTCTCACGTACGGCCGACGCGCGCGCGGCTCCATCCAGCTCCAAGCAACAGTCCACAAGCTGCACCTCTCACACACCTTCTTTTCCTTCTCCTTCTTCTCTTTCTTTTCCTTGCTTTCTCTCTTTTCTTTCTCTCTTTCTTTCCTTCTGTCGTGGAGAAGAAGGCAGGGCTGGAGGGCTCTTTATAGAGGGTGGCAAGCTTGGGGAGGGAAATGACCAAAGTGCCCTCACTCAAAATATCCGAATCTGCTCAAACATGGCTAATTACCTCACTGAGTACCAGTACCCCAAACTGTGTACGGGTACTAAACCATTTAGTACCGGTACCCCAAACTGTGTACGGGTACTAAACCATTTAGTTCCGGAACTAAGTGTTGGGTTCCGGAACACAGCATGCAGTTCCGAAACACAGACTTTGGTTCCGGAACTCAAGCTCCAAATCCTCCAAATCCGAAGTCTGAAGCTTCCTCAACGCCGCGGCCAACTCACTTTTCGCCCCGGAAGCTTCTGCACCACTCTGAAATCTCCCGAACCCCACTGTAAACATAAAATACACTTGTCCAAAATTTTTCCCACTCACAAGGCTCAACTGTGGAGTCGGTGTGCCCAATCCGAAATCCGATACTCTTACAAGAGAGATCCTCACTTGGATTCTCTTCTCATTTCTTTCTCGTTTCATTTCTCAACTCCAAAGCAGGTTACGATTAATAAATCAATCCTTTAATTGCCAACTCCAAGTCACTTTTTGCCTTCGGGGCTTCTGCGTTAGTCCGAATCAACACGAACCCCGCTGAACAGAAAATACACATGTACCCACACTTTCCAATTTTCCCTGTGCACAACCGCGGAGTCGGTTCTCTATCCAATCCATTATTATGAAAGTACACAAAGCCTCGAAATCACTGATTCAAACTGGGCTTCCAAGCTCGACGCTGCTAACTCACTTTCTTCTCAAAGGATTCTGCGTCGATCCGGAACAATCAGAACTCATCGGTAAACCCAAATGGAACACGCCCAGGGCGATCTCTCCGCACCACGCCATCTCGCGAGGTCGGTGCACTCTACAAAGTCCCGGTACTCTACATTTATGTAGGCGTCCCAACGGACTGATATACGCTCACCTACAACCACCTCCCACGCATTGGGCAGGATTTACGTAGGGCGTACCACGCACCAATATACCATCGCATCCGGAGCGGCACTCAAGGGGAGCGACCCCACTAAGGAAAAGAATCGAGCAGAGATCGAGAACCAGAACTGAAGCACATGCAGGCTGTAATCAAAACCACGATCGAACAGACCGAAAGAACTCGCCGACCCAAAACAATGAACCCAAGCGATTAACAACACCGGGACCGGTACACTCATCGGCCCAACATCGAACCCAACCGACCAACAACACCGGGACCGGTACAGTCATCGGCCCAACATCGAACCCAACCGACCAACAACACCGGGACTGAGAATTTCGGGAAGCTGACGCCTACAACCCCAATCAAACAAGAACAGGTTCCAGGCGCAGCCGTGTCACGCCCCGGGGTCGAAACTGCGACCCGGGCTCGCCAACAGATCCGCCATCTGTACGGAAACTGCCGTACAGATGAAGCGTCTACCCTGCAAGTCAGATCTACAGCTATAAATGTATCAGAGCTAAAAGAACTAAAACCAAAGAACTAGAGAAATAAACTGAACCTCTGGATAAAATAATCTCCATAAGATACAAGAATCCACCATATACAAAGTCTCGCAAGAATAATACAACACAAAAGTGGAAACATAAAAGACCGGGTACATCTATCACTGACTCTCAATGCTGGTAAGGAACTAATCGGCCGCGTCCTCACCTCGAACTGCTGTCTCCGCGCGAACCAAGCCGGAACAGCTGCCTCAAGAACCTGTCACCGCAGCGGGTGTGAGATCTACTACAGAAGGTAGATCTCAGTGGGTACCGTCACCAATATCCACGGTATGCCCACTAAGTCTACTGGAGGCACAAAAGATAGGTATGCAGATAGATAGATAAAGGGTAAGCTGAAAGAAAACTACAGCTAAAATATCTCAATCATAAAGCTCAAGAAAACTCTACCAGTAACATGATATGCATACACTCTCTACTGCTAAGATGCCTCAGTATCAATGCTCAAAGGAAAGAAACCCATCTAAGAACATAATATGTAACCACCCGTTCAAATCACCCAATCTCAAAGACTGCCAAAACTGGCTCAGTCCAGCCTGCGCCTGTCGTCTAGGAACGCACGTGCCCACTACCACGCATCCACAAGAGGACGGGATTTACGTGGGGCGTCCTAAACTGACTATCTCAATCTCACGCAAAGTGACCCCATGGTAACTCGGCCAGGGGTATCAAGCGACCACTAGTAAATCAACTAGGCGCATCATCATCTCATCATCAACACGCACCCGGGGCGTAACTCGAGGGGAGCGACCCCAACGAGCTAAGTATCTCATCAGTCTCAACTGTCTCAATAAGCGGCACATGCAGGCTATGGTCCACGATCAAACAGATCGGCAACTCGATGCTCAAAAGCACAACTCAGTCGGAAAACAGAGACTCCACGACTCAACAGGAAATGCCCAAATCCTCACATAATCTGTCGGAGAACTCTCTACGACTCAATCTGATAATGCACAACCCATGGCTAAGTCGGGAAACCTCCACGACTCGATCTGCCAGAACCCAAAACTCTCATAACTAGGTGGGAGAACCCCCTTCACTATCAAACCAGGACACGACTCATGATCTAGAGTAAACCCATCAATCCCAACAAGGAAGAGCGATTCTCAAGACACTAGAAATTCAACATCCAATGCACTAAATATTCGCTCGGCCCTCTGGCACGAGCGTACATGCAATCTGAACCAAATCAACCCCCTCAGGGTGCTCACAATATTTTAAAACCATTTTTAAAACTCAGCTTGTGACACCCCCGGAATTTGGATTAGTCCTCTATATAAATGATATAATAGGACTAAATCTCTAACCCGGCTATAGCATTTTGGATGGTAGCAAGATCCAAGAGGAACATGAGAGTTAAGCGTGCTAGAGCTAGAGTAGTTCTAGGATGGGTGACCCCCTGGGAAGTGGGGCGTCACAATTGGTATCAGTGTCATTCACCAGCCGGAAATGTGAGATGAGTCTCGGCTGAGCCAGGGTCATATAGCGGGTAGAGCGAGGCTCCCCGGCTAATGACCGTTGTGAGTGGAGTGCAGCTCCTCACAAGGTCGGCTAAGGCTAGCGAGATGAGTCTCACATCGCCTGGTGCTTGTGAGTGTGCTTGAGCCTGACGTGGACGTCAGGGCTTAAAGGGGGGAAGAATGTGACACCCCCGGAATTTGGATTAGTCTTCTATATAAATGATATAATAGGACTAAATCTCTAACCCGGCTATAGCATTTTGGATGGTAGCAAGATCCAAGAGGAACATGAGAGTTAAGCGTGTTAGAGCTAGAGTAGTTCTAGGATGGGTGACCCCCTGGGAAGTGGGGCGTCACACAGCTTTTCATTAAAACCGGTCCGACGATTTTTAAAACGGTTCAGATGCCCATCTAATGCTAACTAACCATGCAATCTAGTGTCAAATCATGTCTAGATCATGCTAAAAATATTAGGGGCTCATAAATGCCTTCCTACAATTTTCTAGGCAACTATCAGATTTAACAGATAATAAAACAGTAAACTATACATGCTCAACATGCATACAGAAGCTTTAGGGGGCATCCCATAAATCTTGAAGAAATTCCAACCCACCCCAAAAGCATTCCGCAGGCAAACGCTGAAGTCGGTGAAGGGTCGCGCCTCTTACTGTCAGAAACTGCCGGAAAACTCCCAAAACTGCGCCGCACGCACTGTCGCGATCCCCGAAAATATTCCCGGAAGCTCGAACAACCCTCTCGAGTCCACTAACAAAATCCCGGCGCGCTTCGGCTCACTCGCTGCCAACCCACCGCACGAGTGCTTGCGTGCGTGCGCCCTCGGCTCCGCACAGTGAAAATTCGAAGCTCACAGCCAAAAACTCTCAAATTGTTCCTCAATGTGCAAGATGGAAAAGAGAACATCCATTTCAGCTCAATAATCCCAAAACCACAAAACCAATCCATAAATCCAAGCTTGGGAGAAATCTGACAGCTTACCTCACGCACGGCCGACGCGCGCACGGCTCCGCTCAGCTCCAAGCAGCAAGACCACACACAAGCAGCACCCTCTCTTTTCTTTCTTTTCCTTTCATTCTCTCTTTTCCTTCTCTTTTCTTTCTTTCTGATTCCTCTCTCTGAATCCAGGGGAAAAGAGAGGAGTCCTTCATATATATAAAGAGGAGAGGGTCCACAGGGTGAAAAGGAGAGTTGGAAAAGCAAAAATACCAAATTGCCCTTGCTTAACCACACTTAAAAAAGTAATCTGGAAGATGGGGTACCGGTACCCTCCTTGTGGTACCGGTACCCAGATCCAGTTCCGGAACTCCCTTATGGGTTCTAGAACTCCAAGCTAAAACACCAAGCCCGCTCAAGAACCTACCCGCGCGGCGCCCAAGATTCCACCGCGCGGCGCCCAAAATTCCACCGCGCGGCGCCCAAAATTCCACCGCGCGGCACCCAAATGCCATCCGCGCGGCGCCCGCAAACGCTGCGCGCGGCGCCCATGCGCACCCGCGCAGCGATTGCACCGGCCGCGCGCGGCGCCTCCGCGCGCCCGCGCGGCACCCTCTGCTGGTCTCTCCTCCACCCACAACAACACCATTCACAACCAAAACCCAATTCAACCCCACAAACCAAACCTAAGCCATCTTTCTCTCACTCTAGAAAAACAGCAAAGTGCCTCCATGAGGCTCGGCGCGCGTGCGCTCCGCTCGGCCCCACGCGGCTAATAGCGGAAGATCCGCACCGTCAACACCATCAAAAACCTCTTTCACTTTCCCTCAATTCATCATCTTCTTCTCATTCATCCTCAATTTCTATTTCCTCTGTTTTACATTTTTTCCTCTGTTTCATCTTTGGAGAAGGTGATGACATGGCATGTGCTAATTAAGTGGCCTAATTAAGGAGGTGTGGTGCATGGTGTATGGTGCAAGGTGAAAAGAACCCAAGGAAACCCCTCCAACACCAACACCAACTCCAAGCCAAGACCTCCCTCTCACACACATCCACATTCTCTAATTCCTTCTCTCAGGCAAAACTCCAATTATTTAAAATAAATAATTAATTAATTAATTCCAAATTAAGCCAACTCTAAGTCACTTTTTGCCTTCGGGGTCTCCGCACCGGCCCGAAACATCCCGAACTCCGCTGTAATCTGAAAATACACATGTCCAAAGCTTTTTCTCCTCAAAAAGCTCATCCGTGGAATCGCTATGCTAAATCCAAAAACCGGCTCCAAAATTGTCAGTTCCAACTCACTTTTCGCCTTCGGGACCCCCGTGTCAGTCCGGAACCTCCCGGACTCCGCTGAATCGTAAAATATACCTGTTCCAAGTGTTTCCCACTTTTTTTCTGCACACCACTGTGGAGTCGGGGCTGCCGCGTAGATCCGAATCAAGCTGGGGCTTCCGCGTAGATCCGAATCAAAATGCCCAGAAACTCCGAATGCCCAGAATGCCCTTTTTTTCTGCACACCACTGTTCCAAGTGTTTCCCACTTTTTACCTCTATCGGCGCACAATGCCCAGAAACTCCGAATCAAGCTGGGGCTTCCGCGTAGATCCGAATCAACCCGAACTCATCAGAAGACACATATGGAACACACCAGAGGCAATTTCCTCCGCACCACGCCATCTTGCGAGGTCGGTGCGCTATCCGAAATCCCGGTATTCTACAAGCCGCCCATAGCTTTCGTCCCGAAAAAAGGCAGTCCTTGGAACCCAGATCACTCGAACCCTCAACAGGGTGAGGAGATTTATATAAAAGGTGACATTTGTTTTCGAAAACCCTTTTTGCTCGATCCATCTCTCGGTGAGGACAAAAGTAACTTCTTTTTAGAAAACCAACTTGCTTGGAGGAAAAATCCAATCTTAATATCATTTAGTTTATAAGAAAATCAGTTAAAAACGGTTTTAGTTTCCCAAGTCCCGAAGGACTAGTGCCTTTGCCCTAATCAAATGAAAACGGGTTCTGGCGCCCCTCGAAGCTTGGGAAGAAAACATTAGTTTACTAAAATCATGTGTATCCAAAAGTATCTTTGGGTTCAAAGTCCTGCTATCATAAGATCAACATCGCCACCACTCAGTGGCGATGAAACAAATCAGAGGAAAACCGGACAATCCGGGATCACCGTCATCCCAAACGGCTCCCGACACTAGCACCAAACAAACCTCTACCACCAGACTCCACTCGGCCCCATGGCACGAGCGCAACATGCGTCCTACACTGTCCCGACAACTCAGCCCACTACCCTGGCAAGGAGAAAACTCTAAGTCCAGGGGAAAACATGCAATGTGTAGGAAGACTAAAGCATAAAAGAACCTAGCCCAAGTGAGCATTTTCTACTAGTCTGGTTAAACATGCAAACATATGACGGGGTGCTAGTCAAGGTTCCACAATTAAACATACAACATAGATACTCAAAATGCTAACTGTAGCTTGTAATCATTTTAACCAACAATTATTCTCGGATACTATCATGCATCATCCTACATCGATAAATAAATCCCCCACGATATCATGCATATATCTAGATCAATAAATAAGTCACTAACTCTACCTTGCATGCATCTCAATTAACATATCTATCATGCATGTCCACTACAAGATAGAATTAGAAAACAGTCCGTCGATTTGGAGGAAAATCCAACCCACCTGAAATGCGACAATCCAGGGTATGATCGAGACGAAACTTGGCGTGCACGTTTCTCAGCCCCTCAGGGTTCCAACGCAATGAAAATCATCCAAAAACTCCACTCGGATTGGAGGCGGCAACCAAAATACTGAACTGTTGTCCACAACGAAACAAAATTCAGCGAGCACGTCAAAGAAATGTGGAGGCAAATTCGATCATCATTTTTAGCCGCGACCAAAAGGAAAAAATGTTCACCTCTATCGTGATGAAAAGTTTCAACTTTTTCTTTCCTCGCGAAACACCAAAATCTCAGCGAAAACTGCAACAAGAGCCGAACACAGTGTAAAATTTAGTCCCAAAAAATCTGCATCTTTCTGTTTGCGCAATAGTCCTAAAAACAGCCATTTCTCACATGCTTATTTACTTCCAAAAATTCCAAAAAAATAACAGCTGCGATCCTCGCGAAGTGTAGATGCAAATTGAGTATTTAAACTCCCTATTCCGACACTCGTAGGCCGAGAAAAGGCAAGAACACTCCTCCGCTGTCCAAAAATTTCCATAGAAAAATAGGGTCTAAAGATGCTCTGAAAAACCCAGTAAAAACTCGAACTGGAGGGAAGTGGTAAATACGGAAAACGTAGGCTTACCTATCATAAAAACGATGCCACAAGAATCGGCAGTAAACTCATTCGGGGTAGTCCTGTGGAGCTCGCGGACTGAACTGCGACGAAAAAAGCCATCGAAAGAGGAACGTTGAAATGCGTCGAATCGTAGAAATTGTCGATGTTGCGGCCTCCAAAAATTCTCGCAATCCTTGGAGGTGAAGTACACAAGGTGAAGAAGGGCTATGCAAAATGGTGCCCTCAGGAGAATTCTCCAAAGGGAGAAAAACCCAACACAAAAACCTATTTATAGGCAAAGAGGGAGGAAAAACATAGTTCGAGGTAAGTTTTCGGGCGCCTGGAACAACCGGGCGCTGAACACGGGACATCGAAGGCTGCGCCCGGATCGCTTCGGGCGCTCCATGCGTCCCGGACCACGCGGCAGCGGGACGCGGCCAACCGGCCCGCGCCGCGTGGCCTGACAAGGGAGCGGGGTGGGCGGCGCTGGCGAATGGCGGGGCGCCACGTGGCGCCCCCCCGCGTGGGCGTCATGCCGCCCACCTGCCCCCACCTGCCCCGCTCTGCCTCGCAGCGCCCGTGGACCAGGCCACGTGAGCCGGCCAATCCGAGGCCACCACGTGGCGCCACAGCCAGTCCACGACTCCCCCGTGCACCAAACAACGCAGTAAACTTTCGGATGTCCTTTTTGGGCGTCCGGACTTAGAAAAATACAAGCAAATAGCCGATCTTGACCGTTTTCGCACGCTGAATCCAAAACCGCTGTCCGTTTTGCCAAAATCCACTTCTAAAAATTCGATGAAAGCATCCAAAAGGTAAACTTGATCCATTTTTCGTGCGGGGTCCAATCCAAGAGTCCGATTCGCGCACCAACACCACCAGCACACAGAATAAGCCTCCAAAAGCCGCTTTTCACGTTGTAACCCTTCAGCGGAGTTCCGGGTCATCACACAACAGCTGGGACCACCGTCAACCCAAACGGCTCCCCAAAACAGAACACCCAACTCACCACACTAAACCTACTGGCCGGAGGTACTCAACGGCCGACAACAACGAAGGGTCCGAAAATTTTGGGAGACTGACGCCTACAACCCAATCAAACAAGAATAAGTTCCAAGCACAGCTTCCCGTAGCTCTCGACCTAGATATGGAAACAGCCCTTAGAACCCAGATCACTTGAATCCACTTTGGGTAAGGAATTTATATGAAAAGATGATATTTATTCCTGAAAATCATTTTCACTTGAACCTTCTCAGGGTGAGGACAAAAGTAGTTCCTTTTTAGAAAACCATCTTGATTTAAGAAAATCCATTTTAATAAATTTTAGCTCTTTAAGAAAATCAGTTAAAGACAAGTTTTATTTTCCCAAACCCCGAAGGGCTAGTGCCTTCACCTTAATCAAACAAGAACAGGCTCCCGCGACCATTCGAAATTCAGAAGGAAAATATTGGTTTACTGAAATCGTGTGTGTCCAAAAATATTCTGGGATCAAGGTCCTGTTTGTAAGGAATGCGGATGCGCGTGCATGCGCATTTAATGCAGCCAAAATAAATTTTATGATCATAAATATGATCTAATCATATATACCTTAACATCATAACATTTATGATATTAGTATGTATATATATATATATATATATATATATATATATATATATATATATATATATATATATATATATATATATATATATATATATATATATATATATATATATATATATGTATCAAGATCATCTCGTGTGACACACAAAAATTATTATTCTAATCCAATTAGAAGAAGGGTTAGAATTTCAACCTTTGCCGATTACCGAAATTGTCTGTCGGTTGATATTGGATCTGAACTTCCGGTCTTTTGAGCCGCACAACTATCCGGCCTCTATGTGTATCCACACAAGGCTGCTCCGGGATCTGTGCTTCACACAATATAATCTCGAAACTCCTTTCGTGATTTCTTGTATCAATGTGGAGAAGGATTAATTCTCAAATTGTGCTAGCAATTTCAAGAGAATTGACTATAATATAGAGACTAATGATTGTAGAACGAGTTCTCTCTGATGATTAAAGAGAACTCTATATGATTAGAAAAAGTTGTTCTCTTTCTCTCGTACTTTACTTCATGTCACTCATGATGCCATATCATTGAGGAATGTCTCTATTTAAAGACAAGGCAAAAGGTAGTGGAGATTCATTCTCAAAATGAGACGTTGGTTTCATTGCAATTAATGAAAAATAAACTTCCCTCTTAAAAAGTTGGTAAGGAGAGAAAGAAATGAGAAAAGAAAACATACATCATAAATGAGATGAGTGTTAAATCCTCTCATTTAATGTGTATTAGAGAAGAATAGAAGAAAACGAAAAGAAAAAATGTTTTCTCTTTTTCTTCTCCATTAATATGTCGTTCTATTTCTTTCTCTCTTCCTCCTCGTCTCCATATCCAAATAATAAAATGATGAATTAAAATAAATAGAGGAATATTACCTATTAAGCTATTGCAACTATTGCACGTTAGTCCTTATGTGATGACCCGGATTTCCGCAGAGCTTTTGCAGTGTGATCAGCCACTTTTGGAGGCTTATTCGGTGAGATGGAGGTGCTTGTGCGCAAATCGGACCTCAAGATTGGACCCAGCGCAAAATTTGGATTAATATTACTTATCTGGATGCCTTCGACAAATTTTAGAAGTGGAATTGGGCAAAACGGACATCGGATTTGGACTCAGCGTGCGAAAACGATGGAAATGGACTATTACTTGTATTTTTCGGAGCCCGGATGCCAAAACACGAATTTCGAGACAAGGTTACTGTTCCGGCGGCCGGGGCAGCGCCGGAGGCGGCGGGCAGGCAGCGGAGCGCGGCGGTGCGGGAGCGGGCAGGCGCGGGCACAGGCAGGCGCGGGCGCGGGCAGGCCGGTCCACGGGACTTGGTGTGCACCGGGACCAGCGGGTTTTCGGCGTGCACACGTGGCGCGCGGGGATTGGTCGGTCAACGCACGCGGGATAGCGCGTGATTCGCCCCGGGCGCGGTGCACGGTGGACCGCGCCAGGCCACGTGTCGCCGGCCGATTGGCGGGCGCAGTGACCCGGCTGACCCAGCGTGAACTGCGGCCCACGCTACCCGCCGTGGACCGCGCTGCCACGCGTCGCGGCGGGATTGGCGGGCGCGCGTGCGCTGGGCGCGCAGGGCGCGGAAAGGGCCACGTGGCGCGCTGTGGGCGTTTCGGGCGCGCACAGTGGCGGGCCGGGCCGGATTCGGGTGCCCGAATCATGCGCCCGAATCCGGATCCTTTTTCTTGTGGGCTTGGGCTATAAATAGCCCATTTGTTCTATCTTTTGGGCTCTTTTCCGAGCCTCTCTTGAGCCCACCTTTGACAGGGAGTAGGATCTACAAGTATTCTACACTTCCGAGGATTTTGGGAATTTTTGGAGGCAGCGACATCGGCGTTTTCTGCGACACGGCACACTTCGACGCTCCTTCGATTGTGGCTTCTACCGTCTTATTTCAGTCCGCGAGGTCCCCTGGATCACCTCGATAGATTTTTGAGCCGATTTTTGTGGCAGCGCGTTCATGAGAGGTACGCCTTCGATTTCCGTGTTGATCATTTCACTCCGTTTCGAGTTTTTGGTAGTGTTCCTGAGGTACCTTTTGATCCCTTGTATTGCTGTGATGTTTGGGGCAGCGGTGGAGTATTGTTGGGATTTCTCGGCCTACGGGCATCGGATCGGGGCGTGTGAGGACTCGATCGGCATCTACGCTTTGAGAGGAACGTGACCGTATTTTTATTGGATTTTTTTTGAGGTTGTTTCGAAGGTATTATTTATGCTTCTTCGTGGCTATTTTCCGCAGATTGGCGGGTTGTGGGTAGTTTGACTTACCGCAATGTTTTATTTGTATCTTGGCCTACAGGTGTCGGAACGAGGAGTATAAATACTCGATTTGTATCTACTCATCGCGAAGATCGCAGCCGTGATTTTTCTGGATTTTTCGGAGGACCGCACGCAGGTGAAAAATCCCTTTTCCTGTGGTGGTTTGTAAAAACAGCAAGGGCTGTTTGGGGTGTGTTTGTGGTGTTGATTGATTATTGGCTGTGATGTTGGTTGGAGCATAGGTTTGCGCGACTGAGTACCGAGGGTGCGGTTTCGGCGGATTTTGATAGCGAGTGGCTACGCACTTCACCGACTTCGGCTTTGCCTGCGAGAAGCGATTCAGGTGGGTTGCTTCGTCTCCAGAACCGGTGGACGGTTCTCTAATTCTATCTGTTAGAATGCATGCATGTTTATGTACCCATATATGGTTGAAGGGTAAGCTTAGGAATGATAATTGTATAAGGAATTGCAAGATATATATTCATGTTATGACTTATGGAAACTTGCAAGATTTAGATATCCATGATGATGATTAAGGAAAGCTTACCTAAGGGAATATTGCTCTTTTGATTGATAGCATGCATGATTAAATGTACAATCTCTAGGATCGAGATGTAAGCAGGAGGAATGGCCTAGATCATGTAGATTGGCATACTATAGTTGTCACGCCCCGGGTGTAAACCAGAACCCGGGCCCGCCTACATATCCGCCGTGCACACGGAATTTTCCGTGTACACGAAGCGCTGGTAACCTGCTCAGACATAAAAGATGTAATACAAGAGCATAAAAACAGAGCTAAACTAAAACTACTACATCTCAGACTGAAGCCGGAAATAAAGTAAAGTACAACTGTAAATAAATAATACAAGTGTCTCTCCCAGCTCACCAAAATATACAACCAGCTGGCTAAAGCCAGACCCAAAAATAAAGTACAACTGTCTGAGAAGATAAGGGTACAACCAAAAGTACAACTACACTCGCGGTCGGGGTAGACGATCTATCTAATCCGCAATCCTCTTACCTCGATCTGCCGCTGACGGCCCAGCAACCCCCGCAGAAGACTCTGCAAAACAAAGGGAGAAAAAGGGAAAAAGGACAATGGGGGTGAGAACTACGATAAAATCAGTAGCCTCCCCTAGTGGGTTAAGCCTCAAACTCTGACGTGCCCACTAGGTCTACCAGATGCAAAAAGAGGAAGAAAGGTAGTATGCTATAAACAAAACTGCTGATATAAGGGAAGCTACCACTAATATGCCTCTAAATGCAGTGCCAGAAATAGTCACTATATGAATGCATCAGTAAAAGTGTCTGCATGAATAAACCCAATCGATGGACTAGTAAGAACTGGTACTGCCTGCTCTGCCGGCCGCATCGGGTATGCTAATGGTGCATAACACCGACGCAGAGAAAGAGTATAAAGACTCAAAGCCTGCCTGTCGCACACTCCGGAGTGGCACTCGAGGGGAGCGACCCACACGAGTAAAGTATCTCTGTCACAAGTATCATAATATAGCAGCACTGGATCACGACTATGCTCAAGTGGGAAAACCCGTCCACTAAAGAAACCCCGATCCCCAATCTGATGCACAAGTAAAGATCCGGTCGACCGCCCAATGTCCGCGGTCGCCGCAACACCCCACAAATCCCCAATCAAGTCCAACCTGTCCCAGACCAATGTCCCGGCTACACTATCCCAAACCCCTGCTCGAACCCGAGCAACATGTGCCACATGTCTAACAAAAAAAAGAGGAAAGCAGCAATCATGGTTTCTCCTAAGTCAAATCCCAGCATGATAGTGTAGCAGAAAAAGGTGGCCTATCTAGATGACCATACAAGCATACAAGTGTCCTCATGATGATAAAAGAAAGACAGATATCGCTGTTCTTACATTGATTAGAGCATGATAACCCAAATTTAGTAAACAAACTCATAGGAAGGTTAAATGCTAACATGACACAAATCACTTTCCTATAAGCATGCAAATATCCTCAAGAAAAATAAAATAAGGTTTATCAAGTAATAATCTCGCGAGTAAATCATCGGTCATAATCGCTATCCCCCTATGTACGTCCATAAAATCCTCAAGTAGTACCCACCAACAGGATGAATCATCTTGTCCCCAATATATTAGTCGATTTCACATGCAAGGTTAAGCGCTAACATAGTAACAATATGTCCATACAGGCATGCAAGTTCCAACCAAGCGTTGATCAATAAATCCTACACGGGGAATCTCTAATATTCCCAGTGAGTATGTCAAATATGAGGTCCACAACAATCACCCACCTCAAATGCGTAGCACAGATCCAAACATGCCCACGCTCGGGGAAAACCACGGCTCTCCGCAGGAACTGCAAAAATAACCCACACGACGCACAATCAATTCCAAAATCCCAAAATCTGCCGCTGTCCACGCAACCGGTCCAGAAAAGGTAAATTTCCACCTGCGAGATAAACTCTGAAAATTCTAGAAAAATCACTGCTGCGATCTTCGCGACGAGTAGATGAAGATCGAGTACTCGAACGTCACGTTCCGACACATGTAGGCCAAGATACAAATTAAATATCGCGATAAGCCCGAAACTCTCAAAAACATAGTTCTGCAGTAATCCGCCCAGAAAAAGTAAAATTTTCACCTTCGGGATAACCTAAAAAAAATCCAGAAAAATCATGATGATGTTCCTTGCGTCGCGTAGATACGAATTGAGTACTTACAATCCTCGTTCCAACACTCGAGCGCAGAGAAATCCCAGAAAAACTCCAACGCTGTCCAAAACTCCGCCCCAGAAAATGGGGTCACAAAAAGGTCCGAAATACCCAAGAAAAGTGCGGAATGATGAGAAGCTGTAAATACAAAAGTCATAGCCCTACCTATCATGGAAACAAAGGCTCAAGAATCGTCCAAAAAATCTATCGGGGTAGCCCGGGGGAGTCCGCGCACCGAAATGCGACGGGAAGGGTCGCCAGAGAAGAAGCATCGCAACGCGCCGAATCGCTGTAGAACTCGAAGTAGGTGCCTCCTAAAATCCCAGGATTCCTCCACAAGGTGCAGCACAGGTAGGGGAAGAAGTTTGTTAAAGAACTCCGATAGAGAAACAGCCCAAAAAAACTTGAATCGGAGCTGGAATGGGCCTATTTATAGGCCCAGCCGAAGAAATCATAAAATTCCCATTATGTCCCGGGATTCGGGCGCTCGGGCCGAATTCGGGCGCCCGAATCCCCTGAGAAGGCCCACGTGAGGAGCGCCCGGATTCTCCTGGGCTTGACACGTGTCCCGAACACGGGACAACGTGTGCAAGCCCAGCCGGGTGCTGCCGCGTGTCCCCCCTGGCGATCAGCGGGGTAGGTGGCGCCCGCGAATAGCGTGGCGCCACGCGTCCCCCGCGGTGACCGCCCACACGTGCGGGCAGGCGCCGCCTGCCCCCTCTGCCATGCACGGGCCCCGAGGCGCCCCCCTCCCCCGCGCCTCCGTGCACCGCGCTCGGTGAGCCCGCTAATGACACGATGCCACGTGTCCCTCGCGCCGGGTCCATGCACTCGCTCGGGGATTCCGTGGACCGCGCACCGAGCGCCAGCCGGTAGCAGGCCGCTACGTGTCCACCGCGCCGGGTCCATGCACCCGCGCGGGGTTTCGTGGACCGCGTAGCATGCACCGGTCAATCCGAGAGCGCCACGTGGTTCCCGCTCTGTCCATGCGCCACCCCGCTCCTCTCCGTGGACCGCGCCCTGTGAACCGGCCAATGATCAAATTGTCAATCAGCAATCAAAGACTTAGAGAAGATTCAACAAGAGCTCAAGTTGACACTCAGTGTCTTGAGTCTTGAAGATTGAAGTTGAAGAATTGTGGATCAGTTACATCAATCTCAAGAAGAAAGTATTCAAGAGGATCAGGTATGTTTAACTAAATAATTGTGGTGATCCGAATACTTTCTTATAGTGTAGAAACACTTGGATGAACTTTTAATTGCATAATAATCAAAAACTGGTGTTCGGACTTGTTCAGGATCCGGATCAGAGCCAACGATCCGGATCCCGAAGGTTGTTGCTTCATACAAGACTTCGATCCGGATCCATGCAATTTCCGATCCGGATCCCGAATGTTAAGTTTTCTGATTTGTATGAACGATCCGGATCGGGCAATGCGATCCGGATCCCGAACCATGGTATTTCTGGAATCGTCAATCTCGTTACGACGATCCGGATCGCAGTAAATCCGATCCGGATCGCCGTCCTGAAAATTTCCAGATAAGGTATGTTTTTGATTCTTATCTCTTTCCAAAGGTTTCTAAACTATAAATAGACATTTAGGGTTTCTCAAAAACGGGGGTTCTCTACCGATTAATTTATAAAACACTTGAGAGCAACCCTAGAGGCTAGGTTTTCTTTGTTCTTCTTAATAGCCTCTTTTAGGTCAATTCGACGGTTCTTCCAAGATCTATCTTTTGTCGAATTGATCTAATCTTTGCTTAGAGATTTTTCCCATGGATCTTCATTGATAATCTAAGCAAAGGATCACCATCGAAGTCAATATTCTTATCGACTGAGTTTGCGTCGTGGATTCGACGTGGCATCGTGGATTCGGTGTGCTAAAGGCGTTTCGTGGATTCGAAACGTGTGCTCGTGGATTCGAGTGGCGTTCGTGGATTCGAACGTGTGCAGTGGGCGTGCAAAATCGGTGGAGCGCGAGGTCCAAGAAATTGAAGGAGGGGTTAAATCCGTGGAGACGGTAATCACCTTGTTATTCTTCCTTTCTTAGGGATTGTTATTGCGTGGATATCCAACCGGTCAGCGCAAGGTCCGAAGAAGCTGAAGGAGGGGTTGAGTCCGTGGAGTCGGTAATCACCTTGTTATTCTTCTATTCTTAGTGGATTGTTATTGCGTGTTGGTCCCGTGGTTTTTCTCCTGGATTGGAGTTTTCACGTATATCTTGGTGTGCTGTTTTTATTTTCCGCATTGGTTTTTATTTTGCACTAAGATTTGGTTTTATAAGTATTACACCTATTCACCCCCCCTCTAGTTGTTTGATAGTACCTATTTAGATCCTTTGGGATTCATAACTCAACAATTGGTATCAGAGAGGGTTTTAGGTTTATCTATCATGATGGGTGAAAGTGGTAATATTTATAGACCTCCTCTTTTTGATGGGACTAATTATGCTTATTGGAAAGTGCGGATGAGAGCTTTTCTCATCGCAATTGATGAGCGGGTATGGCAAACCGTGGAACACGGTTGGGTGCATCCTGTTGAGGAAGTAGGAAATTCTACTACCCCAAAACCTCGCTCTAGATGGTCCAAAGAGGAATTTGAAAGATCTTCTTACAATGGGAAAGGTATGAACGCTCTTTTTAACTCTCTTTCCTCGACTGAGTTCACAAGAATTTCCGCGTGTGAAACCGCGAAGGAAATTTGGGATATTCTCAAAATTACACATGAGGGTACTAATCTTGTAAAAATTCAAAAGCTCCAGATGCTTACAAGTCAATTTGACTCTATTCATATGGAAGAGCATGAATTATTTACAGATTATTACACCAGACTTCAGGATGTGATAAATACATGTGCTAATTTAGGAGAAAAGATCCCGGAGTCGAAAATTGTAAGAAAGATACTTCGGACTCTTCCGGAACGGTTTAGGGCAAAGGTTACCGCCATTGAAACCGTTAGTCATCCGGATGAGATGAGTATAGAGGAATTAGTAGGTGCTTTGCAAACTTATGAAATGACTTTTCCTACTAATCAAGTTTCTTCCAAGTCTTCTTCTAAGCTTACAGGTATTGCATTCAAATCAACAAAGGAAGAAGATAGCGAATCAAGTTCCGACGATGAAATCTCTTTTGCCGATTTTGAAGAACAATTGGCGCGGATCGTAAAGAAATTTCGTCGGAAGTTTTGGAAGAATCGAACCGATGGATCTTCATCCATGAAATCTTCTAAAGGATCATCGGGTTCTAAATCCTCTAAACTCAAAAGCTTTGCAAAACCTTCTAAAGAAAAAGAAAAAGATGATTTCGAAGGGGAAATCCAATGCTATCGATGCAAAGGCTACGGCCATTTTTCAATGGATTGTCCTTCTAAGAAATCATATAAAAAGAAGGCTTTGCAAGCGAAAACTTGGGACGATTCTACTTCTAATGAATCAACCTCAAGTAAAGAGGAAAAAGGAAAAATCGTTGCTTCTCATGCCTCTCATTTTCCCTCTTCTAATAATTGTTTATCATCTTTAGTCACTGACTCTACTCCTTTGATTTTGTATGAAACATCAACAATCGGCGGAGAGTCATCAAGTGAGGGGGAGTCGGACGAGGAAGAACTCGTTGAGACATATCAACAACTTCTTGCGGAATCTAAGAAGATGACCAAGCATATCAAGAAGTTGAGGAAGCAACGACTTGAGAATCAAGACGAGAATCATGCTTTAAAGATAAAACTTCATGATCTCGAGGAGGAACAAGGACGTTTATTGAATAACAATAAAATCCTCCAAGAAAAGCTAAACCAATCGGAGACAAACGCTAAATCATATACGGACAAGATTGGTTTTCTAGAAAAACAGTTTGAGGAGATTCATGTCACCAACCAAGCTTTGACCAAGCAAGTTCATGAACTTAAATCCGACATACAAAGGCTTTCAACTGGTTCCAAGAAACTTGATTGTATGTCCGGATTAGGTCAATCAAGCAAGGTTGGTTTGGGATTTAAAAAGAACCAAACTGTGAAGGCTTCAAGTTCCACAACTAAATTGAAAGGAAGAACTTGTCACCTATGTGGACTTGAAGGACATTTGGTGAAGGATTGCCCGAAAAAGAGAAAGAAGAATTCTTCGGCAACTTCATCTACGGAGCGAACTCAACGGAATCAAAAGACACATCAAGTCAAAGGAGTTCACTCAACCCACCAAAGGTCCGAGCCACAACATCAATCATACAAGTGGATCATTGCGAGGCAAAGACCTAAGGTGGACCAACAGTCAAAGCGGACAACCCCCGGCCACAACGAATCAAGACAACCCAAAATCCAGCGATTTTGGATTCGGAAAGGTGATATCTTTCCTTGTCTTAAGTTCTAATTAGCTTATGACTGTATGTAATGCTTTGATTGGTTTTCCCTTCATATCTTTCTTAATCTTTGCATTACATGGGTTTCAATGCTCTTCGTTTTTATACTTTGTTTTTGAACAAAAGGGTTTTTACTGAACAAGTGCATTGAATAAAAAGGGCTTCACGTTTATTCACTCTAAATTAATTTTATATGGATTATCAACTTTACTCCATAATCATAATCTTGAAGATACTTCATTATAGGAGTTTTTGATATTATAAGCATCAAATTTTAGAAATCATGTGTGATCTTTAGATGCTTAATCTATCTCGGTTGTGTGAATTCATTGTGATAAACGTGAGACAACCGATAGACTAAAATTTGGGATATAATTCTTTCACGTAAGAGATTGCATTCTTACAAGGGTATTGAAATAATTTGCAAAAGATGTGGAAAGAGTTACATCCGAAAGGAGTGTGAAAACTACCACCACATGTTGGAAAGAGCTGCCACCCCGGTCGTCCGGTTTGTGTGTGAAGCTACCACATGTTATGGATGCTTGATAGTATTTTATGAGAAAATCTTTAGTTGAAGCATTTGGAGATTTATATGCAAAACTCTTATATTTTGAACAATCTCCTGGTTGGTATAAGGTGGGATAGTTGAAAGATGCTCAAAGAGCCACCCTTAGGAATTTTAGTGATTATCTCAATTTGAAAGGGTAGAATTCAAGATTGATGTCGTTTGGAAATCTCCGTATGCCATCTTTGTAAATCCGTTACATCTTGATAGACTTTGGATCTCAAGATTATTTTTGATGACTTGTGTTTGATGAATATAACATGAAAAACGGTTTATAATGTTTTACCTTTATTTTTCATGATTTTGGAGTAAATCTTTTTAATTTTGTGAAATTAATTGGATTGAATGACATTTGTGTGAATTCACTGTTTAAAGCACTTAAATTGATTTCTTGATGGAATACAAATCGGTATTTGAAAAGATTCTAAAATCTGGATTTGTTTCAAGAAATTATTTGACTTTTGCTTTCTGGTACAGGTACGGAATCTGCATTTTTGTTATATACCAGAACTGAGCTTTTATCTCTCTTTCTCTATGAACTAATATTGTTAGTGATTTCCTTTTGTCTAGTATGTTCACTGTTTGACAATTTGTGACAAAAAGGGGGAGAAGAGAAATGACGGAGATGAGATCATCAAGAGAGGATAAACGAAACGAAAATGGAAAAATGGGGGAGAACGGAAAATGATGATCGTATCACAAAGGGGGAGAACATAGATGCTCAAGAACATGGAGAACATGTTAGAGATGCTCAAGATAGGGGGAGACAAAGAAAAAATTGAAAGAGCAGAAAAACAAAAGAACCAAAAGGAAGACGGATCAAATGTAGGATTTTAATTTCTAACAACTAACGTTTGATTTTGTTTGGAGTTTTGTTTTGCAGGAATTACATCACTTTAAGACTCCAAGTCCTAAGTCATAGAGTATGTTCTAGGACTGTTTGGTTCAAATGTAATTTTGTATTTATTGGATCTTTCACGCAAAGAAAATCAATGTTTTGGTGATAACATTGAATTTCGACTTTTTGGTTTAAGATGAGTGACTTGAGCGCTTTTATGTATTTTTGGGTTTTGTCACGAAATTGCCAAAGGGGGAGATTGTTACGGCATTTTGGTGTTGGCATATTTCGTGAGTCAAGTCAGTGAGTTGAGTCAGAGTCTTAAAGGGATCAAATTGTCAATCAGCAATCAAAGACTTAGAGAAGATTCAACAAGAGCTCAAGTTGACACTCAGTGTCTTGAGTCTTGAAGATTGAAGTTGAAGAATTGTGGATCAGTTACATCAATCTCAAGAAGAAAGTATTCAAGAGGATCAGGTATGTTTAACTAAATAATTGTGGTGATCCGAATACTTTCTTATAGTGTAGAAACACTTGGATGAACTTTTAATTGCATAATAATCAAAAACTGGTGTTCGGACTTGTTCAGGATCCGGATCAGAGCCAACGATCCGGATCCCGAAGGTTGTTGCTTCATACAAGACTTCGATCCGGATCCATGCAATTTCCGATCCGGATCCCGAATGTTAAGTTTTCTGATTTGTATGAACGATCCGGATCGGGCAATGCGATCCGGATCCCGAACCATGGTATTTCTGGAATCGTCAATCTCGTTACGACGATCCGGATCGCAGTAAATCCGATCCGGATCGCCGTCCTGAAAATTTCCAGATAAGGTATGTTTTTGATTCTTATCTCTTTCCAAAGGTTTCTAAACTATAAATAGACATTTAGGGTTTCTCAAAAACGGGGGTTCTCTACCGATTAATTTATAAAACACTTGAGAGCAACCCTAGAGGCTAGGTTTTCTTTGTTCTTCTTAATAGCCTCTTTTAGGTCAATTCGACGGTTCTTCCAAGATCTATCTTTTGTCGAATTGATCTAATCTTTGCTTAGAGATTTTTCCCATGGATCTTCATTGATAATCTAAGCAAAGGATCACCATCGAAGTCAATATTCTTATCGACTGAGTTTGCGTCGTGGATTCGACGTGGCATCGTGGATTCGGTGTGCTAAAGGCGTTTCGTGGATTCGAAACGTGTGCTCGTGGATTCGAGTGGCGTTCGTGGATTCGAACGTGTGCAGTGGGCGTGCAAAATCGGTGGAGCGCGAGGTCCAAGAAATTGAAGGACGGGTTAAATCCGTGGAGACGGTAATCACCTTGTTATTCTTCCTTTCTTAGGGATTGTTATTGCGTGGATATCCAACCGGTCAGCGCAAGGTCCGAAGAAGCTGAAGGAGGGGTTGAGTCCGTGGAGTCGGTAATCACCTTGTTATTCTTCTATTCTTAGTGGATTGTTATTGCGTGTTGGTCCCGTGGTTTTTCTCCTGGATTGGAGTTTCCACGTATATCTTGGTGTGCTGTTTTTATTTTCCGCATTGGTTTTTATTTTGCACTAAGATTTGGTTTTATAAGTATTACACCTATTCACCCCCCCTCTAGTTGTTTGATAGTACCTATTTAGATCCTTTGGGATTCATAACTCAACACCCGAATCCACTAAAAACTTTCGGGAGCCCTTTTTGGGCATCCGGACCCAGAAAAATACAAGCAAATAGTAGTTTTCAAGCGTTTTTCCGTGCTGAATCCAAATCCGACCTCCGATCAGCCTAAAACATCTTCTAAAATTCGGCAAAAGTAGCCGAAAGACTGGCTTGATCCAGAAACCTCACTGAGTCCATGTAACACATCCTTTTGATGCGTTACGGGCCCGACACACCAATAATAGGTGTTTCACACTGTGGATTCTCGAGGAAAAGTTACATGGGAATTCGGGCCACTACAATAATAGTGATATATTAGCACGCCATGTTAGCACATAGTCTTTTATGATATTTGATTACTCGATGGGGTAGGATGATATATCTATGTGCGGGTATCACTCTGATGATTTATAATGGACCATGGATTATGGACAGGTGTAGTTGATTAGTGATTTTGGCATGTGTTTATACCTATGTGGAGCTACTATTTGTTATGCTCCCTTGTATCTTTCTTGAGGATAATTGCATGTTTGTATGGACATCTAGATAGGCCATCTTTTACTGCTACACTATCATGTTGGGACTTGACTTAGGAGAAACCATCTTTGCTTCTTTTCTTCTTTTTAGTCAGGCGTGTGGTTCATGTTGCTCGGGTTCGAGCAGGGGTTTGGGATAGTGTAGCCGGGATCTTGGAGTCAGGGATAGGTTGTACTTGATTGTGGATGGCAGGGTATTACAGCGACCGCGGATACTAGGCGGGCGGCCGGGTGTTGGTTGTTATACCAAGTTGTGGATTGTGGATTGTGGATTGTGGGGTGTTACGGCGACCGCGGATATTGGGCGGTTGGCCGGGTGTCGGTTGTAGTACCAGATTGTGGATGGTAGGGTATTGCGGCGACCGCGGACATTGGGCGGTTGACCGGAGGTTACTTGTGCATCGGATTGGGGGTCGGGTTTTCTTTAGTGGATGGATTTTTGCACTTCGATCAGAGTCGTGATCCAGTCCTACTATATTATGATACTTGTGACAGAAATACTTTACACGTGTGGGTCGCTCCCCTCGAGTGCCACTCCGGAGTGTGCGATAGGCAGGCTTTGAGTTCTTGATATTATTTCTTTGCGTCAGTGTTATGCATCAGTAGCATACCCGATGTGGCCTGCAGAGCAGGCAGTGCCAATTTTTACTGGTCTATGGATTGGGTTTATTCAGGCATGTACTTTTATTGTTGCACTCGTGCCTGGGGGCTAAGTGGAGTCTAGTAGCTGTGATTAGACCAGTGCTAGTGTTGTTGGGAGCCGTTTGGGTTGACGGTGGTCCCGGGTCGTTGAGAGTACTTCGACCGTTGTGCGAGATGCTTAAGGATCTTGAGTCTATCCGTTCGGAGAGAGAGCGTGGATTTCGACTATAGCCTGTGTCACGCCCCGGTGTCGAAACTGCGACCCGGGCTCACTAACAGATCCGCCGCCCATACGGGAAGCCCCGTATAGACGAAGCGACTAACCTGCAAAAGAAAGATACTACACTAAACAGATATCAGAGCTGAAAAGTAAACTGCTATAAATAAAAAATAAATACAACTCCAAGTCCTCACAAATACAAAAGTCTCTCAAAATAAAACTCTCAAAAAAATAAAAAGGGGGTACATCTACTCTCTCTGGAAGACGACTGGTAGGGATCTATCTCGCGACTCCCTCACCTCGATCAGCAGGATCAGCAACTGGAACAGCAGGAACAGGAGTAGAAGTCCCTGGGGAAAAAGACACCGCGACGGGTGTGAGAACTACATCCCACAGTAGTTCTCAGTGGGTGCCGCCAACAAGCCCGACGGTCTGCCCACTAAGTCTACTAGAGGCATGAAGTAACAAAAGTAATACTGAAAGGAAAGAGCTAGAAAAATAACTCTACAGCTACTATGCCTCTATCTAAATGCTCAAGAAGTGGAACAGATGGAAACATGATGCATCTACTAACTCTCGAATACAGTCACCCAATCTACACTGACTGCCTCCTCGGGTCCAGTCAAACCTGCGCCCACCTACTGCCACACATCCACAAGAGGACGGGTCTACCGTAGGGTGTCCGTGACTGCCAAAACTGGCCCAGCCAGAGGGCACCTACTGCCGCACATCCGCAAGAGGACGGGTCTACCGTAGGGTGTCCGTGACTGCCAAAACTGGCCCAGCCAGAGGGACTGCGTTGACAAGTCGCGATAGCAAAGTAACAGGCCCAACTCCGGAGTGGCACTCGAGGGGCGCGACCCCACCGAGGAAAGTATCCGCGCATCTCTGTCGAGCTCAATGTGGCTCTGCAGGCTATAGTCCAAATTCACGATCAACAAGATCGACAATAACCAACATCACATCTCTAACAAACTAGCTGGAAATATCCAACAGCTAGAACTGCCGTCAACCCAACGGCTCCCCAAAACAGAACACTAAACTCACAGGTAACACAGGAAGGACCGACACCATAAGGGTTCGAAAATTCCGATAGGTTGGTGCCTAGAACCCCAATCAAACAAGAACAGAATCCAGGCTCCGCCTATCGAAGTTTCCGACCCCCTTACAGTTCGGGAACACAACTCCCTCGGTAAAACATGCGGAGGAAACCAACCAGGGCCCGAAAGTTCCAAAGGACCAACACCTACAACCCTATCAAACAAGAACAGGTTCCAGGCACGGTCCCCGTAGCTTTCGTCCCGAAACAGAAACATAAAAGGCCCCTAGAAAGAATAACAGCTCGACATGCAACTCACTAGCCGGGTATACTCCACAACCGGCAACAATGAAGGGTTCGAGAACCTCGAAAGACTAGAACCTACAACCCAAATCAAACAAGAACAGGCTCTAGGCATAGCCCCTCGTAGTTCTCGACCCGGAGAAAAGGCAGCCCTTAGAACCCAGACCACTCGAACCATCTCGAGTGGGTAAGTTTTCTTACGGCATTTTGTGTTGGCACATTTCGTGAGTTTGAGTCGGAGTCTTAAAGGGAACAAATTGTCAAATCGGCTTTCGAAGACTCATTGAAGATTCAAGATGAGCTCAAGATTACACTCAGGTATGGTTAATTAAACCATGGTGATTTAAGTTCATTTATAACCATTGGAATCAGGAACTTAGTGAAAACCGGTTTAGACTTGGTTTTAGGAACTTGGATTTATCTTACAATCTTTTTTAAGTTTGGTTTCCGGTACTTGGTTTGATTTGGATAAAGCTTATCTTGGAAAAATCAGTTTTTAAATTACGTACCGGAACCACACTTGAAGTTCCTCTAACCCGACACAGAATTTTCTGTAAATTGCACTGCGTACCGGAACACGGACTCGCGTACCGGAACACAATAGAAAAATCTGTGGTTTGCACCATTGCGTACCGGAACGCGATATTTGGTACCGGTACACAATGCCCCATCGGGATAAATTTCCTAAACCGACTTTTATCTTTTTCCAAGGGTTATAAATAGACACTTAGGGTTTCTAAACGAGGGTGACCAATACGAATCAATTCAGAAACACTCGTGAGCAACCCTAGAGGCTGGTTTTTACCGTTCTTCTCTTTCGCCTCTATTAGGTCAATTCGACGGTTCTTCCATGATCTATCTTTTGTCGAATTGATCTAGTCTTTGCTTAGAGATTTCTTCTACGGTTCCTTCATGATAATCTAAGCAAAGGATCACCATCGAAGCCTATATTCTATATCGGCTATTTGCGTCGTGGATTCGGCGTGACATTGTGGATTCGATGTGTTGAAGGCGTTTCGTGGATTCGAAACGTGTGCTCGTGGATTCGAGTGGCGTTCGTGGATTCGAACGTGTGCAGTGGACGTGCAATCGGTGGAGCGCGAGGTCCGAAGAAATTGAAGGAGGGGTTGACACCTTGTTATTCTTCTTTTCTTAGAGGATTGTTATTGCGTGGACATCCAACCGTTCAGCGCAAGGTCCAAAGAAGCTGAAGGAGGGGTTGAGTCCGTGGAGTCGGTAATCACCTTGTTATTCTTCTATTCTTAGTGGATTGTTATTGCGTGTTGGTCCCGTGGTTTTTCTCCTGGATTGGAGTTTCCACGTATATCTCGGTGTGCTATTTTTATTTCCGCATTGTTTTTATTTTGCACTGAGATTGAGTTTTTAAGTATTACACCTATTCACCCCCCCTCTAGTTGTTTGATAGTACCTATTTAGATCCTTTGGGATTAATAACCAACAATTGGTATCAGAGAGGGTTTTAGGTTTATCTATCATGATGGGTGAAAGTGGTAATATTTATAGACCTCCTCTTTTTGATGGGACTAATTATGCTTATTGGAAAGTGCGGATGAGAGCTTTTCTCATCGCAATTGATGAGCGAGTATGGCAATCCGTGGAATGCGGTTGGGTGCATCCTGTTGAGGAAGTAGGAAATTCTACTACCCCAAAACCTCGCTCTAGATGGTCCAAAGAGGAATTTGAAAGATCTTCTTACAATGGGAAAGGTATGAACGCTTTATTTAATTCTCTTTCCTCGACTGAGTTCACACGAATTTCCGCGTGTGAATCCGCGAAGGAAATTTGGGATATTCTCAAAATTACACATGAGGGTACTAATCTTGTAAAAATTCAAAAGCTCCAGATGCTTACAAGTCAATTTGACTCCATTCATATGGATGAGCATGAATTGTTTACAGATTATTACACTAGACTTCAAGATGTAATAAATACATGTGCTAATTTAGGAGAAAAGATCCCGGAGTCGAAAATTGTAAGAAAGATACTTCGGACTCTTCCGGAACGGTTTAGGGCAAAGGTTACCGCCATTGAAACCGTTAGTCATCCGGATGAGATGAGTGTAGAGGAATTAGTAGGTGCTTTGCAAACTTATGAAATGACTTTTCCTACTAATCAAGTTTCTTCCAAGTCTTCTTCTAAGCTTACAGGTATTGCATTCAAATCAACAAAGGAAGAAGATAGCGAATCGAGTTCCGACGATGAAATCTCCTTTGCCGATTTTGAAGAACAATTGGCGCGGATCACAAAGAAATTTCGTCGGAAATTTTGGAAGAATCGAACCGATGGATCTTCTTCCACGAAACCATCTAAAGGATCATCGGGTTCTAAATCCTCTAACCTCAAAAGCCTTGCAAAACCTTCTAAGGAAAAAGATGAATTGGAAGGGGAAATCCGATGTTATAGATGCAAAGGCTACGTCCATATTTCAACGGATTGTCCTACTCCGAAATTATATAAAAAGAAGGCTTTGCAAGCGAAAACTTGGGACGATTCTACCTCTAATGAATCGACCTCAAGTAAAGAGGAAAACGCCGTTGCTTTTCATGCCTCTAAAATCCCCTCTTCTAATTTGTGTTTATCATCTTTAGTCACTAACTCTACTCCTTTGATTTTGCATGAAACATCAACATCCGGCGGAGAGTCATCATGTGAGGGGGAGTCGGACGAAGAAGAACTCGTTGAGGCATATGAACAACTTCTTATGGAATCTAAGAAGATTGCCAAGCTTATCAAGAAGTTGAGGAAGCAACGACTTGAAGATCAAGACGAGAATCATGCTTTAAAGATAAAACTTCATGATCTCGAGGAGGAACAAGGACGTTTATTGGATAATAATAAAATCCTCCAAGAAAAGCTAAACCAATCGGAGACAAATGCTAAATCATATATGGACAAGATTGGTTTTCTAGAAAAGCAGTTTGAGGAAATTCATGTCACCAACCAAGCATTGACCAAGCGAGTTCATCAACTTAAATCCGACATACAAAGGATTTCAACCGGTTCCAAGAAACATGATTGTATGTCCGGATTAGGTCAAACCAGCAAGGTTGGTTTGGGATTTAAAAAGAACCAAACTGTGAAGGCTTCAAGTTCCACAACTAAATTGAAAGGAAGAACTTGTCACCTATGTGGACTTGAAGGACATTTGGTGAAGAATTGCCCGAAAAAGAGAAAGAAGAGTCCTTCGGCAACTTCATCTACAGAGCGAACTCAACGGAATCAAAAGACACATCAAGTCAAAGGAGTTCACTCAACCCACCAAAGGTCCGAGCCACAATATCAATCATACAAGTGGATCACTACGAGGCAAAGACCTAAGGTGGACCAACAGTCAAAGCGGACAACCCCCGGCCACAACGAATCAAGACAACCCAAAATCCAGCGATTTTGGATTCGGAAAGGTGACATCTTTCCTTGTCTTAAGTTCTAAATAGCTTATGACTGTATGTAATGCTTTGATTGATTTTCCCTTCATATCCTTCTTAATCTTTGCATTACATGTTTTTCAATGCTCTTCGTTTTTATGTTTTGTTTTTAAACAAAAGGTTTTTAATGAACAAGTGCATTGAATGAAAAGGGTTTTCACTTTCAACCACTCCAATTTAATTTTATATGGATTATCAACTTTACTCCATAATCATAATCTTGAAGATACTTCATTATAGGAGTTTTTGATATTATAAGCATCAAATTTTAGAAATCTTGTGTGATCTTTAGATGCTTAATCTATTTCGGTTGTGTGAATTCATTGTGATAAACGTGAGACAACCGATAGGCTAAAATTTGGGATTTAATTCTTTCACGTAAGAGATTATTTTCTTACAAGGGTAATAAAATGAATTGCATAAGATGTGGAAAGAGTTACATCCGAAAGGAGTGTGAAAACTACCACCACATGTTGGAAAGAGCTGCCACCCCGGTCGTCCGGTCTGTGTGTGAAGCTACCACATGTTTTGATGCTTGAAAAATATTTTCTTGAAATTTTTAGTTGAAGCATTCGGAGATTCATTTTCAAAGTTCTTATATTTTGAACAATCTCCTGGTTGGTATAAGGTGGGATAGTTGGAAGATGCTCAAAGAGCCACCCTTAGGTATTTTAGTGCTTATCTCAATTTGAAAGGGTAGAATTCAAGATTGATGTCGTTTGGAAATCTCCGTATGTCATCTTTGTAAATCCGTTACATCTTGATAGACTTTGGATCTCAAGATTATTTTTGATGACTTGTGTTTGATGAATATAACATGAAAAACGGTTTATAATGTTTTACCTTTATTTTTCATGATTTTGGAGTAAATCTTTTTAATTTTTGTGAAATTAATTGGATTGAATGACATTTTTGTGAATTCATTGTTTTTCAAAGCATTTTAATGAATTTCTTGATGGTATACAAATCGGTATTTGAAAAGATTTCAAAGTTTGGATTTGTTTCAAGATATTTTTGCTTTTTGGCTCTGTTGTTCCGGTACGTCCTTTTTAGTACCTGAAAATCCAATCCGGATTAGAAAATTCAATCCGGATCCCGAATGTGAAGTTTTCTGGTTTTTCACTTGCGTACCGGTACTACACTTTTAGTACCGGAACTACATTGCGGATCCGGATCCCCCTGCCTGTCAATCCGGATCCCGAACGATGGTTTTTTCGGCTTTTACACTGCGTACCGGTACGCGGCTTCTGGTACCGGTACGCGATCTGGGATTCCTTATATTCCGAGACTACATTGTTTTTATTTCATCTCTCCCACTTCAAAACCCTCCCTTTCTCTCTCTAAAACATCTCTAAGGGGTTTTTCATCAAGATCAAGTGATTTGTTGCTTTGAGTTGTAAGTTTCTTCATTAATCTTGCTTACTTTTGTTTCAAAACCCTAGTTTTTAGGTTTTGATGTTTTATTTTGGGATTTTTGAGTTGATCCTTACTCCAAATGAAATCTCTTGCTTAAATCACTCTTAATTCATGTTTAGAACATATATGGTTGCTTTCTATCTAATTAGATTCATGTTTCCATGCTTATTTGATTGAATCTAACATTTTCATATGTTCTTAGCATAAAAGAAATTGAGAATTAGGGCTTTTAATGTAAATGATTTTTAGATGATGAATCATCAATTGTGACATGTTTAGAATGTTTCTTAGACATGTTTAAGCCTTCCTATACGATCAAATCATACTGCATTGTGTTCTTTGTAGGAAATGGCATTTTCATGGCTTCTTGCACTAGTGGTTTTGATGGCCACTGGAAGTGGACGTGGTCGCGGTTCTGGAAAGAAAAAGGCTACCAAGCGATCACGCAACGAGGATTCGACTAGCTCAGATTCTGAACATTCCTCAGAATATGAAGAGGAATCAGTTCAAGGAAAGGGGAAAGCACCTTTGGCTTCAAGGAAAAAGAAGGGTGCGGATTCTCCTCCGCGTAGAAGTACCGGTGGACCGGTAATACGCGAGCGCTCTCAACGGAGATCAAATGTTGATGAAAGTGAACCGCATATGAGTGCAAAACGCCGTGCTAGATTTGCGAACCGCACATGCATTGGAGAGCGACACGTGAACTTTAATGAGCTATGTCGTGAGGTGCCTGACTTTGCAAGACTTTTGGAACGAAGCCATATTCGGCCACTTGGCAGAGTTTAACCTAAGATGGGTTTTTGTGTGGAGATCATCAGGGAATTCTACATGCGAGGTAACATACTTCAAAAAGACCATGAAACCGGAGCTTTCGTCTTTGAAACAACAGTTAGAGACGTCAAGTTTGACATTACTCCAGCAGTAATTGGTGCAAACCTTGGATTAGCTGTTGACACTTCTGGTCTTTATTTCACTGAGGGTAATTTCCAACATGATACCCATTGGGATATGGTTGTGGACTCTATTTGCAAGACAGGGACGAACACGAACAGATCATATGTTGAATCAAAGGACCTAAAACCAGAGTATCATATTTTGTCCTTAATTGTATGCTACAACCTATTGCCCACACTGGGGACCAAAAGGATTCGATGGGATCGATTGTTACTTCTCTTTTTCCTCGGTCACCCGGAAAGTGCTAATGGAATTAACACCAACATTCCATTTCTCATTTGGCAGCAAATGGTACATGTCATTGAAGGATCAAGGCAACGTGACCTTCTACCGTACCCAATCTTGATTACTAGTATTCTGGAAGATCACGGAGTTGACATTTCTTGTGCCAAATATGATTATGGCTTGGGGGCAATTGATGGAATCACTTTAGCCAAGTCAATCAGTACTTTGAAGACATTTGGGCATACAAAAGCCTATGCAAGTGAAGCGACAGTGAGTGCACCACCTCGTCAAGAATCTCCTGAACCAGATGAGGTCATAACTCTTCAAACCTTGCATCGGGATGTTCGTTCATTAAAGCAAAGGATGGAGCAAAGGATGGAGCAAGGCTTCAAGAAACTTGAGGATGGTTTAAAGAAAATCTTCGATATCCTTGGGTGCAAACATGATGATGTGGTCACTGGAGCAACTGCACCGAGTACATCGCATGGACCAACATCACATGATGATGATGATGATGATTCAAATGAGGATGAGTGATCTCTTTTCCTTCTTGTTTTTGGTTTTCAGTTTCCTTTCACGTTGTGATGAACAAGAACTCTAATCGTCTTGTAACTAAGAACTTATCCTCCTAGTATTTTTACTTTTTGTTTATATTAACTGTTTGACAATTTGTGACAAAAAGGGGGAGAACGGAAATAACGGAAATGATGGACATATCATAAAAAGGGGGAGACAGAAAATAATTGCATCACAAAAGGGGGAGAACATAGATGCTCAAGACAGGGGGAGAACATGGAGAACATGGATGCTCAAGATAGGGGGAGATAAAGAACAGATTGAAAGAGCCACAAAACAGAAGAGCCGGAAAAACAAAAGAACCAAAAGGAAGACGAATCAAATGTAGGATTTTAATTTCTGACAACTAATGTTTGATTTTGTTTGGAGTTTTGTTTTGCAGGAATTACATCACTTTAAGACTCCAAGTCCTAAGTCATAGAGTATGTTCTAGGACTGTTTGGTTCAAATGTATTTTGTATTTATTGGATCTTTCACGCAAAGAAAATCAATGTTTTGGTGATAACATTGAGTTTCGTCTTTTTGGTTTAAGATGAGTGACTTGAGCGACTTTATGTATTTTTGGGTTTTGTCACGAAATTGCCAAAGGGGGAGATTGTTACGGCATTTTGTGTTGGCACATTTCGTGAGTTTGAGTCGGAGTCTTAAAGGGAACAAATTGTCAAATCGGCTTTCGAAGACTCATTGAAGATTCAACATGAGCTCAAGATTACACTCAGGTATGGTTAATTAAACCATGGTGATTTAAGTTCATTTATAACCATTGGAATCAGGAACTTAGTGAAAACCGGTTTAGACTTGGTTTTAGGAACTTGGATTTATCTTACAATCTTTTTTAAGTTTGGTTTCCGGTACTTGGTTTGATTTGGATAAAGCTTATCTTGGAAAAATCAGTTTTTACATTACGTACCGGAACCACACTTGAAGTTCCTCTAACCCGACACAGAATTTTCTGTAAATTGCACTGCGTACCGGAACACGGACTCGCGTACCGGAACACAATAGAAAAATCTGTGGTTTGCACCATTGCGTACCGGAACGCGATATTTGGTACCGGTACACAATGCCCCATCGGGATAAATTTCCTAAACCGACTTTTATCTTTTTCCAAGGGTTATAAATAGACACTTAGGGTTTCTAAACGAGGGTGACCAATACGAATCAATTCAGAAACACTCGTGAGCAACCCTAGAGGCTGGTTTTTACCGTTCTTCTCTTTCGCCTCTATTAGGTCAATTCGACGGTTCTTCCATGATCTATCTTTCGTCGAATTGATCTAGTCTTTGCTTAGAGATTTCTTCTACGGTTCCTTCATGATAATCTAAGCAAAGGATCACCATCGAAGCCTATATTCTATATCGGCTATTTGCGTCGTGGATTCGGCGTGACATTGTGGATTCGATGTGTTGAAGGCGTTTCGTGGATTCGAAACGTGTGCTCGTGGATTCGAGTGGCGTTCGTGGATTCGAACGTGTGCAGTGGACGTGCAATCGGTGGAGCGCGAGGTCCGAAGAAATTGAAGGAGGGGTTGACACCTTGTTATTCTTCTTTTCTTAGAGGATTGTTATTGCGTGGACATCCAACCGTTCAGCGCAAGGTCCAAAGAAGCTGAAGGAGGGGTTGAGTCCGTGGAGTCGGTAATCACCTTGTTATTCTTCTATTCTTAGTGGATTGTTATTGCGTGTTGGTCCCGTGGTTTTTCTCCTGGATTGGAGTTTCCACGTATATCTCGGTGTGCTATTTTTATTTTCCGCATTGTTTTTATTTTGCACTGAGATTGAGTTTTTAAGTATTACACCTATTCACCCCCCCTCTAGTTGTTTGATAGTACCTATTTAGATCCTTTGGGATTAATAACCAACAAGTTTATAGGAAAAGGTGACATTTATTACTGAAAGCCATTTGATCTGAGAGAAATCTATTTTTAATGATTTTTAGTTCTTTTTAGGAAAACAAATTTGAAAACAAGTTTTATATCCAAACCTCGAAGAGCTAATGCCTTCGTCCAATCAAACAAGAACAGACTCAGGCGACCCTTCGATGCTTGGAAGAAAACATTGGTTGACTAAAAATCATGTGTGTGTCCAAAAAGGTTCTGGGTTCAAGGTCCTGCTGTCACTGGTACACTACTGCCACTAACACAGTGGCAACAAATAAAACAGCATCCCGGGACCACCGTTGTCACGCCCCGGGGTCGAAACTGCGACCCGGGCTCGCCAACAGATCCGCCACCTATGCCAAACTCCGCATAGGCGAAGCGTCCTACTTGCAAGAAAAGTACTACAGCTAACAGATATCAGAGCTATAAATGAAAATCTGTGTAAAACTAAAATCAACCACTGTACAACTGGAAATAATGCAACAATGTCCATCTCCCAAATATGATAATCATACAATATCCTCATATACAAAACTTAGAACTCAACAGGGAGGTATCTCCAATAAATACATCAGTGTACAGGCTCTCAATACATATCATGTCCTCACTACATTAGTCTCTCAAAAGAGGAAAATAAAATAGCTAATCTACTGAAGATCTTCTCTGAAGGGGTACCGCTACTCTCCAACGACAGGTAGGGATCTAGCTCGCAACTCTCTCGCCTCGATCAACAACCGCAGGATCAGCAACACCCGCTAAGACCCTGCAAAACAAAGGAGAGAAAAGAAGGGGAGGGGGAAAACCCCCAACGGGTGTGAAAACTACACCAAAAAGGGAGTTCTCAGTGGGTACCGCCACCAGGCCAGACGATCTGCCCACTAAGTCCACTAGAGGCATAAGATAACCAAAGCAGAAAAGACTGAGATAAGAAAGCTGGAGACTCTCAACAGCTACCATGCCTCTATCTAAATGCTCAAAAGGGGAGAACCAAAGAATGGTATGCAACCACTAGCACATGAAGTGCACAATCGACCCAATCGAGCTGACTGCCACATCTGGTCCAGTCAAACCTGCGCCCACCTACAACCACCTCCCACTGACGGGCAGGAATTACGTAGGGTGTCCAACGGACTAACTCGCTGTCGAAAAGTGGCTCATGCAGGCTATAGTCGAAATCCACGCCCTCTCTCAGAACGGATAGACTCAATATGCTCAACCTCACACACAACGGTCAAAGTACTCTCAATGACACGGGACCACCGTCGAACCAAACGGCTCCCAACAACACTAGTACTGGTCTAAACACAGCTACTAGACTCCACTCAGTCCCCCTGACACGAGTGCAACAATAAAGTAACTGCCTGTAATAAACCTAATCTTGTGCCACCAATAAAACTGGTATTGCCTGCTCTGCTGTCTCAAGTATCTGCTAACCAATCGGTACTCACTTACCGATGCTCACTGTCTGGCACTCACTGGCCAATATATCAATCGCCTACTCCGGAGTGGCACTCGAGGGGAGCGACCCACACGAGTAAAATATCTCTGTCATCAGTATCACAAGTAACATAAGTATCATAAATCAGCAGGACTTGATCACGACTCTGATCAAAGTGGGGAAAACCCATCCACTAAAGAAGACCCCGGTCCTCAAACAGATGCAATAGTACTCAAATAGTGGGAAACTCTGTCCACTAGAGAAATCTGATACCCAATCTGATGCATAAATAAATATCCGGTCAACCGCCCAATATCCGCAGTTGCCGCAATACCCTGCCGTCTATAATCAAGTCCTATAACCGACCTCCGGTCAACCGCCCAAAGTCTGCGGTCACCGCAAAACCCTGCCAACCGCAATCCAGCACAACCCGTCCCTGACACCAATGTCCCGGCTACACTACCCCAGACCCCTGCTCGCACCCGAGCAACACAGACCGCCTGACTAACAAAGAAGGAGAAAAGGATAACATGGTTTCTCCTAAGTCAAGTTCCAATAAGTAGTGCAGCAGTAAAAGATGGCCTAACTATATGTCCATACAAGCATGCATTTGTCCTCAAGAAAGATATAAGAAAGTAAACAACATGCCAAAATCACCAATACCTACACCTGTCCATAATCCTCGATCCATAATAACTCCTCGGAGTAAAATCCGCACATAGCTACATAATCCTGCCCCCATCGCATAAACCAATCGCATAAATGGCTATGTGCTAACATGGCATGCTACATAATCACATAGGGTAACATCTAATCATCAACATAGATGTCCAGATCATGCAAGTCCTCAGTATACATCATAAATAGTATTCTTGCAATTAATTATACAATTATCATTGCCAAGCTTACCTACCTCTCAATCACAAACCATGTACCCTAGACATACATGCATCCTAATATAAAGAATTAGAGAACCGTCCACCGGTTCTGGGAACAAAGCACCTACCTGAAGCGCTTTCCGCAGGCAAAGCCGAAATCGGTGAAGTGTGTAGACGCTCACAGTCCAAAATCTGCCAAAATTGCACCCACGGTACATGTCGCGCAAGCCTCGGCTCCAAACAGCTGAATATACCCAGAAACCATTATCTCCAATTCCAACAGGTTCAAAAACACCCGCAAACCTTCCTGGGTACAATAATAAGGTCCAAAGTTACACTTTATTCCAAAAATATCCAAGTACAACAATCAACTGAAAACAGCCCCGAAGATGTGCAATTTTCACCTGCAGAACGGACTCCGGAAAATCTAAAAAAAATACTGTCGCGATCGTCGCGTCGAGCCCTTCGAAACGAGTACCTGCACGTCACAATCCGAGCCCCGGATGCCACAATCCGAGCCCCGGAGGCCGAGTTACAAATTCCGCAACGCGGTGAGCGCGAAACTCCACAACACACACAACTGTATCACATTGCACAGAAGAGAGGGAAAAGTATACCTTCGGGCAAGTCTCAGAAAAAACCCAGAAAAATACGATGAGAATCCTCGCGACGCGTAGATGCAAAAAGTGTATAGGTACGCCTCAATCCGATGCCTGAGCATGGAGATAAAAATCTGGCAAGGTGTTGCTGTCCAAAAGTTCCATCAGCGGCAAAGGGGGTTAAAAACGTACCAGGAACCCATAACAAAGCTCAAATCTGAGAAAAGTGGACAATACAAAAATCGTTGATCTACCTCTCGTGATTCCAATGCCATGAAAATCATCCAAAAACACTGTTGGGGTAGCTCTATGGACCTCTCAGACAGAAACTCGACGATAACGGGCCTCCGATAAAAGATTGTCGCTCTGCGCTACGATGCCGAAGTCGTCGATGCTGCGACCTCCAAAAATTCCGAGCCTCCAACCCAAGATGCGCAACAAGATAAGCAACAACTTTGCTAAAGGGTCCAAGGGCAAGAGAGTTCGGGAAAAAGCCCAAACTTGCAGTGGAATGGGCTATTTATAGGCTCACACCAAAAAGCCTCGGAATTGGGCTTTTGGGCCCCAAAACCGGGCGCCCGGACGATTCGGGTCGCTACAGTGTTGGGCCCGCCCCAACACTGTGCGCGCCCGAATCACCCAGAGGCCGCCACGTCACCAATCGAACAGCGGACAGCCATACCGGCCACCCGCTGGTCGACGCGTGGCGCGCTGAGGTGCCGACGCGTGGCGCGCACTCAGTCAACGCGCCGCTGCCGCGCCCACGTGCGCGCTGCCAGCGCCGCCTGCGACCCTGCCAGGCACGCGCCCCAAGGACGCCCCGGCGTACACCGTGGTCCCGATCCACTGCACCGACCAACCCAAGCCCGCCACGCGTCCACTGCTGACCAGTGAGAAGATGCCATGTGGCAAGACGCCCCCGTGCACCGCGCGCCTGCCCGCGCGCCCGCGCGCCTGCCCGCGCCCGCTCCGCCGCCTGCCCGAGCCCGCGTCGCCGCGCTTCGCTGCTTCCCGCCGCTGCCCGCCGGTCGCCGGAACAGTGCCACTGCCTCGAAATCCATGCACGGCATCCGGGCTCCGAAAAATACAAATAAACAGTCCATTTCCATCATTTTCGCGCGCTGAATCCAAATCCGTTGTCCGTTTTGCCAAATTCCATCTCCAAAATTTGCTGAAAATTTCCGGAGAAGCAAACTTGTTCCATTTTTCGTGCCGGGTCCAAAACTGGGGTTCGATTTGCGCACAATCACCTCCAACATACACCGTAGGTCTCCAGAAGTCCCAAATCACACTGCAAACTCTCTGCGGAGATCCGGGTCATCACAGCCTGCATGTGCCACTATTCGATATCGAGTTAGTCCAATTGGACACCCTATGTTGATGCACTAGGGAGGCGCAGGCTTGACCGAGCCAGATGTGGCAGTCAGCTCGATTGGGTCGATTGAGCACCTCGTGTGCGAGGGTTTGCATATCTTTCATCGGTTTTCCCCATTTAGCATTTAGATAGAGGCATGGTAGCTGTTGAGTATCTCCAGCTTTTCTTTTCAGTCTTTACTGCATCGTTATCTTATGCCTCTAGTAGACTTGGTGGGCAGACCGTCGGGCCTGGTGGCGGTACCCACTGAGAACTACGTGTTGGTGTAGTTCTCACACCCGTTGGGGGTTTTTCCCCTCCTTTTTCTTTCCTCTTCTTTGTTTTGCAGAGTCAATGCGGGAGTTGCTGATTTTGCTGTTGCTGGTCGAGGCGAGGGAGTCGCGAGCTAGATCCCTACCTATCTTTGGAGAGTAGCTGTACCCCCACATTGGAGATTTATAATACAGTCAGTAGACTAGTTTTATTTCCACTTTTGAGAGACTATTGTATTGTGAGGATCTGACTTGTACTGAGAGCCTGTACACTGATGTATTATTTCAGTTTACCTCCCTGTTGAGTTCTGGGTTATTATATCAGAGGATTTTGTATATGATCATATTTGGGAGATGGATATTGTATCATTATTTCCAGTTGTACAGATGGTTGGATTTTAGTTTTACAGCAGTTTTCTTTATAGCTCTGATATCTGTTTAGCTGTAGTACCTTTTCTTGCAGGTTGGACGTTTCGCCTATGCGGGATTTTTGTATAGGCGGCGGATCTGTTGGCGAGCCCGGGTCGCAGTTTCGACCCCGGGGCGTGACACCTTATACTAAATTTAGTATTAGGTTTCTCCACACAATTTTATCTTTTGCAATTATAGATTTTTGCTAACCGCCTTAACAAATAAATTCTTATTTGCTTTTTAGCAAAATGGTCTCTATAAATTCTCTAAGCACAAAATCACACGCAACCTTTATTGTGTGTGACCACATAGGTTCAATTCTACCTGGTTGTAAGATGTGACTCTAAACTCCTTCCGTGTCACCATCGGAACTCCTTTCGATGGACCAAAATATTTTTGACTCTCCCAATAGAGTGTGATTAACTATCTTAATCACTCATGTGGGTCCCGCAATCCACGAGTGACACATAGCAGTATGTCGCGGCAATCCAAGTAGAATGAATAATAGAGTAAACCTCCAGGTGTAGTTACCGTGTGATTAAATCCTTCTATTACTTATCCTAATTGAGCCAAGGTTATAGATAACTCGTCAAACCCCATTACTCAATTATATATCTTATCTGATCACAAACTGATATATGAAAACTCATTTCCATAAAATCACACTGCCTTGGCCAAGGGCTTCTATATCTTAAAGAACAGATAGCATAGGATAATTACCTCTCTACCGAGGGTGATAGATTCCATCTTGACACACACCTATCTTTACGCATGGCCCACTATAGCCAACATATGTTGCCTTTAACCCATGATTAGGGTGTAAAGTATTTACACAGTCAAAATACAGTAACCCATACGTAAGATAACTGTGGTGCCTTAGGTCAAAGGATCACTCACACCACTACAGCATGAAACAATTCACTGACGAGTGAGTAGACATCCATGTGATTGTTCATGATTGGTCACGCTCAGTGAAAATGTTCTCCAACATTCACCTGTATACTTGCTCTAGTGTCACCACACTAATGACTTAAGACTCGTCATCCCATAAGGGAAGCACAATATACACTGACCTAACCGGATTTATCACCGCCCTCGTGATAATCCTATGATCAGGAGCATTTAATAATTAATTACAAAAGAATACATATCTCAAATTCCTAACATCTTAGGAATATGATTCTTTTACCATTAATTCTAAGGACGATTTATATATATATATATATATATTGATAATAATATGAATGAATAAATGTCAATTTATTAATTTAATGAAAGATACAAATATACTAACCCTATAGTTGTGTCACCGATTGGCTTATAGGGCATATAACTAACACTATTATCACAACTCAACAACGCCACGAATATAGTGGCAACGAAACTAGTCGGAGAAGACTCGACGACCTGGGACCACCGTCTACTCAAACGGCTCCTGACACTAGCACAGAACTAGTCTCAGCTACCAGACTCCACTCGGCCTCTAGGCACGAGCGCAATATGCGTCCTACACTATCCCGACCACTCGACCTACTACCCGGGCGAGGAGAAACTTTAAGTCAAGGGAAACATGAAAGAGTGTGTAGGAATGTTAGAAATACAATAACTAACCCAAATGAGAGTTTTCTAATAGTCTGGTTAAATACATGCAATATATGACGCGGTGCTAGTCAAAGTTCCACAATTTTACATTCATCATGGGTAATAAATAAATCACTAACTCTATCATACATTCATCTTAACCCATAAGTGAAGCATAATCCTATCATGCATGTCCACTACAAGATAGAATTAGAAAACAGTTCGCCAATTTTGGAGGAAATCCAACCCACCTGAAACTTAACGATCCAAGTTCCGATCTGGCTGAAATTCGGCGTGCTCGATCCTCAGCCTCTTAAGAATCCAATGCAGCAAAAATCACCCAAAATCTCCTGTCGGATTTGGCGCAATCGCAAAATCAATACACACTGCGTAGAAATTCTCAGAATTTCAGCAAACAATCAAATGATAAAGAGAATGCAAAATCTGCATTAATCACCTCAAGATAAAAGCTCTAAACTGAGATTCCAAGTTTTTCTCAGTCTGATGAACATCTCCAAATCCTCAAAAATCCATCTTTAAGTCCCCTTTATTAACAAATTAACCAACATCACAATGCTGTCCAGAATTTGCACAAAATTCAGCATGCACTTCCATGAAGTGTGGAGATTAAACCAAAAGGAATTTCCTACTGAAATCAAAGGAGGAATTGCTCACCTTGATCTTAAAAAGATGTTCAAAGTTTAAAATCCCGTAAATAACCAAAAAACCACCAAGAAATCTGCATCCCAAGGTTCAATCATCAAAACAAAACCCAAAACAAAATGCTGCAATAAACTCTATCACAGGATCATGAAGATCGAAAATGTTATCTGGTAAAACGAACTCCAAATCTAGCAAGAAGGGTCTCAATGCGTTCCTCTTCGAGAGTAGATGCAAATCAAGTATTTGAACTACAAAATTCATACACAAATCACCGAGAAAAGCCATAAATACTAAGGACTGTGCAAAAATCTGCTCTGTGCACGAAGGCTCCAGAGATCGCATAAAAATCCCATGAAAACTCAAGACCTGGGAGGAGTGATCAATAACAAAGTTGTAGGCCTACCTCTCATGAAGATCGCAAACCAAAAATCAGTCAAAAACTCCTAGGGGTTTGTCCTATAGAAGCCTTGCACTGAACTGCGACGGAGTTGGCTGAAAACAACAACAATGGTGGAGCTCTCCAACTTGAGGAAGAAGATGAAGTGGAAGCTCTTCAAGTTCTTCAAAGTGCTCAGGAATGGAGTGGAGAAGGTGGTGATCTTCTCTGCTGAAAATCTCTCCAAAAGAAACTGTACTGAACCGGAATTTTCGTATATAAATAAATGTAAATAAAGTCGGTATGAAATACTAGTGTTATGAAAGTTAGGGAAGTAAAGAACATTTGGACGCGAGTTGGGCCCAAATCGGGTTAAAATGGAGAGATCTAAAAATTTATTTGAGAAAGGGGGCCCAGATATTTAGTAGAAAATTCACAGTGTCGGAAAATTCCGAGAAAATTACGGGAGCCCCGTAAATATGTTTTAAGGCCACAGAAAAAGTTTCGCGTTAATCGGAGGCCGGATAGTGAGAAAGGGCTCCGCCAACAGTGTCGAAAAATTCTGAGAAAATTACGGGAGCTGTGTAATTATGTTTTAAGGTCACAGTAAAAATTTCGTGTTGATCGGATATCCGGATTGCGAGAACGGGGTCCGCTAATAATTCTGGATACAGCGAGGCTTTTGGGGACCCAGAAATGACCCAAACTAAAAATTTAAATTTTTCTGTGGTAAATTAAGCTGAAACGAAGCCGCCTGTCAAATTTGGACGGAAACGGACGAAAAATGGACAGAAACCGAAACAAAAACGGATTTTATAAGCGGCGGCGACGCGCGGATCGAGGCGCGCTTGCGTGCTGCGCAAGGCGCGCAGCAGGCGCTCCTGCGCGTGTCAGCGGGGGGCCGCCACATGGCGGGCCCCCATTGGGCCACCTCCCCTCCCTCCCTTTCTTTCCTTTTTCTCTTTCTTTTTTCTTTTCTTCTTCTTCCTTCTTCCGCGCAGACCCTCCCTCCTTTCCTTTCTCTTCTTCTTCTCCACCCGAGCCCGAGAAAAAGAGCGAGAGAGAGAGAGAGAGAGAGAGAGAGAGAGAGAGAGAGAGAGAGAGAGAAAGTGAGGAATTTTGTGGGGCTCGCGGGCGCGCCGTGAATCTCGTGGAGCGCGCGAGGCGTTCCCAAAAGCCGATGGGCGGCGCGACTGTACGAGGTAACGTTATTTTTCGGTATTTTTGCGCACAATTTGTATGGTTCCATTTTGGACATTAAATTTGACCCCGTGCCATTTTGCATGTTAGGGACCGAGTTTTACTGTACCGTTGCTGCACGGACTGTCGCGGGTATTTTTGGCGCATCTCGTTTTGCGTGCAAGTTGTAAAAAAATGCACCATTTTGCGTGCGGATTCGACAAAAATGCGCAGTTTTGGGCGCAAACTCAGAAAACGTGCACCGTTTTGCGTTCAACGTTGAAAAACAAAAGTGCACCGTTTTGCGTTCCAACCCGAGGTATGTGCTCCGTTTTGCGTGCCGGTTGTGTTATCGCGCACCGTTTTGTGTGCAGTCTCTAATATGACGCATCATTTTGCGTGCAGGGCTAGAGAAAAGTGCACCGTTTTGCGTGCAACCCTACAGTGGAGCATGCACCGTTTTGCGTGCAGATTTGAGGTACATGCTCCGTCTTGCGTGCCGATCAATTTAACGCGCACCGTTTTGCGTGCCGACCCTAATATTACGCATCGTTTTTCGTGCAGGGTTAGAAAAGGCGTGCACCGTTTTGCGTGCAGATTTGAGGTACGTGCACCGTTTTGCGTGCCGATCGTGTTGTTGCGCACCGATTTGCGTGCCGACCCTAATATTATGCATCGTTTTTCGTGCAAGGTTAGAAAAGACGTGCACCGTTTTGCGTGCAACCTTAAGAGAAGCATGCTCCGTTTTGGGTGCAAACCCGAGGTACGTGCACCGTTTTGCATGCAGGTTGAGTTGACGCGCATCGTTTTGCGTGCCGACTGAAGTGTCGCGCACCGTTTTGCGTGTGGGTTTTATTGACGCGCACCGTTTTGCGTGCAGATTTGGTGGACGTGCACCATTTTGCGTGCGGACTCGAGGGAGGTGCACCGTTTTGCGTGCAAGCTCGAGGGAACAAGTGGAATCGCGCGAAGAGCAATTGCAAGTGTCTACAAGCAATTGGGGACACCACAAGGTGGGGGATTCTGCCGAAATTGGGTGACCTCTCCCCTTGCTCCTTTGCTTTTTGATCTAGAAACATGATAGTAGCCTTTTAGAGTCGTTAGGTAATTATGATTAAGATTGCATGTTTAGAGAAATACAGATGAAAAGTGCAACTGTTAGTTGCCAAAGGCAGATGATATATGTGCATGTGTAGAGAAATTTAGAGGAAAAGTGATATTTATGATTTATCCAAATAGGGGATAAACTAGTATGTGTAGATGGACACAGATGGAAAATGCAACTGTTGGTTGCCAAAAAGGAGATAATTAATCTGCATGTCTAAAAGGAATTAGGGGAAAAATGCAATTCTTGACTTATCTAAATTGCTGATAATTGCATGCATAGATGATAAATATTATTTTTATGATGGATATGAAAATAATTGCATGCGTAGAAATGAATAATTATGTGATGACTGTGATCATGTTAGGGTACAACCCTAGGAATCATGTGACATAAGGGAACAGAACTTGTTGGTAGTAAGACTAGGAGAAAATCTAGTTTAGGGGTTTGACGAGTGACATTGAACTAGGAGCTATCCTAGGATTGGACGAGTGGCATTGTCTTAGGGGATAACCTAAGGACACTGGATAGAGTGATCAACATAGAGTCAAGGAACTCTAGGATGAGTATGACATGGAACTTAGGTAAAGGGGACCTAAGGTGAACTAGTGATCAACATAGAGTCAAGGAACTCTAGGATGAGTATGACATGGAACTTAGGTAAAGGGGACCTAAGGTGAACTAGTGATCAACATAGAGTCAAGGAACTCTAGGATGAGTATGACATGGAACTTAGGTAAAGGGAACCTAAGGTGATCCAGAGGAGTTTAAACTCACAGACAGGAAATTAGAGTCAGTGTAACTCTAAGCTAAAAGTGGAACAGAAAAATAGAGTTAAGTTAACTCTAGGATTCAGTGAGGAATCAGGAAAGTGGGATAAGATCCCAAGGTTAAAGAAATTAAACAAATATAACCCTACAAAGTCATAGGGTGTCTGGGCGAATGGACAATAACTTTAACTTCAATTTGAGTTAAATAAGTGAAGGTGAAATGTTAAGAGTCCAGGAGACTCTCAAGTTATCCTTTTGGCGAGACCTAGGATAAGAGGTAAATTATTGTAAAAAGGCAAAGTTTAAAAGCAAGCTAAAAGTGGCTAAAAGGTATAAAGAAAATGTAAATGGCGCCTTCGAATTTGAGACTCGTCAAGTGGAGCAGGACTCTCTGAGCAGTGACCCGTTGGACGAGGTACTTTCGAAAGGCTTAAAGTGAAAGCAAAGAGCTAAATGCTCAAAGGAAAGAGAAAGAGATTTGCCAGTGGCAAAAGGGAGCTACAAGCTCAAATAAGAAAGAAAAGCAAGTGTTCAAAGGCAAAGAGGCTAAGAACTAAAGCAAAAAGAGAAAGAAAAGAAAAGAAAAGAAAGAAAATATAAAGATAAAACGAGCGTACCTTCGGGGGTAAAAAGTAGCCTTGTCGGAGCCAAGGGCAGTGTCCCTCTCCCGGGCAGTGACCCATAGGACAAGTTCCCCGTTGGGCGGGGTAGCACTTGCGGGTGCTATCGGCAACCTTAGAAGTCTTATCTTATGGTAGCAGGACTACCGGGCTGGGGCCCGTTGGATAAGAATTTCTGAGGGTTAACTTGAACTAAAGCACCAGAATTTAAAGAATAAAGAGAAATTAGAGTGGCCAAGGTGGCCGGGTTAGTTTGACCCTATATACAGCGGCATAGTGGCCGAGTTGGTGCTTAGCAGCCTAGTGTGGCTAGACAAAGTAGTGCTGGGAGGATGAGTATACACAGATAGTATAGTGATTCATATATATTGCATAGTCGCATTTTGCTATTGAGGATTTTAGTTTCCTAGCACTATTATTATTGCTTCCATTGGACCAAGTGGTGTATGACACTTTTTCTCGGTGGTTGAACCCACTGGGAACTCTGTCAGGAGTTCTCACACCCCTTGGGTGCCCCCCCCCCCCCCCCCCCACAGGTTCAGGGATGGATGCAGCGATCGTGGCGGATCAGATGCAGACGGCGAGGCATACAACAGGGGCAAGAGCCCAGCAGCATAGAGACCTAGAGGGTCTAGCAGAGGTATCCCTTTTATATATTTCTTGAGTGAACTATGTATGGTGAGGAATTTATGTAAAGGAATTGTAATAATTTTATTTGCAAGTTCAGAGATGTAAAGTGTAATAAATTTAAGTTATGGTTCACTCTTATATGCTTTCATTCCGCTTTAACTGTTTGTTATTGAATGAAAGTTTAAATTTATAGTGATTTTTAGTACTCTGATATTGAGCTTCCGCATACACTTGTTGTGTTACTATGGATGTTACCGTTCCTTTCGGGTAGTGAAAGGTCATACCCGATTGGCGGGTCTGTTGGCGTGCCCGAACCGTACAAATAGGTGGACTCGGGGCGTGACAGATTAGAGTGGTATCAGAGCCTAGGAATAGTCCTAGGTGGTTAGCAAACCTTAGGGAGACTCTAGGGTTTAGGCACGAGAGAGTGTGTGGATTATTGGGCGAAAGTATTTGATTGGTTATTGTTGTTCCCAAAAAGGATGTTGGGACTGATCGAGGGCGACGAGCTTTCATTCTTCGAATATTACGTTGGCGGCCGACAACGTAATGTTGGAGATGAAAAGGAGTACCCTCTTATACTTTCGCATGATTTGGTCGACGAGCCTTTTTGTCGGGGTATAGACTGCGCGTTGCTCAAATGGCTAAATTTGGGCTGGTTGTGTCGTTGTGGTGTGCATATTAACGATGACACCACATAGGGAGACGCACCTGTTTTGACCCGAGTCACGAGAGGGCTCGGGGTCAAACGACGTATACGAGCTGCGATAGCAGGAACCGCATCTGTTGGAGTGGTCCAGCAGCAGGTAAGACTTCTTGCCGTCGGCGGAAATTCCCCGCCGACAGGAAGACAGGTTTCGACGCCTAAGAGTAACGTCAGCGTGACAGTTGGAGCAGATAGATGGGCTCCAGTGACTGATAGCGCAACAAGTTGAGGCTGCATAAATGACGCATAGGTATACGGCGTCGCCGCCCGTAGGGGCGACAGTAAAGAAATGGCTGTGGCCGCCGAACTTTTGTCGGCGCAGCCAACACCTTCAGCATAGGGTGTTTTACTCTTGTGTCAGCTAGGTTGCTGGCAAAGTATGGTTAGTAAGGTCCAGTAAGAGACCGACTCGCGAGGTAAATGGTGATCGCTATGTCGCGAGAGCCAAGTTGCAGTGCCCTGAGGGTTAGGGCAAGAAAGATTTACGAGCCTGGCGGCATGAATTTGCCCCTGATGACGGTAGTAACCGTGTGGCGTGTTGATTGTGGCTAGGTTGCCGCATAGTAGTGTTGGTGAGGCCTAGAGTAGGCTTCAGGATGCGAGAACCTCTCGAAAAAGCGAGAGTTTTGTGGCGCCGTTCTGATGGACCGGTATAATGGCAAGAGTTGCCACCATAGGGTTTGCGTGTTAATCACCAGAGTTGGTGAACAGTCGTTGTGGTGCCTCAGCCCAGTTGGGAGAGGTGTACAGGAGTCGTACGCGTGTCTAAGCAAATCGCTTAGCACTGGATATTTGCAAGTTAGCGTGGGGGCGTAGGACGCCTAACTGTTGGGGTGCTCATGGAGCACAGGTATCGTTTAGCCAGAGAGAGCTGCTTAGGTGGCACATTAGCCTTTGCCCAGTGTGGCCAGAGTTGATAGAGAGTTCGGGTCGTGGATTGACGACTAGTTAGTTGGTTTTGCTCAGTGAGCATAGTGGTCGCGTGGCGACGATTCGCGGGTTCGCTTGGGGACGATCCGTGCCTGGACCATGTTTGTGGACTGTGGGCCTGTAGCCCAGTGGGCAGGCGCAGTCGGCTGTGAGAGACAGCGGCCCGAGACCTGAGGGCGGGGCATGATAGAGATTTGGTCGGGGCGGTAGTCCGAGCGATGACCCGGGAACGTGAAATGCCACGTGTGAGCCTTGAGGTTGTTAGTACACCGAGAGTGTGTGATATGATCAGGCCGTAGTGCTAGGGGTGATCAAGGTTTTGTAGCTCCTAGTGGGAGTGCTGGGTTAGCAATCCTAAGTGTGGATCTACCCGTATGACGATTGGATCTTTGTGCTAGTGAGAGTCGTTGTACAGTGTTGGACTAGTTGGGCTATAGGCCCCTATTGGATCGTGGTCTGCGGACCTATTAATAGACCTAGATATCGGGTTAGCTGATAACCCGTGGACATGGAGCGCTTGTAGCGTGTGGGATAGCTGGGAACTCGTGGATTGGCCTTTGCCCTCCACATTAGGCAGCGGAGCGACCGGAAAAGTGCGGTAAGTGTAATTGGTTGCAGATGCAACCTCGTTGTGAAAAGATGATGGCGGAATTAAAGTAGAAATTTCGCAAGAAAAGACGGGGCAATTCGTGGCAATGGAGTGAGCAAGTGCTCAACTGTGTCTTTCACCTACTTGGTGAAAGTGGCCAGACACCAGGTCTGTGTTTGTTCCTGAATTGCGATAGGGATTCATGAATGAGTTGCTCGTGTAGTCTCGGCGAGCAGGCAATTTGATGTCGGTCACGATATACAGTGAGCCCAGTAGTGAGGGCAAGATTTCCTCCCTCTTGATCAAGTAGGAGTCGAGTTGTGACTCAAGTTTCGAGGACGAAACTTATTTTAAGGGGGGTAGAATGTAGTGAACCGGAATTTTGGTATATAAATAAATGTAAATAAAGTCGGTATGAAATACTAGTGTTATGAAAGTTAGGGAAGTAAAGAACATTTGGACGCGAGTTGGGCCCAAATCGGGTTAAAATGGAGAGATCTAAAAATTTATTTGAGAAAGGGGGCCCAGATATTTAGTGGAAAATTCACAGTGTCGAAAAATTCCGAGAAAATTACGGGAGCCCCGTAAATATGTTTTAAGGCCACAGAAAAAGTTTCGCGTTAATCGGAGGCCGGATAGTGAGAACGGGCTCCGCCAACAGTGTCGAAAAATTCTGAGAAAATTACGGGAGCTGTGTAATTATGTTTTAAGGTCACAGTAAAAATTTCGTGTTGATCGGATATCCGGATTGCGAGAACGGGGTCCGCTAATAATTCTGGATACAGCGAGGCTTTTGGGGACCCAGAAATGACCCAAACTAAAAATTTAAATTTTTCTGTGGTAAATTAAGCTGAAACGAAGCCGCCTGTCAAATTTGGACGGAAACGGACGAAAAATGGACAGAAACCGAAACAAAAACGGATTTTATAAGCGGCGGCGACGCGCGGATCGAGGCGCGCTTGCGTGCTGCGCAAGGCGCGCAGCAGGCGCTCCTGCGCGTGTCAGCGGGGGGGGCCGCCACATGGCGGGCCCCCATTGGGCCACCTCCCCTCCCTCCCTTTCTTTCCTTTTTCTCTTTCTTTTTTCTTTTCTTCTTCTTCCTTCTTCCGCGCAGACCCTCCATCCTTTTCTTTCTCTTCTTCTTCTCCACCCGAGCCCGAGAAAAAGAGCGAGAGAGAGAGAGAGAGAGAGAGAGAGAGAAAGTGAGGAATTTTGTGGGGCTCGCGGGCGCGCCGTGAATCTCGTGGAGCGCGCGAGGCGTTCCCAAAAGCCGATGGGCGGCGCGACTGTACGAGGTAACGTTATTTTTCGGTATTTTTGCGCACAATTTGTATGGTTCCTTTTTGGACATTAAATTTGACCCCGTGCCATTTTGCGTGTTAGGGACCGAGTTTTACTGTACCGTTGCTGCACGGACTGTCGCGGGTATTTTTGGCGCATCTCGTTTTGCGTGCAAGTTGTAGAAAAATGCACCGTTTTGCGTGCGGATTCGACAAAAATGCGCAGTTTTGGGCGCAAACTCAGAAAACGTGCACCGTTTTGCGTTCAACGTTGAAAAACAAAAGTGCACCGTTTTGCGTTCCAACCCGAGGTACGTGCTCCGTTTTGCGTGCCGGTTGTGTTATCGCGCACCGTTTTGTGTGCAGTCTCTAATATGACGCATCATTTTGCGTGCAGGGCTAGAGAAAAGTGCACCGTTTTGCGTGCAACCCTACAGTGGAGCATGCACCGTTTTGCGTGCAGATTTGAGGTACGTGCTCCGTCTTGCGTGCCGATCAATTTAACGCGCACCGTTTTGCGTGCCGACCCTAATATTATGCATCGTTTTTCGTGCAGGATTAGAAAAGGCGTGCACCGTTTTGCGTGCAGATTTGAGGTACGTGCACCGTTTTGCGTGCCGAATGTGTTGTTGCGCACCGATTTGCGTGCCGATCCTAATATTATGCATCGTTTTTCGTGCAGGGTTAGAAAAGACGTGCACCGTTTTGCGTGCAACCTTAAGAGAAGCATGCTCCGTTTTGGGTGCAAACCCGAGGTACGTGCACCGTTTTGCATGCAGGTTGAGTTGACGCGCATCGTTTTGCGTGCCGACTGAAGTGTCGCGCACCGTTTTGCGTGTGGGTTTTATTGACGCGCACCGTTTTGCGTGCAGATTTGGTGGACGTGCACCGTTTTGCGTGCGGACTCGAGGGAGGTGCACTGTTTTGCGTGCAAGCTCGAGGGAATAAGTGGAATCGCGCGAAGAGCAATTGCAAGTGTCTACAAGCAATTGGGGACACCACAAGGTGGGGGATTCTGCCGAAATTGGGTGACCTCTCCCCTTGCTCCTTTGCTTTTTGATCTAGAAGCATGATAGTAGCCTTTTAGAGTCGTTAGGTAATTATGATTAAGATTGCATGTTTAGAGAAATACAGATGAAAAGTGCAACTGTTAGTTGCCAAAGGCAGATGATATATGTGCATGTGTAGAGAAATTTAGAGGAAAAGTGATATTTATGATTTATCCAAATAGGGGATAAACTAGTATGTGTAGATGGACACAGATGGAAAATGCAACTGTTGGTTGCCAAAAAGGAGATAATTAATCTGCATGTCTAAAAGGAATTAGGGGAAAAATGCAATTCTTGACTTATCTAAATTGCTGATAATTGCATGCATAGATGATAAATATTATTTTTATGATGGATATGAAAATAATTGCATGCGTAGAAATGAATAATTATGTGATGACTGTGATCATGTTAGGGTACAACCCTAGGAATCATGTGACATAAGGGAACAGAACTTGTTGGTAGTAAGACTAGGAGAAAATCTAGTTTAGGGGTTTGACGAGTGACATTGAACTAGGAGCTATCCTAGGATTGGACGAGTGGCATTGTCTTAGGGGATAACCTAAGGACACTGGATAGAGTGATCAACATAGAGTCAAGGAACTCTAGGATGAGTATGACATGGAACTTAGGTAAAGGGGACCTAAGGTGAACTAGTGATCAACATAGAGTCAAGGAACTCTAGGATGAGTATGACATGGAACTTAGGTAAAGGGGACCTAAGGTGAACTAGTGATCAACATAGAGTCAAGGAACTCTAGGATGAGTATGACATGGAACTTAGGTAAAGGGAACCTAAGGTGATCCAGAGGAGTTTAAACTCACAGACAGGAAATTAGAGTCAGTGTAACTCTAAGCTAAAAGTGGAACAGAAAAATAGAGTTAAGTTAACTCTAGGATTCAGTGAGGAATCAGGAAAGTGGGATAAGATCCCAAGGTTAAAGAAATTAAACAAATATAACCCTACAAAGTCATAGGGTGTCTGGGCGAATGGACAATAACTTTAACTTCAATTTGAGTTAAATAAGTGAAAGTGAAATGTTAAGAGTCCAGGAGACTCTCAAGTTATCCTTATGGCGAGACCTAGGATAAGAGGTAAATTATTGTAAAAAGGCAAAGTTTAAAAGCAAGCTAAAAGTGGCTAAAAGGTATAAAGAAAATGTAAATGGCGCCTTCGAATTTGAGACTCGTCAAGTGGAGCAGGACTCTCTGGGCAGTGACCCGTTGGACGAGGTACTTTCGAAAGGCTTAAAGTGAAAGCAAAGAGCTAAATGCTCAAAGGAAAGAGAAAGAGATTTGCCAGTGGCAAAAGGGAGCTACAAGCTCGAATAAGAAAGAAAAGCAAGTGTTCAAAGGCAAAGAGGCTAAGAACAAAAGCAAAAAGAGAAAGAAAAGAAAAGAAAAGAAAGAAAATATAAAGATAAAACGAGCGTACCTTCGGGGGTAAAAAGTAGCCTTGTCGGAGCCAAGGGCAGTGTCCCTCTCCCGGGCAGTGACCCATAGGACAAGTTCCCCGTTGGGCGGGGTAGCACTTGCGGGTGCTATCGGCAACCTTAGAAGTCTTATCTTATGGTAGCAGGACTACCGGGCTGGGGCCCGTTGGATAAGAATTTCTGAGGGTTAACTTGAACTAAAGCACCAGAATTTAAAGAATAAAGAGAAATTAGAGTGGCCAAGGTGGCCGGGTTAGTTTGACCCTATATACAGCGGCATAGTGGCCGAGTTGGTGCTTAGCAGCCTAGTGTGGCTAGACAAAGTAGTGCTGGGAGGATGAGTATACACAGATAGTATAGTGATTCATATATATTGCATAGTCGCATTTTGCTATTGAGGATTTTAGTTTCCTAGCACTATTATTATTGCTTCCATTGGACCAAGTGGTGTAGGACACTTTTTCTCGGTGGTTGAACCCACTGGGAACTCTGTCAGGAGTTCTCACACCCCTTGGGTGCCCCCCCACCCCCCCCCACAGGTTCAGGGATGGATGCAGCGATCGTGGCGGATCAGATGCAGACGGCGAGGCATACGACAGGGGCAAGAGCCCAGCAGCATAGAGACCTAGAGGGTCTAGCAGAGGTATCCCTTTTATATATTTCTTGAGTGAACTCTGTATGGTGAGGAATTTATGTAAAGGAATTGTAATAATTTTATTTGCAAGTTCAGAGATGTAAAGTGTAATAAATTTAAGTTATGGTTCACTCTTATATGCTTTCATTCCGCTTTAACTGTTTGTTATTGAATGAAAGTTTAAATTTATAGTGATTTTTAGTACTCTGATATTGAGCTTCCGCATACACTTGTTGTGTTACTATGGATGTTACCGTTCCTTTCGGGTAGTGAAAGGTCATACCCGATTGGCGGGTCTGTTGGCGTGCCCGAACCGTACAAATTGGTGGACTCGGGGCGTGACAGAAACTGCCCAAAAGTCTCAAAATGGTGGAGGAAGAGAATTTATAGCCCAAGAATTGCCCAAGAATTTCCCAACTTTTGGATCCAGGGAGCAAATTTGGGCGCCCGAATCCTCTCACGGTCGCCTCCTCGTGAGCGCCCGAATCAACAGGAGCCATCCATCACCGCCACATGTCGCCCATCCGCGCCCGCGCCCTCGGTCAACCTGGCCAACCAATCGCCTGCCGCCACACGTCCCGCTCCCCTAATAGCGCAATTCGCTCGAGCCAATGGCGCGCCGACACGTGGCAGCCTCATCGAATCCACGCCCGACAGCGCAATCAGCGCCGACCAATGGGGCTGTAGTGGCCTAGACCCCGTGTGGCTTACCCCCGTGACCCGGGTTGTGGAACACCTTTTATTGGAGTGTCGGGCCCGCAACGCGTCAAAGGGACGTGTTAGACGTACTCAGTGAGATTTCGGGATCACGCCTGTCTATCGGCTTTTTTCGCTGGATATTCAAGTGGTTTCAGGCTGTTTGGAGGCTAGATTTGGATTCAACATGGAAAAATGCTTGAAAACGACTATTTACTTGTACTTTTCTGAGTCCGGACGCCCAAAAACGGGCACCCGAAAGTTTTCGGTGCATTCTGGTGCACGGGGGAGCCGTGGACCAGCGGGGGTGCCACGTGGCGGCCTCCGTTTGGCTGGCTCACTTGCGCCGGGTGTGCGCAGCGCGGGGGAGCAGGCGGGCTGCTGGGGCAACGTGCGGGCAGCTGGCGCGACGTGCGGGCAGCTGGGCGCCCTGCGATTCGCGGGCGCCACGTGGCGCCCTGCGATTCGCGGGCGCCACCCACCCGGTTGACTGTCGCGGGACGCGCGGCGTCGCCCGGTTCGCCGCACCTCCGCTGTTGCCTGTTCGGGCGACATGGCGTCACCAGAGGGATTCGGGCGCATCCACGCGGGCCTCCCCTAGGCATACTGTTGGCGCCCGAAACCTTCGGGCGCTCGATAGTTGGACCCGAATGCGGGGGAAGGGGGGGGAATCGGGTTTTGGCTATAAATAGCCCATTGCTTGGCCTTTTTGGCCCTTTTCCCAAGTTCAGCTGGCAGTGAGTCCTCAAGGGAATCTGTTCATCATCTTTTTATCCTTCTCTCCAAGAATTTTCGGGATTTTTGGAGGCCGCAACATCGACGTCTACTGTGATTCGGCGCATTTCGACGTTCCTTCTCCGGCGGCCTTTTCCGTCACATTTCGGTCTGTGGACTCCCCTGAGCAGCCCCGAAGGAATTGTCAAGTGATTCTTGCGGCGTTGTCTTTAGCACTGGTAGGGCTACATTTCTTGTATTTACTGCTTCCCCTCATTTCACGTGTTTATTGGGTTTTTCGGATCACCTTTGGACCCCATTTTCTGCGGTAGATTTCCGGACAGCGGACGAGTGTTGATGGGTTTTCTCGGCCTACGAGTATCGGAACGGGGCGTATAAATACTCGTTTTTCATCTACTCTTCGCAAGGATCGCGACAGTGATTTTTCTGGAATTTTTGGAGATCGATTCATAGGTGAAAATTAGCCGTTTCTGGGACTGTTTGCGCAGGACAGTGGATATGTGTTTTTTTTGTGGGACTAATTGTGCTTCGTTTTGGACTTTTGTTACAGACGTCGCAGTGAGCTTGGTATTTTTGTGGGGAGGCGTGGTTGGATCTGTTCTTCGCGACCGAGGTGGGTTGGAGGTTTTTTTTTCCAAGCTTTATGGAATGCCCTCTAATGCTCCAGTATGCATGTTAGCATGTCTAGAATGTCTGTTATTGTGCTTTATAACTGTTAATAGGGTTAGTTACCCAGAAAATTATAGAATGATAATCTGAACCCCTGATCATTTTTAGTAAACTCCTGATATCATGTGACACTAGACTATATGATTTAGTTGGCATTAAAATTGCACCTGAACCGTTTTAAAAATCATCGAGCTGGTTTTAAATGAAAATTGACTTTAAAAATAGTTTTTAAATGTTGAGATCGCCTAGAGGGGTTGGATGGGTTCAGGGTGCATGTATCCTCGTGCCTGGGGGCCGAGTGAATTTTTTATTTGACTCTGGGGTGAGTTTCTAGTGTCTTGGGGGTTTTTATGGGCTTTATCAGATTGAGTCGTGGAGTGTTCTCCGACCTAGACATGATTGAGGGATCATTAGTATTTGAGTTTTCGATCTGTTTGATCGAGGATCATAGCCTGCAGATGCCGCTTTTATGCCAGATGAGACACGCTTGAGCTCGGTGGGGTCGCTCCCCTCGAGTTACGCTCCGGATGCTATGATGATGCGCCTGATGAGGCTGCTGTGCGTGGTACTTGATAGTCCGATTGGACACCCTACGTTGGAGTAGTAGGGGTGATCGGACACCCTACGTTGGAGTAGTAGAGGGCGCAGGTTGGACTGGACCAGTTTTGGCGGTCAGTGAGATTGGGTTGACGTGAGTTCCTCGTGAGCGAGTGGATGCATAGTATGTTCTTAGTCGAGTTTTCCTTGAACATGATATTTGAGGCATAGTAGCTGTAGTTTCATTTCAACTTTTTCCATTACCTGCATACACATTATTTTGCCTCCTGTAGACTTAGTGGGCATACCGTGGATATTGGTGACGGTACCCACTGAGAACTACCTATTGCAGTAGTTCTCACACCCGCTGCGGTGACAGGTTTCCTAGGCGTTGCTGTTCCGGCTTCAGCTAGAGCGGAGGCAGTGGATCGAGGTAAGGGCGTGGCCGGTTATCTCCTTACCCTTTTATTTTGAGAGTCAGAGGTAGAGGTACCCTGTATTTTGAGATTCCACTTTTGTACTGGACAGTCTGGGATTTGTATTTATTTCTTAGTGGGAGAACTATGTATTTGGACTTATGTTTTATTCAGATGTTCAGTATTTCTTTTCTGTAGCTAGTTATTTCATTTCAGCTCTGATACATGTTTAGCTATAGATCTGACTTGCAGGTAGACGCTTCGTCTGTGCGGGGCTTCCCGTACAGATGGCGGATCTGTTGGCGAGCTCGGGTCGCAGTTCAACCTCGGGGCGTGACAGGGGCGCTGCCACGTGGCCGCCTTATCCGATCCGCGCCCGTGCCGCTCGGCCAATCGCGTGCCGAAGGGTGTCCTAGCCTACCTGCGCCTGTCCGCGCTGCACGCGGCCCAGCCAACCCAAAACTGGGCGCCCGAATCCACTTTAGGGCGCCCGAAACATGGGCCAAAAACTCAAAATACACTATTTTGATATGTTTTTCGCGCTGAGTCCATTTCTCGTATCCGATTCGCGCGCAAACACCTCCATCACACAATAATGGGCATCTAGAAGCCACTGACCACGCCGCTAACATCCACGGAGATCCGGGTCATCACATCCCCATTCTGTTTTTGCATGAGGCACCGGTACTCAACATCAGGTTCCGGTACCTAAGCACTTTGCCAATTTTTCCCTCAAGTCCAACCCAAGAGCTAGATTTTCCAACTTTGCGTGGAGTACCGGTGCGCGATGACCAGTTCCGGTACTCCAGGACTTAGAAAATTTTTTCGAATTTTCTCCAACCCAAGAGATGGATCTCCCCTGTTTTCTACATGGTTTCGGTACCAACTCTTGGGTTCCGGTACCATATCCAAAATCCGAAGTTTACAGATTTGGGGCTTTAAATCCTTGCTTCCTCAACTCACTTTTGATCCTAAGATTTCCGTTTCGAACCAAAATACTCCAAATCCATTCTAACCAACATTTTAGACATGTTAGGGGAAATTAGACCGTACTTCACTATTTTGCAGAAGCCGGTGCATTACAGTAGCAGTGATGGGGGCCCCATTGTTGTAGCGGGATCTTCAACCCCTCGTGGTCGCCTGTTCACGGCCTCAGCCGTGGTTGGCCATACAGATCACGCAGGCCCCTCCGGATAGGTTGGTCCTGCTCTTCGTTTCTATCCTCCACCCCAAGGGGTTGTTCATTAGACCCTTTAGCCGAACGCTGATCCGGCCTGCGGTCGTGACAATTGCGCCTTCGCCGGGGACTGGGAAGGCGAACCATTTTCTCATATCCTCGGGCATGTCTAGGAAGAATGCCTTTCCATCCTCGCTAGTCATTTCGGCCTTGCACTAAATGCAGAGCCGAGGTACGTTATTTGCCGGTGTCTCTTCTCCAGGGACTTCAGACTCAGACATCAGCTTCTTTCCCTTCGTGCCCACCATATTTACCAGAGAGGGAAAGGAATTAGTGTCGATTTTCACATTATTCTTTTCTTCGTGGTCGGCAAAACTGAGCCGACCATCGTCAATTTCTTTTTGTATTTATATTTTTAAAGGCGGTGCTGTCACGCCCCGGGGGTTTATTTTAGCGGAAACGATTCACAAAAAGGTATGTGTTTGGCGCGTAGAATTTTTTTTGAAAAACCTTCTTCCCCGGCGCGTGCCCAGATCCGCCACATATACAGGATCACTCTGCAAACGGACAGAGTCTCCCCTGTATATGCACGGCGTCGCGGCTCATACAATGTCAAAAAACGGATATTGATTCAATCACAACAATCCAGACATACAACCATTCACAATGCGCTGAATAAAACTCACGGCCGTTTAGTTTGAAAGGATAAACCCATAATTGTTGAAACGGTGCCCACCCGGCACCCATATTTTGAAAACCCTTTTCGAAAGCAACATAAACTCAGGGGTTTTGGAAAACAGTGCCCACACGACACTTAGATTTTGAAATCCATTTTCGCAAACCATAAATCCACAAGGTTTTGAAAACGGTGCCCACACGACACCCGAGTTTTTGAAATAGTAATTTTTGTAATCTTTTCTTTTGTTTGCTCTTTTATTTTCCAAAGCGGCCCACAGAGATGTAAAGAAAACTAAACAGTTTATTTGCCACCATACCGACGTCCACACCGACCCCACGAGGGTATCGAGAACCATCCACAGTCTACAAATAATAAATGGAATGCGAAAGAAAGAGATAAAGTACTGTTCAGGTCTCCAGGGACCCAGAACCTCTTGCCGCGGCCTCACCGTCGCCTAACTCTCCCCCCTGTAGGACCCTGTCGCAAAGTGGGAAGTCAGCGACTAAACAAAAATGATAATAGTAAAGCAGGTAAAGAAAACGTCCAACCGTAGCCTATCCGGAGCAACCACCCTCGCAATGGAAAAGCAAAATCAAACACCTGTAAACCTGCAATACCCGATCCCGTCGGACAACTAAACCGACGGATCGCACCGCGCCCAAGTCGGACAACTAAACCGAATGGGTCGCACCGCTCCCACGTCAGCAACTAAACCGACGGGTCGCACCGCTCCCACGTCGGACAACTAAACCGACGGGTCGCACCGCTCACACCTTGGCGCATCCAAGCCCCACAACTAAAGAGGCCCCACTCCGTCCTGTGGGTATACACGGGTCATGGACCACTTTTCCGGAAAAGTGCACCCTTTGCGGTGGCCAAACCGCGGGTGCGCGTGTTGCAGCCCCGAGCAAAGTAACCAACAATACCAATAGCATTCAAGAGTAAGCTATAACCGCTATCGTGTTAGCAACATAATATATAATCAAGAGTAGAGTTATAACCGCTATCAAGTTAGCTACAATATGTAAAAATCAGGAGTAAAACGACCACCGGAAAAACCGGCGCTAAGTACCGAAATAAAAACCCACCTCAAACACGAAGGAGAAAACGTGCGGGAGCTCCAAAGAAAAAAAGTACCCTCTCCGTGCGCCCGAACAGCTACAGTAAACATTATTTGTTAAAAACCATCATCGTGGTTAAAAACACTCAAAAACGGGGCGAAACGGGCCACAAACGGAGCTCCTGGACTCCTTTTCTGAACCCTGGTGCACGAAACCAGGCGTGGACCGGGTCGACGGCAGCAGGCGGCCGCGGCGCGGGCCGGGAGCACGCCCCGGGCGGTGGACCGCCGCGGCTTGGGCCGGGCCGCGCACGGGTGAAGGCGCCCACCGGGTTCATCGCCTCCCCCGCTGCGCGACGAGCACCGGGTGCACGACTATGCCGTGCACCGTGCGGCCTGGCGCACCCACCCGTGCGCCGGGTCTGCGGTCCCAGGCCGCAGGGGCGTGCGCCGGGTGCACGCCGGCCCGGTGGACCGCGCGGCCTGGCGCACCCTTCCGTGCGCCGGGTTCGCGGTCCCGGGCCGCGGACACGTGCGCCGGGTGCTCGCCGGCGCGGTGGACCGCGGCCAGAGATTTGCCCTAGGAACAGTACGCCCCCCCCCCCCCCCCCCCCCCCCCTTTTTTCGGCTCCGATCGCGACCCCGAGACCCCGGCGACTGCGGCGACGACCCCATGGACACGACAACGGCGGCGGCAGCCTCCCGTTTAACAACGGCGGCGGCGGCCTCCCGTTCGACATCCCGTATCGCCCGCAACACCGACGAACAAAGAAAAACCTCGTACCGAAAAGCATGGAAAACCCGAATCGTTCACCTCATTTTCGCCGGTAAGGGTGGAAGGAGGAGGATCGTCCCGCTCTCGTCGCCTCGGTTCTTCGCGTCAACCGATGGAGGGGAAAACGCTAGGGTAGGGCTCCTTGCACGCGCTCGGATGGGAACTACGCACTGAAATGAGAAGTGGGAGCAAACCCTACGCCCCCAACCAAAGACGTAAATAATCGCACGAGTGAGAATGGGGGTGGGATTGCGCCTTAAACGCCCCCAGATTCGAAACTTAGCGATCGGGTGAGGATCGGGTCCACTTACCTCGAAAAGCGTGCCAATCGTCCGCACGCTTTTTGATGCACCCGGAACCGCTTGTAACCTTCCGAAATTTATTCTGGGAGATCCCGGGGTCAGAATTCGAATCCGATCGCGCCACCGTTCCCCATTTCGCGAGCTTTAGCACCGAAAAATACCCGCGCGTCCCGACTGTCTGCCCAGAAATTCTCAAATTTCAACCCCTCCTTAATCAACTGAAAAAAATTCAATTAGGACCCGAAACGGAAATCGTAAGGTCGAGGTACCACCAAATAAATAAAATAATCCACTAACATAAAGAGATGAAAGGTCCGATCACAGCAGGATCCCGTCCGATCGCTTCGAAAAGCGTGCCAGCCACTTAGCACGGGTTTCGATGCACCACTCAAAGCAAACGCTTTGACCCCCATTCCGGGGGATCCGTAAATCGGAAACCGAATCCGTTCGCTTTGCCGTCCTCCGTTTTTTGAGCTCAATCGCAGAAAAATACTCGCGGTCCAGGCCAGTCCATTGCAGAAACACAGTGAAAAGTTTTCCTAACCGTCCCGTCAAAATAAAAGGGAGGTATATAAGGGCAAGGGAACGCCAGGACTCTACATCACTCACCACTTAAAAGAAGTTTCGTCCTCGAAACTTAATCCTGGTCCGCAACGAGTAAATCTGGGTAGCACTCCCTCCTCTCTGACGCCAGTTCCCAAGTCGCTTCACATTCTTCCTGGTTGCTTCACAGCACCTTCCCATAGGGGATCGTCAGGTTGCGCGATCCCTTTTTATCCTCACGTGCTAAGATCCGCACCGGTGTTCCGTCGAAGCTTAAGTCCTCTTCTAAGCTCAAAGGCAGTGACCATCCATCACCCAAAAATCAAGTACGCAGGTTCAGAGCACATCTTCGGGAATCCGGATCGCTCGCTCGGGCTGCCCGTCGGTCTGGGGGTGGAATGCCGTGCTGAAGTGTGGTTTAGTCTCTAGAGCTTGTTGTAAACCTTGCCAAGGGTTCGACACAAGCCGAGTGTCTTTAGCCCACGTCGTATGGATGGGTGGGAGAAGGGCTGATTTCGTCAGTCGATCTACGGTGACTCAAACCGCATCGCGTCCTTAAACATCTTCGTGTCACCCGGATGCGCCGTAGGGGACGCAGTGCGCCTCTGACAGTATCTCCTCCTTCAGCTCTGGCAGCTTTGGTAAGCAATTTTGCCCTCGAAAACGTATTGCGCCGTTCGCACTCGCCGAAAAGTCGCTCGCGTGGTCCAGGGGGGAAACATGTCCCGTACAAGCTGTATCGGTGCGCCTCTCTTCTGACCTTCCAGGATTTCTCTAATAGGTTTGACTTGATCATTAAGGACAACAAGATCGCGCGACAGTACCGGTTCTACTGAGTACTTGCGCTTATCGATTTCTCCCTCGATTTGACCCTTCTTGCTCAAAACATCCGCTACTACACTTGCTTTTCCCGGGGTGATACTGAATGGACAAGTCGAGTCCTTCAGCAACTCCAACCAATGCCTCTGCCGCAAAATCAAATCCTTCTCTGTGGACAAAACTCAAGGCTCTGGCGATCCGAAAACATCACGGTGAACTCCAAAAGGTGGTGTCTCCAAAGTTCTTAGAACGAAGACGCCTGCTGCCAGTTCCGGATCGCGTGTCGGGCAGTTCCGCTCACATCCTCTGTGATTCCCGTCGCTGACACAAAGTGCCCCAAAAAGTCCACTTCGTAAAGTCAGAACTCACATTTCTTAAACTTAGCAACCAGCTCCTGGTCCCTGAGATTCCGGAGAAAAAATCCGCAAGTGCTCCTCGCAGTTAATTGAAGAGGTCGTCAATCCTGGGCTTGTTCTTCACTGTAACCTTGTTTATCTCCCCGTAGTCGATGCATAGACGAAGGCTTCCGTTCTTCTTTCGCACGAAGGCACGGGTGCGCCCCAAGGCGACACACACAGTCTAATGAACCCTTTATCCAGAAAGCTCCTAGTCGTGCCCGGTAGAAGCTTGAAAGAGAGGATAACCTCTCGCTCGGGGGTATTCCCGGCAGTTCAGTCCGAAGGCCGTCGGAAGGAACCCCTGCAACGGGGGTGTCAGTGAGTGATGCAGAGGGTAGAGTCGCTAGGCTCACTGAAACCAAGTAACTACACATCCGCCTGGTACCTCGTGAACCACCCCATTCCCAGCACCTCGTCGTAATCCTGCTTCCTGACTCGGACTTTCCCGTCACGACGCCTCCGGTTCACAACCCACCTCAGCCGGCGCTGAGAAGTCAGCAACAAAAGTCTCGCGATGCGTCGAGGTTCCCCAGTCCTACCGCCCAACCCGTACCGATGAGCCTTTAAAAGTCCAACACAACTAACCCGACGACAAGGAAAACAAACCACACTAACGCCCTCACAAGGTTCCAAGAGGTGCTAACAAAACAGACTGGGTTACTAACTACCAGTAAATCTCCCCTGAGAGCAACGAACTCACCCGTCACCAACACGGACCGCACCCACCCGTCACCAACACGGACCGCACCTACCCGTCACCAACACGGGCCACAAGCTCGGAGCATATCTGTCACGCCCCGGGTCGAAACTGCGACCCGGGCTCGCCAACAGATCCGCCGCCCATACGGGAAGCCCCGTATAGACGTAGCGACTAACCTGCAAAAGAGATCTACACTAAACAGATATCAGAGCTGATAAAGTAAAAGCTGGATAAAATAAATACAACTCTAACAAAATATACAACCAGAGTCCTCACCAAAATACAATATCTCTCAAAATAAGAAGAGTACAACTCAATCCTCACTACAAGGTCACTCGACAAGAACTCTCAAAAAGTAGGGAGGTACATCTACTCTCAAGCGACAACTGGTAGGGATCTATCTCGCGACTCCCTTACCTCGATCAGTCGGGTCAGCAACAGGTGCGGCAGGAACTGGAGCAGAAGAAGAAGTCCCTGGGGAAAAAATACACCACGGCGGGTGTGAGAACTACGTCCCAAGTAGTTCTCAGTGGGTGCCGCCAACAAGCCCGACGGTCTGCCCACTAAGTCTACTAGAGGCAAAAAGTAACAATGCAGTGCGAAAAGGGAAAAGCTGGTAAAGTAATCTCTACAGCTACTATGCCTCTATCTAGATGCTCAAAAGTGGGGCAGAAAGAACATGATGCTACAACTAGCTCTCGACTCAAATCACCCAATCTCATCTGACTGCCGCATAGGGTCCAGTCAAACCTGCGCCTACCTACTGCCGTCACGTCCCGGGGGACCGGACTTACGTAGGGCGTCCGTGACTGCCACTAACTGGCCCAGCCAGAGGGACTGTGTCCGTGACTGCCACTAACTGGCCCAGCCAGAGGGAACACTGCGTCGACAAGTCGCGATAGAAGAACAGGCCCAACTCCGGAGTGGCTCTCGAGGGGAGCGACCCCACCGAGGAAAGTATCCGCGCATCTCTGTCGAGCTCAAATGTGGCTCATGCAGGCTATAATCCAAATCCTCGATCAACAAGATCGACTGAAACCAAAGGAACACTGTCTCACACACAGGCTGGAAAACTGCACAGCCGAGACTCACTGTCACTCAAAATAGCTCTCAAGATCTCAAATCTACAACCCAAGTCACTTTCCCAAAGAAACCTGGTCTACAGACTGCTAACAACTCCACTCGGTCCCCAGACACGAGTGTAAATGCATCCCACAATAATCCGACCTCTCGGCCCACTACTTGGGCGAGGAGAACTCTAAGTCCAGAGTGATATACAGAAAAGAGATGTGGGAATGTCTAGAGCAATAAAAACCTAGCCCAAGTTGAGGTTTTCTACAGTCTGGCTGAACATGCATCATATGGCAGTGGAGCTAGGTCAAGTTCCAAAATAAATAATAAACAACAGCTTGTAGGGAGCAAGATAATAATAATCAACAGCTTAGGGGAGAAAAATAATCACAGGATCATCTGACTACAACAGGAACATCAATTCACACATTCTAGCATGCTGGACATCAAACATTAAAATATGCAAGTCCCTAAAGTTAGAATTAGTCCACAGTCCGCTGATCTTGAAAAGAGGTCACCCACCTGATGCGCTGATCAGTCCAAGTCCTACAGCTGATAATACCAATAACACAGCAACTCACTGTCCAGTAAATCCAGTACAGTCCAAATCCCACCTGGATTCAATAAAGGCTACAATTATACACAATCCCCCAAAAATCTCTCCAAAACTCACATGCTGAATTTCAGCTGCACAGAAGCCAAAATATCACCTGCTGAAAGTGCTCAATAAATTCCAATAAAAATATCCCAGCATTCTTCGCGTCGATAGCTTCGAAACAAGTACCTGCACGCCCAAATCGGAGTTCCGTAGGCCAAGATATAAATTCCACAACACGGGCGCGCGAAGACATACAACCACATAACTGTAAAATCTTGCACAGATAAAAAAAAGGAAGATGTATACCTCCGGGAAGATCTCAGGAAATTCCAAAAAAAATACCACGATGATCCTTGCGTCGAGAAGATGAAAAAAGTCTATAAGCACGTCCTGATCCGAGATTTGTGCGCGAAGATCTCCTCCAAGGAAGCTGCTGTCCTCCCCAAAAACTCACAGCAAGAAGGGTCCCAATGAGCACGAGAAAACAACTCGAAAAACGCGAAATCTGAAAATGTACGAGAAACCCAAAATCGTAGCCTCACCTGTTACGAATCCAGCAGCGAAGAAATCGCTCGAAAAGATGCTCGGAGTAGGTCGGGGGAGCTCGTACACCGAAGAGCGACGGAAGAAACACCGAAGAAAGAGCATCGCACCGCGCCAAGAAAATGAGAATCTCGAAAAGCGTGCCCCCAAAAATCTCCAAACTCTGCAGATGGAAGCTTGACAGTGTGAGGATCAACTTTGGTGAAGAACTCCCTTCGGTTTGAGGCTCGGAAGTGCCAAAAAAACGAAGGAGAAAGAGTTTCGGGCTATTTATAGGCCGCAGGAAACAAATGGAGAAATTCCCATTTTGTCCGGACTTTCGGGCGCAGGGGGGTTTTCGGGCGGCTACAGTGTTGGGCCTGGCCCAACACTGTGCGCGCCCGAATTCCTCCCGTGCGGCCACGTAGCCAAGCAAACAGGCGGCAGCGGGCGGAGCCACTCAGCGGCGGCCACGTCGCGCGCCTCCCCGCCCGACACGCGTCCCGCACAGCGAACAGCTGTGCGGGGCGCGCCAAACGCCGCCACGTGTCCCTCCCCGCGGTCAAAGCGGGTAGGTGGCGCCCGCCAGTGGTAGGGCGACACGTGGCCCTGCCACTATCGCGGTCACACGTGCGGGCAGGGCGCCGCCCTGGCCGCCTGCCACGCACGCGCCCCGAGGCGCCCGTCCGCCGTTCCGTGCGCCGCGCCTCGTGAGCCCGCGAATGGGGTGACAACACGTGTCCTGTGCACCCGGTCCACGCAACCAATTAAGGTTCCGTGGACCGCGCCGCGTGCACCGACCAACCGCGGGATGCCACGTGTCCCCCCGCCCCGGTCCATGCACCGCCGCGCAAACTCTGTAGACCGCGCCTCACGGGCCCGCCAATCAGGCGGTGCCACGTGTCATGCGCCGGGTCCGTGCACCCAGCCGCGGCGCTCTGTGGACCGCGCGCTGCGGACCGGCCAATAATGGGCTGCCACGTGGCAGCCGGCGGTCCACGGCCCCTCCCATGCACCGAATTTCAGCGAAAACTTCCGGGAGTCCGTTTTTGGGCATCCGGACTCAGAATTTAACAAGCAAATAGCCGTTTTCAAGCGTTTTTTCGTGCTGAATCCATTTCCAAGCTCAGTTTGGCCAAAAACATTTTCAAAGCTTCGGCAAACACAGCCGAAGGCCAACACAGCTGAAGATAACTCACAGGGTCCATCTGTAGCATCCCCTTGATGCACAATGGGCCAGACACACCAACAATAGGTGTTCTAAACAATGGATTCACCAGAAAAGCTGCACGGGAAATCTGGGCCACCACAATATCCACCGTCCCGGATTACCCGCTCTGATGGTCCGTCCGACCGGGGTGACGGTCAAAACTAAATTTAGGCTTCAGCCCTAAGGCCTACCACAAGGTCTACCCCACAGAGGGAGTTGCGTACAGGGCCTCCTAGCCGAAGGTGACCAGTGCCAAAACTCCGAGTGGTCAACAGATCCCAAACGAATAAGATTTACTAGCCCCGGTGGTCTCCCTTTCTAACCCAAAGGAGCACCCCGAGTCCCCATCACGACAATTTCTACAACCAATGCAGTGTCTTCAGTAAAAAGCCGAACTATGGGTAACAACCATAGGGGAAGAATCCTCATTCCCACCCATACCTTGCCCATGGTGCAAAAAGAATCGACCGGTTAGTTGCTATAACCTAACACCAGAAAACCTAGAAGGTACAAGTTGAGACAAACGGCTGTCCAGTTACCCACGACCGACAAACGGCCGACACACTAACCAACCCCCGGTGGGTCGCACTGCCACCCACCACTGTTGCAGGCGACGACCCGATCGTCGGCAGAGGAAGGGGTTCGGAAAGAAAACAAAAATTGGTGCAACGATCTGCCGTGCCAATAGCCGCACCAAGCGCATAAACACCGTCAGCAGACCCACCGTGTCCCGTGCTGGTTGCTTAATCCATTGATTCCCAGCAACCGTCAATACCCCGGTGGCAGCCGGCCTCGACCCCAGCCTCCATAACAACCCTACTACACGAGCCAAAACAACACGACTACACAAGCACGACAACCGAGCTAAACCGGGAAACGAAACTTAACCCGTACACACACACAACACAAGTCAGTTCTAGACTCCGCTAGCTTAGCACTCAACCAACTATCGAGAAAAGGGATCTATACTTTCCCCCCGCTCCCCCGATCACTCGCGTTCTACGCTTCTATGCCTTATTCATTTCATTCATTCATTTGTAGCTAAGTGTGGTATCTCCGTGGATGTCGGACACTGACTGTTGTGATTAAAGAAAACCTCTCTGATACCATCTTAATCTGTCACGCCCCGGGGGTTTATTTTAGCGGAAACGATTCACAAAAAGGTATGTGTTTGGCGCGTAGAATTTTTTTTGAAAAACCTTCTTCCCCGGCGCGTGCCCAGATCCGCCACATATACAGGATCACTCTGCAAACGGACAGAGTCTCCCCTGTATATGCACGGCGTCGCGGCTCATACAATGTCAAAAAACGGATATTGATTCAATCACAACAATCCAGACATACAACCATTCACAATGCGCTGAATAAAACTCACGGCCGTTTAGTTTGAAAGGATAAACCCACAATTGTTGAAACGGCGCCCACCCGGCACCCATATTTTGAAAACCCTTTTCTAAAGCAACATAAACTCAGGGGTTTTGGAAAACAGTGCCCACACGACACTTAGATTTTGAAATCCATTTTCGCAAACCATAAATCCACAAGGTTTTGAAAACGGTGCCCACACGACACCCGAGTTTTTGAAATAGTAGTTTTCGTAATCTTTTCTTTTGTTTGCTCTTTTATTTTCCAAAGCGGCCCACAGAGATGTAAAGAAAAATAAACAGTTTATTTGTCACCATACCGACGTCCACACCGACCCCACGAGGGTATCGAGAACCATCCACAGTCTACAAATAATAAATGGAATGCGAAAGAAAGAGATAAAGTACTGTTCAGGTCTCCAGGGACCCAGAACCTCTTGCTGCGGCCTCACCGTCGCCTAACTCTCCCCCCTGTAGGACCCTGTCGCAAAGTGGGAAGTCAGCGACTAAACAAAAATGATAATAGTAAAGCAGGTAAAGAAAACGTCCAACCGTAGCCTATCCGGAGCAACCACCCTCGCAAGGGAAAAGCAAAATCAAACACCTGTAAACCTGCAATACCCGATCCCGTCGGACAACTAAACCGACGGATCGCACCGCGCCCAAGTCGGACAACTAAACCGAATGGGTCGCACCGCTCCCACGTCGGACAACTAAACCGACGGGTCGCACCGCTCACACCTTGGCGCATCCAAGCCCCACAACTAAAGAGGCCCCACTCCGTCCTGTGGGTATACACGGGTCATGGACCACTTTTTCGGAAAAGCGCACCCTTTGCGGTGGCCAAACCGCGGGTGCGCGTGTTGCAGCCCCGAGCAAAGTAACCAACAATACCAATAGCATTCAAGAGTAAGCTATAACCGCTGTCGTGTTAGCAACATAATATATAATCAAGAGTAGAGTTATAACCGCTATCAAGTTAGCTACAATATGTAAAAATCAGGAGTAAAACGACCGCCGGAAAAACCGGCGCTAAGTACCGAAATAAAAACCCACCTCAAACACGAAGGAGAAAACGTGCGGGAGCTCCAAAGAAAAAAAGTACCCTCTCCGTGCGCCCGAACAGCTACAGTAAACATTATTTGTTAAAAACCATCATCGTGGTTAAAAATACTCAAAAACGGGGCGAAACGGGCCACAAACGGAGCTCCTGGACTCCTTTTCTGAACCCTGGTGCACGAAACCAGGCGTGGACCGGGTCCACGGCAGCAGGCGGCCGCGGCGCGGGCCGGGAGCACGCCCCGGGCGGTGGACCGCCGCGGCTTGGGCCGGGCCGCGCACGGGTGAAGGCGCGCACCGGGTTCATCGCCTCCCCCGCAGCGCGACGAGCACCGGGTGCACGACTATGCCGTGCACCGTGGGCCTGGCGCACCCACCCGTGCGCCGGGTCTGCGGTCCCAGGCCGCGGGGGCGTGCGCCGGGTGCACGCCGGCCCGGTGGACCGCACGGCCTGGCGCACCCTTCCGTGCGCCGGGTTCGCGGTCCCGGGCCGCGGACACGTGCGCCGGGTGCACGCCGGCGCGGTGGACCGCGGCCAGAGATTTGCCCTAGGAACAGTACGCCCCCCCCCCCCCCCCCCCCTTTTTCGGCTCCGATCGCGACCCCGAGACCCCGGCGACTGCGGCGACGACCCCGTGGACACGACAATGGCGGCGGCAGCCTCCCGTTTAACAATGGCGGCGGCGGCCTCCCGTTCGACATCCCGTATCGCCCGCAACACCGACGAACAAAGAAAAACCTCGTACCGAAAAGCATGGAAAACCCGAATCGTTCACCTCGTTTTTGCCGGTAAGGGTGGAAGGAGGAGGATCGTCCCGCTCTCATCGCCTCGGTTCTTCGCATCAACCGATGGAGGGGAAAACGCTAGGGTCGGGCTCCTTGCACGCGCTCGGATGGGAACTACGCACTGAAATGAGAAGTGGGAGCAAACCCTACGCCCCCAACCAAGGACGTAAATAATCGCACGAGTGAGAATGGGGGTGGGATTGCGCCTTAAACCCCCCAGATTCGAAACTTAGCGATCGGGTGAGGATCGGGTCCACTTACCTCGAAAAGCGTGCCGATCGTCCGCACGCTTTTTGATGTACCCGGAACTGTTACGGAATTTGAGTTGGCGTAGTTTCGTGAAAGTCTCAAGTCTTGAAGATTGAAGGTGAAGAAAGTTGGATCATTTAACTCAATCTCAAGAAAGAAGAATTCAAAAGGATCAGGTATGTTTAACTAAAGATTTTGTGTGATCCGAATACTTCTTGTAGTGTGGAAACACTTGGAAGAATCTTTCATTGCATAAAAATCAAAAACTGGACTTGGGACATGTTCAGGATCCGGATCAGGTTGTTCGATCCGGATCCCGAAGGTGGTTCGTTCATACACCAGTTCAATCCGGATCGTAGCCTCTTGATCCGGATCCCGAACACTTAGTTTACCATCTTCCTTGAACGATCCGGATCAGGCTTCGCAATCCGGATCCCGAACGTTGATGTTTGGTGAACTGTATGAACGATCCGGATCAAGCACTTCGATCCGGATCCCGAACCTTCGTTTTTCTGGAACTGGCTGACTCGTTACGACGATCCGGATCACAGCTAGTCCGATCCGGATCGCCGTCCGTAAAATTTCCAGAAATGTTAGGTTTTTGATTCTTATCTCCTTCCTAGGGTTTCTAACCTATAAATAGACCCTATGATTCTTTTTCTAGGGTCAATCCACTGTGAATCGAAATAGCCGTCATTTTCATATATCATCTTTTACGGCTCTAGATCCACATATAGAGAAGAAAGGAAATCATTAGAGAATACTCTATGTTTCTTCATCTATATTGATTAGTTTGATTCTAGGTTTTCATACTCACATCTTGAGTTGAATCAAACTAATGAATACTTAGATGGTATTTCCGATCTATCTTTGATCTAAGTATTCGGCGGATCATCACCACCCAAAACAACGATTTACCCCAAAAATCGGCGCGTGGATTCGCGTGTCCTTGTGGATTCAAGGTTCAACCGCTCTCGTGGATTCGGAGCGAGGCACGTTCGTGGATTCGAAGGGTGCTATTGGGTGAAGACCGTGGATTCGGTCGGACGTCGTGGATTCGACGTTGGACGCCGTGGATTCGGCGTTGGGCGCAGATCGTGGATTCGAGAAGCGTCGCGGAGCGAGCGGAGAAGATCCTCTAGGAGCGTATGGAAAAGGTTGAGTCGTAAGTGTGTACGGTAAATCACCTTGTACGTGTTTTAATTCTAGTGGATTTCTGCCGTGTTATCGGTCCCGTGGTTTTTTACTCCGGTGATGGAGTTTTCCACGTAAAAATCTTGCGTATTATTTTTATTTCCGCATTGGGTTTTTATCGCAACGATTTTTTGAGTGTTTATGCGTTTACACCTATTCACCCCCCTCTAGGTGTTTTTTCCCCTATTTAGATCCGTATTACATATAACCCAACAAGTGGTATCAGAGCGGGAATAGGGTTGTAAACAATGGTTGAAGGTGGAAACATCAACCGACCCCCGTTCTTCGATGGAACAAATTATGCGTACTGGAAAGTACGGATGAAAGCCTTTTTAATTTCCATCGACGAACGGGTGTGGCAATCAATTGAATTAGGATGGTCTAATCCAACTGAATTTATTGGTGATGTTCGCACCTTAAAACCTAGGTCGAAATGGACCAAGGAAGAGTTAGATTCATCTTCTTACAATGGCAAGGGAATTAATGCTATCTTTAATGCCTTATCTCAAACTGAATTCTCTCGCGTCTCGGCATGTGAGACTGCGAAAGAAATCTGGGATGTTCTTCAGGTTACACATGAGGGAACTAACCTCGTGAAGATTCAGAAACTGCAAATGCTTACGAGCAAGTTTGACTCTATCTTAATGGCAGAAAATGAATCTTTCACTGACTACTATACACGATTGCAAGACATCGTAAACTCATGTGCTAATCTGGGAGAGAAGATTCCAGAATTTAAGATTGTAAGAAAAATCTTAAGAACTCTTCCTGAACGATTTCGCCCAAAGGTTACTGCCATTGAAACTATTAAACACCCGGACGAAATACGTGTAGAAGAATTAGTTGGTTCATTACAAACTTATGAAATGACATTTACTACTAACAATTCTTCTGGAAAGGCATCCACTTCTAAGTCTTCAGGTTATGCGTTGAAAACAACTAAGGAAGAAGACGCGGATACGTCCTCCTCAGACGATGACGAGAACCTTTCTATGGAGGAATTTGAGAAGCAGCTCGCTCTCTTGACAAGGAAGTTTCGCCGCAACTTTCGAAGGGGTAATTCAAGCAAATCTCCATCCTTCGGAAAGTCGAACAAAGGCAAGGGTACTTTAGGTTACAAGTCAAGAAAGCAAGAGAACTTCTCAAAGGATAAGAAAAGTTCAGAAGGACAACTACAATGCTTCAAATGTCGAGGCTACGGCCACATTGCAACGGAATGTCCTAACAAGTATCCGGCAAAGAAGAAGGCGATGCAAGTCGTCACTTGGGATGACAACTCAACGTCAAATGAGTCGTCTTCGAGTGATGAAGAAAAGAGCTCCACCGCTTTCCACGCGTCCGTATCTTCACCCTTCATGTGCTTTATGGCAAATACATCTGAGTCGTTGTCCAACTCCACTGTTGAAAAGAATGCAACGGACAACGAATTGGATGATTCGGAAGGTGAAGAATTTGCTCTAGCCTATCACAGATCTTTACGGGATTTAAAGAAACCGGCTAAGCAAAACAAGGGGTTGAGAGGGAGATTGCAGGATCTCGAAGAAGAAGTAAAAAGGGTAACTTCTCTCTCGACCGATCTTGAAGTGGAAAGGGATAAACTGATAAAAGAAAATGTTTCCCTTCAAGAGTCCAATGAGCAACTCGAGAAGAACTATATAGATATGGTGAACAAAGCGAACTATTTCTTGAAGCTCTACGGCGAGGCCCGACGGGAAAAATTGGAAATAACAGAGACCATTTGCCAACTCAAGGATGACTTACAGCAATTTTCCTTAGGAAGGAGTAAGTTGGATAAACTTCTTGGTCTAGGTCAAACAAACAAGTTCGGCCTCGGATACAATCGAACTGAAGACAATTTTAGTTCGGTTGGGACAGTCTTTGTGCCTCAGTCGGTATCTCCTCCTCCGACACCGGAAATCATGACAACCAACGACAACAAGCCTACTTCATCCTCTTCAGAATCGTCAAGCACAAAGGTATGTTTTCGTTGTAATTTTGCAGGGCACATTGGAAGAAATTGCAAGATTGGAGCTCAAAGATCAAATCAACCACATCTTGCAACTGCTACCAATAAGTTCACTCCATGGAATTCAAAGAAGGATTTTCCTAAAGAAAAGGACATTGGTAGTACTTCAAACAAGACGATGACAAAAGAAAAAGACCAATCTTGCAAGACGTCTTCATCAAGGAAAACTTTTCAACCATTGCCAACATACTCCAAAACTCAAAAGGTTTGGGTATGCAAAGGTGAAACCCCTCCTTGTCTTTAATCGTTCTTCGATTAAATCTTGTGTAGTTTATGTATACTACTTTCTTTTCTTCTTTTTCTTTTGGCCGACCCGTCAACCATCTTTGGGAGGTAAATGGTACATTTTTTTATTGGTTGATGATTTCTCTCGGTTTTCTTGGGTAGCATTTTTAAAAGAGAAAGCTGATACGTTTGACTCTTTTCATGAGATTTGCCATCGTATTATGATTGAAAAGAATGAAAAGATCATTCGTGTTAGAAGTGATAGAGGTGGAGAATTCATAAATTCAAAATTCATTGATTTTTGCACTTCAAATGGAATTAAACATGAATTCTCGGCACCCTATACACCTCAGCAGAATGGTGTTGTTGAGCGCAAGAACCGGGTTGTTCAAGAGATGGCGCGTGTGATGCTTCATAGCCGGAATTTACCGCTACATTTTTGGGCTGAAGCCGTGAACACCGCTGTCTATGTCATTAATAGAGTTTACTTGCGCCCAGGAACTTTAAATACACCATATGAGCTGTGGTTTAGTAGAAAACCCAATATCAAATATTTTCGTGTCTTCGGGAGTCGATGTTACATTTTACGTGACCGTGAAAATCTTGGAAAGTTCGACTCTCGAAGTGATGAAGGGATCTTTTTGGGTTATTCTACGAATAGCAGAGCATATCGAGTATTTAACATTGAATCTAAGACGATCGTAGAATCTATAAATGTTAAAGTAGATGAAGCTTTTCACTTTGAAACTGGAAAATCTACCCTCGATATCTCTCTAGATGATGATTCTCCTGCTAGTGCATCTTCTCATAATAATACTTCCAATATTAATGATGCATCTAATGGTTCTTCAAGTTTATCTGATGTGCAGGAATCATCTCATATATCTCCGAGTACTCCGTTTCAACAAACGTTACGAATCTCCAAGGATCATCCGGAATCGAATATTATTGGAGATCCACAAGAAGGAGTCAGAACTCGGAGGCAGTTGGTTTGTGGATTCGCTTGCTACGTATCTTTAATCGAACCAAAGAACATAGATGAAGCTCTTCAGGATGACTACTGGATTAAAGCTATGCAGGAAGAGCTCCATCAATTTGAGCGAAACAAAGTCTGGGAATTAACGAAGCCTCCAAAGCAACACAATGTGATAGGTACCAAATGGATCTTCAAGAACAAGAAAAATGAGGATGGTACTATCATCAGGAACAAGGCACGATTAGTTGCTCAAGGCTACTCTCAAGTAGAAGGTATAGACTTTGATGAAACCTTCGCCCCTGTAGCTAGACTCGAGTCTATTCGTATACTATTCGCTATTGCTTGTCATTTTAAAATCAAATTATTTCAAATGGACGTTAAGAGCGCATTTCTAAATGGGCTTTTAAATGAGGAAGTTTATGTGGCTCAACCGAAAGGTTTTGTAGATCATAAACAACCTAACCATGTTTTTCGTTTGAAAAAGGCTCTTTACGGTCTGAAACAAGCACCGCGAGCATGGTACGAAAGGTTAACAAAGCACCTTTTGGAGAAGGGCTATACTCGAGGGGGAGCTGATAGGACTTTCTTTGTGAAGCATTATCAAAGCAATTTCATTGTAGCACAAATCTATGTCGATGACATTGTATTTGGCGCAACAAGAGATAACGATGCTTCTAAATTCGCAGAGACCATGGAAAGCGAATTTGAGATGTCCATGATGGGCGAATTGACTTATTTCCTTGGATTGCAAAATTAAACAAAATGATGAAGGTATTCACTTGAGTCAATCCAAGTATGCAATGGAGTTGGTCAAAAAGTTTGATCTAGAAAATTGTAAAGATTTTCCGACTCCAATGGGAACTAGCCACAAGGGACTTGGAAGTGAATCACATAGTGAGAATGTAGACGAGAAACTGTATCGAAGTATGATTGGAAGTCTACTTTACCTCACGGCTAGTCGCCCGGATATATCTTTTGGTGTTGGGATTTGCGCGATATATCAATCAGCACCAAAGGAGGTTCACCTGAAAGCGGTGAAAAGGATCATCCGGTATATCAAAGGATCAATTAATTTCGGAATTTGGTATCCTATGGGAACAAGTTTGGATATTGTTGGATACTCAGATGCCGATTGGGCTGGATCAGTGGATGATCGGAAAAGCACGAGTGGTGCATGCTTCTATCTTGGCCATTGCCTTGTTGCATGGCACAGTAAAAAGCAGAACTGCATAGCACTCTCGACTGCCGAAGCGGAATACATTTCAGCTGGAAGTTGCTCAACTCAACTCATTTGGATGAAAAGCGTATTGAGCGACTTCCGCATTTCAGCATCTTCGGTAACAATCCTTTGTGACAACACTAGTGCTATTAACATTTCTAAAAACCCCTGTGTTGCACTCTAGAACAAAACATATTGAACTTAGAA
>CM055067.1:42712230-42733278 GCA_029204045.2 Tillandsia leiboldiana | reverse complement strand
GGTAAATCACCTTGTACGTGTTTTAATTCTAGTGGATTTCTGCCGTGTTATCGGTCCCGTGGTTTTTTACTCCGGTGATGGAGTTTTCCACGTAAAAATCTTGCGTATTATTTTTATTTCCGCAATAGGTTTTTATCGCAACGATTTTTGAGTGTTTATACGTTTACACCTATTCACCCCCCCTCTAGGTGTTTTTCCCCTATTTAGATCCTTATTACATATAACCCAACAAGTGGTATCAGAGCGAGAATAGGGTTGTAAACAATGGTTGAAGGTGGAAACATCAACCGACCCCCGTTCTTCGATGGAACAAATAATGCGTACTGGAAAGTGCGGATGAAAGCCTTTTTAATTTCCATCGACGAACGGGTGTGGCAATCAATTGAATTAGGATGGTCTAATCCAACTGAATTTATTGGTGATGTTCACACCTTAAAACCTAGGTCGAAATGGACCAAGGAAGAGTTAGATTCATCTTCTTACAATGGCAAGGGAATTAATGCTATTTTTAATGCCTTATCTCAAACTGAATTCTCTCGCGTCTCGGCATGTGAGACTGCGAAAGAAATCTGGGATGTTCTTCAGGTTACACATGAGGGAACTAACCTCGTGAAGATTCAGAAACTGCAAATGCTTACGAGCAAGTTTGACTCTATCTTGATGGCAGAAAATGAATCTTTCACGGACTACTATACACGATTGCAAGATATCGTAAACTCATGTGCTAACCTGGGAGAGAAGATTCCAGAATTTAAGATTGTAAGAAAGATCTTAAGAACTCTTCCTGAACGATTTCGCCCAAAGGTTACTGCCATTGAAACTATTAAACACCCGGACGAAATACGTGGTAGAAGAATTAGTTGGTTCATTACAAACTTATGAAATGACATTTACTACTAACAATTCTTCTGGAAAAGCATCCTCTTCTAAGTCTTCAGGTTATGCGTTGAAAACAACTAAGGAAGAAGACGCGGATACATCCTCCTCAGACGATGACGAGAACCTTTCTATGGAGGAATTTGAGAAGCAGCTCGCTCTCTTGACAAGCAAGTTTCGCCGCAAACTTTCGAAGGGGTAATTCAAGCAAATCTCCATCCTTCGGAAAGTCGAACAAAGGCAAGGGTACTTCAAGTTACAAGTCAAGAAAGCAAGAGAACTTCTCAAAGGATAAGAAAGTTCAGAAGGACAACTTCAATGCTTCAAATGTCGAGGCTACGGCCACATTGCAACGGAGTGTCCTAACAAGTATCCGGCAAAGAAGAAGGCGATGCAAGTCGTCACTTGGGATGACAACTCAACGTCAAATGAGTCGTCTTCGAGTGATGAAGAAAAGAGCTCCACCGCATTCCACGCGTCCGTATCTTCACCCTTCATGTGCTTTATGGCAAGTACATCCGAGTCGTTGTCCAACTCCACTGTTGAAAAGAATGCAACGGACAATGAATCGGATGATTCGGAAGGTGAAGATTTTGCTCTAGCCTACCACAGACTTTTGAGGGATTCAAAAAAAGTGGCTAAGCAAAACAAGAGTTTGAGAGGGAGAGTGCATGATCTCGAAGAAGAAGCAAAAAGAGCGACTTCTCTCTCAAACGCTCTTGAAGTGGAAAGGGAAAACCTGATAAAAGCAAATGTTTCCCTTCAAGAGTCCAATGAGCAACTTGAGAAGGAACATACAAATCTGGTGGATAACGCCAATCACTTCTCAAAGCTCTACAACGAGGCTCGACAGGATAACCTGGAAATGACAAAGACCATTTTCCAACTCAAGAATGACTTACAGCGATTCTCTTCAGGAAGGAGTAAGTTGGATAGACTTCTTGGTCTTGGTCAATCAAATCGGTTCGGCCTCGGATACACTCAAACTGGAAACAGTCCAAGTTCGAGTGGGACAGTTTTTGTGCCTCACTCGGTATCTCCTCCTCCGACACCGGAATTCAAGACAAACAACGACAACAAACCTACTTCATCCTCTTTGGGATCGTCAAGATCTAAGGTATGTTTTCGTTGTGGTGTTTCAGGGCACATAAGAAGAAACTGCAAGACGGGAGTCAAATGCTCACCTCAATCACCTCTTGCAATGACTACCAAAAAGGCGCCTCCCCGGAAATCAAAGCAAAACCTTTCAAAAGAAAAGAGCCTTGGTAGTTCACCGCGCAAGACGACATCATCAAGGAGCGGCAATCGATCTGACAAGACGCCTTCACCTAGGAGAATAACCTCACGACCATTACCGACGCACTCCAAAAGGGTTTGGGTGCGCAAAGGTGAAATTTACCCTTGTCTTGTTACCAATGTTTCCTTGCATGCATATGATAGTTCGTCTTGGTATCTGGATAGCGGTTGTTCCCGTCACATGACCGGTGACAAAAATAGTTTTCAAAATCTTGAGAAAATCTCCGGAGGGCTTGTTGTTTTCGGAGACGGTCGATCTTCCAAAATTGTTGAAAAAGGGACGGTAGCTATTCCAGATGGCCCGATTTTGAAAAACGTCTTATTTGTTGATGGCCTTAAGACTAACCTCATAAGCATAAGTCAACTTTGCGACAATGGTTTTTCAGTTAACTTTTCATCTGTTGAATGCGTTGTAACTGATAAGGACCATGTCTTCTTTTTAAAAGGGGTTAGATCTGAAAACAATTGTTATGTTGTTCCTAATAAATTTTCTGAAAATTGTAACATAGCCACTTTGAATAATGAAACTCTTTGGCATGAAAGGCTAGGTCACTTAAATTTTAAGGAACTTACTAGAATTTCAAACAAGGACGTGGTCAAGGGGGTTCCAAAACTTTTATTTAAACAAAACGTTGTGTGTGGTGGTTGCCAAAAGGGAAAACAGTCTAGGACTGCACACAAGAACTTGAACCACGTTGGTACAAAACGACCCTTGGAACTTTTGCACATAGACTTAATGGGGCCGACCCGTCAACCATCTTTGGGAGGTAAATGGTATATTTTTTTATTGGTTGATGATTTCTCTCGGTATTCTTGGGTAGCATTTTTAAAAGAGAAAGCTGATACTTTTGATTCTTTTCACGAGATTTGCCTTCGTATTATGATTGAAAAGAATGAAAAGATCATTCGTGTTAGAAGTGATAGAGGTGGAGAATTCATTAATTCAAAATTCATTGACTTTTGTACTTCAAACGGTATTAAGCATGAATTCTCTGCACCCTATACACCTCAACAGAATGGTGTTGTCGAGCGCAAGAACAGAGTTGTTCAAGAGATGGCGCGTGTGATGCTTCATAGCCGGAATTTACCGCTACACTTTTGGGCTGAAGCTGTGAACACCGCTGTCTATGTCATTAATCGAGTGTTCTTGCGCCCGGGAACGTTAAATACACCATATGAACTATGGTGTGGTAGAAAACCCAACATCAAATATTTTCGCATCTTCGGGAGTCGGTGTTATATTTTACGTGACCGTGAAAACCTTGGAAAGTTTGACTCACGAAGTGACGAAGGGATTTTCTTGGGATATTCTACTAATAGTAGAGCATATCGAGTTTTTAACTTGGAATCTAAGACGATCGTAGAATCTATAAATGTTAAAGTAGATGAAGCTTTTCACTTTGGATCTGGAAAATCTACCCTCGATATCTCTCTAGATGATGATTCTCCTGCTAGTGCATCTTCTCATGATAATACTTCCAATATTAATGATGCATCTAATGGCTCTTCTAGTTTATCTGATGTGCAGGAATCATCTCATGTATCTCCGAGTACTCCGTTTCAACAAACGTTACGAATCTCCAAGGATCATCCGGAATCGAATATTATTGGAGATCCACAAGAAGGAGTCAGAACTCGGAGGCAGTTGGTTTGTGGATTCGCTTGCTATGTATGTTTAATCGAACCAAAGAACATAGATGAAGCTCTTCAGGATGACTACTGGATTAAAGCAATGCAGGAAGAGCTCCATCAATTTGAGCGAAACAAAGTCTGGGAATTAACGAAGCCTCCACAGCAACACAATGTGATAGGTACCAAATGGATCTTCAAGAACAAGAAAAATGAGGATGGTACTATCATTAGGAACAAGGCACGATTAGTTGCTCAAGGCTACTCTCAAGTAGAAGGTATAGACTTTGACGAAACATTCGCCCCTGTAGCTAGACTCGAGTCCATTCGTATACTGTTTGCTATTGCTTGTCATTTTAAAATCAAATTATTTCAAATGGACGTTAAGAGCGCATTTCTAAATGGTTTTTTAAATGAGGAAGTTTATGTGGCTCAACCGAAAGGTTTTGTAGACCATAAACAACCTAACCATGTTTTTCGTTTGAAAAAGGCTCTTTACGGTCTGAAACAAGCACCGCGAGCATGGTACGAAAGGTTGACAAAGCACCTTTTGGAGAAGGGCTACACTCGAGGGGGAGCTGATAGGACTCTCTTTGTGAAGCATTATCAAAGCAATTTCATTGTAGCACAAATCTATGTCGATGACATTATATTTGGCGCAACAAGAGATAATGATGCTTCTAAATTCGCGGAGACCATGGAAAGCGAATTTGAGATGTCCATGATGGGCGAATCGACTTATTTCCTTGGATTGCAAATTAAACAAAATGATGAAGGTATTCACTTGAGTCAATCCAAGTATGCAATGGAGTTGGTTAAAAAGTTTGATCTTGAAAATTCGAAGGATTTTCCGACTCCAATGGGAACTAGCCACAAGGGACTTGGAAGTGAATCACATAGTGAGAATGTAGACGAGAAACTGTATAGAAGTATGATTGGAAGTCTACTTTACCTCACGGCTAGTCGCCCGGATATATCTTTTGGTGTTGGGATTTGCGCGAGATATCAATCAGCACCAAAGGAGGTTCACCTGAAAGCGGTGAAAAGGATCATCCGGTATATCAAAGGATCAATTAATTTCGGAATTTGGTATCCTATGGGAACAAGTCTGGATATTGTTGGATACTCAGATGCCGATTGGGCAGGATCAGTGGATGATCGGAAAAGCACGAGTGGTGCATGCTTCTATCTTGGCCATTGCCTTGTTGCATGGCACAGTAAAAAGCAGAATTGCATAGCACTCTCGACTGCCGAAGCGGAATACATTTCAGCTGGAAGTTGCTCAACTCAACTCATTTGGATGAAAAGCGTATTGAGCGACTTCCGCATTTCAGCATCTTCGGTAACAATTCTTTGTGACAACACAAGTGCAATTAACATTTCAAAAAACCCTGTGTTGCACTCTAGAACAAAACATATTGAACTTAGATATCATTTTCTTAGAGAGCTAGTTGAATCAAATACTCTTCAACTTTCATATATTTCAACTGAGGATCAATTAGCTGACATTCTAACAAAACCTTTGGATCAAAAACGTTTTATTCATTTACGAAAAGCAATTGGAATGCTTTCCTTGAAATAAACTTCTTTTTGAAACCTTTGCTTAGGATAGGTTTTGTATCTGTTTTTGTTTTGTTCATTATCTATGTTTGTACATAGGACATTAATTGAGCATAAATCATAATTGACTTTAATTGCATCTTTTCGCACATTTAGAAATTTATTATGCTTTTGCCATCATAATATTTCACTGTTGCAATGATCATTTATGTTAATTAAATCATCTTCTAAGTGATCAAAGTCAATTTCTCTCTCTCAATGATCTCTTGGTATAGTCATTATCTTATTTGACTGCTTAGTCGAGTATGAAATCGAGATCAATATTTGGTTGAATACTTTATATCTTAAATAATTGATAGCCAATTGAGGGGGAGTCATAGAAAAAGTAAAATGCTCAAAAGATGTGGAAAGAGTTACATCCCAATGAGGAGTGTGAAAACTACCACCACATGGAGGAAAGAGCTACCACCTCGGTCGTCCGAGTATTGTGTGCAGCTACCACATGTATACCAAGCATGGTTGTTCAAATTTTGATTAAGTATAATGCATGTTGAAATACTTGACTCCGTCAAATTTCAAGGTTGGTATAAGGTGGGTTTTTAAAGAAAGATGCTCAAAGAGCCACTCTCTTCAACAGATTGTATAGATATATTATCTATTATATTTGGGATTTCAAACATCTATTGATCTTTGTATTTCATTTTCTTTACTGAATTGATGATTTGATAAAGGCATTACTCATAAGATCAAGTTAGATGTAATTGAAGGTGTTCAACTTTAAGGGATTTAATTTTTGTAAATTTTCGTTTCATTTTTGGATATTATTGATAGATTTGGCATAATCTAATTCTTGTTGTATGAAACGATGATTTTTGTTTAAAGTTGATACACATTTGTGCTTACAATCTTTTTCTGGTTTTTCTTGAATTTCTCTGAAATTTTCTAAAGAAAAAGTTGGAGCCGATCCGGATCGGGCAAGATGATCCGGATCCCGAACGCAGGTTTTCTTCTGCGGGCTGACGATCCGGATTGGACCTGCCGATCCGGATCCCGAACGCAGTTTCTCACTGCGGGTAGCCGATCCGGATCGCAATCATGAACTGATCCGGATCGCGGCTAGGGCTTTATAAAGAACAAAAGGGTTTTGATTTCTTTTACTCCAATCTTTTGTTCCAAAGTTTCCAGAGCCTCTCTCTCTAGATTTCATCCTTCCTGGAAGCTTTCAAACTCAAGTTCTTCAACTCCAAGTAAGTTTTTATTGATCAAAATCTCGGTTTTTCACCGTTTTTCTCTTTTCCTCCTCAAACGTGATGAATTTCTTGGATCAACTTTGTTTGTGGATGGTTTTTGATCAAATTTCTTTTGAAATAAGAACTCTGGGTAGATTAGTTTTGATTATATGCTAGGTGTTCTCCTGATTAACGGATTTTTAGGCTTCGATTTCTAAAATTTCGGTTTTAGGGCATATAATAAGGATTTTCGAAAATCATGCAATTGATCTATTTTTAAAAGTCCTTTTGCAAAACTAATTTGATTCCTAGTCTCTCTACATGATTATGATTGTTTGGGTACAATTTTTCAAATCTTTGAAAATTAACAATTTTTTCGTGTTCTTGAGTTGGTCGTCACAGGATACATTTTTCACTAGCAATCAAAATGGTGATCACTTGGATTATTTTCCTACTTGCTGCCATGGTACATGTCAAGGATACTGCCAAGCCTAAGAAGGCTAAGAAAGCAAAGAAGACTAAGGTTGATTCCGACACTGAATCAGAGACAGAGTCGATCGACTGGGATAACATCGAAATCGAGCAAGCTGCTCCCATTGTCTCCAAAGGGAAAGCAACTGCTGAAGCTTCAAAACCTACTGCAGCTGAAAAAGGGAAAGCACCAATGGAACCAAGTCCAGTTGGAACAAAAAGAAAAACCGGTGCAAGAAAAAGAGGCAGTGCTCAGGGAATTACCATTGAGGAACCAGTTGCTAGGCAGCCTCCTCCACAAGACTTCATCAGCTCCGACAGAATCAAGGATTTTGAGAAGAGGGAATGCATTGGCGAGAGACATGTCAATGTCAAACCAATGAAGGAACGATCTATAGCTTTTGGGACTTTGTTTGACCAAGTTGGTCTTGCTCAAATTTGCAACTTCCCTGAGACTACTGGGTACTGTCCACACTCAGTTCGAATGTTTTATCAGAACGCTGCAAGTCTGATTGATCACGAGGATGGACGTCGAGAATTTCACACTTTGGTTAAAAATATCAAAATCAAAGTCACACCCCAGCTGATTGGAGTTGTGCTAGGTATGACAGCCAGAGCTGATGGACTCCATTACCTAAAAACTCAAAGCTTCAACGACAACTCCTGGAGAGTTGTAGTTAATGGAATTTGTCTTCCAAATACTCGGTCGACCGGAAATTCTGTTTTCTCTAAAGAGCTTCGACCAGAGTATCGGTATATAAACTTCATTGTCTGCTACAACATTCTTCCCAACATGAATACGAAGGTTCTTCGATGGGACAGAATGTTATACCTTTATCTTCTTGGAAACCCGGCCGCATTGATGGGGGCAAACTTGAATATTCCCTATCTCATTTGGTCAAGGATGGCGCGGTATGTGGAACACTCTCATCCCACAGAAAGACTACCCTACCCAATGATTATCATGCGCATCCTTAGAAAGTTTAAAGTCGATACAAGCGCGAGCTCATACATGTACAGTTTGGGCACCATTAATGAGACGACAATTGTGAAGTCTCTCTCGACGAAGCCAGATGAACCCATAATACCTCCTCACCGGCAACGAGCACAACAACAACGAGCGACAACCTCTGCACCGGCCGAAACTCCTCCTGTTCCACCAGCACAGCAGGCACCTCCATCCACTTCTGATGATGATGCGTCAGTGAGTTCAATCTTTAAGGAACAACAGCGACTCTCAAACGAGCAAGAGCGCATGGCTACTGATGTCGCTGAAATGAAAGAGGATATCAAAGAAGTTAAGAAGGAACAAGCTTCTATAAACAAACGGATCAAGAAAATGTTTCAGAAGCTTGGGTGTATCAGCTCCGACGACTCTGCATAAAGTTTTTCTTCTTTTCTCTAATCTTTCTTTTGCAGGTTTTTAAGTTTTTGTTCTTATTTAGTTCTCAGGAGTTTCTTTATTTTGTTCTATTTAACTCTCCTTAAAGTTTTTGTGATTTTGGCTTTGTTTGTGACAAAAAGGGGGAGAGAGTTTAGAGAGAACTTGAATAATGAACTTGAACAATGATGTGATGTGAACATCAAGGTAAGTGAACATCAAGGGAACTTGAACAATGAACTTGAACAATGATGTGATGTGAACATCAAGGTAAGTGAACATCAAGGGAACTTGAACAATGATGAACAATGCTGATGTGAAAATTTTGTATACATCAAGGTAAGTATCACTTCAACTTCAACTTTGGTTTTTATCTTGTGATTGTTTGCATGTCTCTACTAACTATTCGACTAACTATTTGGGCATGTAATATGACTAACAAGTTGATGTTCACTAACATGACATTTGGTTTTTAATTGCATAGAAGATATGTTGGTTCTTGACTATGATTTGATTACATATCTGAATTCTCAAATGTCATGATGATCAGATAAACTCTATCTCTGTACTAGGTTTTGAATGCTAAATATTCTTGAGGTATCTAACGATCTCTTTTTGTCAAGAATGATTTCTTTGTGCAGAGAGTACAGATGTCTAAGTCTAGAGTCTGTTTTAGGAGTTTATCTCATGTTTTTAAATTTTCGGATCTCCATTGTAAATTTTTGTTGTATGGTGATAGCAACAAAAATATCTTTTTGAATTTTCTTTAGTGGATCTGTGTTTTGTCACGAAACCGCCAAAGGGGGAGATTGTTACGGAATTTGAGTTTGCGTAGTTTCGTGAAAGTCTCAAGTCTTGAAGATTGAAGGTGAAGAAAGTTGGATCATTTAACTCAATCTCAAGAAAGAAGAATTCAAAAGGATCAGGTATGTTTAACTAAAGATTTTTTGTGATCCGAATACTTCTTGTAGTATAGAAACACTTGGAAGAATCTTTCATTGCATAAAAATCAAAAACTGGACTTGGGACATGTTCAGGATCCGGATCAGGTTGTTCGATCCGGATCCCGAAGGTGGTTCGTTCATAGACCAGTTCAATCCGGATCGTAGCCCCTCTTGATCCGGATCCCAACACTGAGTTTACCATCTTCCTTGAACGATCCGGATCAGGCTTCGCAACCCGGATCCCGAACGTTGATGTTTGGTGAACTGTATGAACAATCCGGATCAAGCACTTCGATCCGGATCCCGAACCTTCGTTTTTCTGGAATTGCCTGACTCGTTACGACGATCCGGATCACAGCTAATCCGATCCGGATCGCCGTCCGTAAAATTTCCAGAAATGTTAGGTTTTTGATTCTTATCTCCTTCCTAGGGTTTCTAACCTATAAATAGACCCTATGACTCTTTTTCTAGGGTTAATCAAAGAAGAGGCCGAAAATCCTAATAGCCGTCATTTTCATATATCATCTTATACGGCTCTAGATCCACATATAGAGAAGAAAGGAAATCATTAGAGAATACTCTATGTTTCTTCATCTATATTGATTAGTTTGATTCTAGGTTTTCATACTCACATCTTGAGTTGAATCAAACTAATGAATACTTAGATGGTATTTCCGATCTATCTTTGATCTAAGTATTCGGCGGATCATCACCACCAAAAACAACGATTTACCCTAAAAATCGGCGCGTGGATTCGCGTGTCCTTGTGGATTCAAGGTTCAACCGCTCTCGTGGATTCGGAGCGAGGCACGTTCGTGGATTCGAAGGGTGCTATTGGGTGAAGACCGTGGATTCGGTCGGACGTCGTGGATTCGACGTTGGACGCCGTGGATTCGACGTTGGGCGCAGATCGTGGATTCGAGAAGCGTCGTGGAGCGAGCGGAGAAGATCCTCTAGGAGCGTATGGAAAAGGTTGAGTCGTAAGTGTGTACGGTAAATCACCTTGTACGTGTTTTAATTCTAGTGGATTTCTGCCGTGTTATCGGTCCCGTGGTTTTTTACTCCGGTGATGGAGTTTTCCACGTAAAAATCTTGCGTATTATTTTTATTTCCGCATTGGGTTTTTATCGCAACGATTTTTGAGTGTTTATACGTTTACACCTATTCACCCCCCTCTAGGTGTTTTTTCCCCTATTTAGATCCTTATTACATATAACCCAACAACAGTCCTCTCTCGACAATCAATAGCAGCGTAATACCGAGTCAACCAATCCATCCCCAAAACTACGTCGAAATCCTAAAGCTGGCGAAGGACCAAAAGATCTACAGGTAAAATCCAAGGCCCTAACTGCACAGGGCAGGACCAACAACACTCATCAACGTGTAGAACATGATCGGGTACCTGAACCTCACGAGCACAAGACAACGGTCCTATCTCTAGCCCATGCATGAATGCAAATGTCCTACTGATGAATGAATGAGATGCTCCGGTATCAAATAAAGCTCTAGTGCGAGTAGAGGAGATAAGGATAATACCTGCCACCACGTGGCCAGCTGCCCCCTCATCATCGACCTATGCGGAGTACACCCTGCCGCTCGGGGGTGGTCGTCTGTCCGACTGCCGCGACGAAGCGGCCCTATCCCCCTGGCCAAAACCTGTCGAGGATCCGCCCGTCAGAAAGGGCGGTGGAGGAGGAACCGAAGCTGCCGACGCTGCTGATGACCCCGCTCTAGGACAAGACCACGATCTGTGCCCTGCCTGCCCACACCGGTAACATCGGCCCTGCCGCTGATCACACTGCTGGGGGGCGTGGGGTCCGCTGCAAATCACACAACTATCAGTGCGGCTCTGCTGCTGCTGCTGCTGCCTAGGGGGCCGGGAGCCCCCCGATCTCTGTCTCCTCTGTGCCCCGCGGCCTCGAGGCGGGATCTGAGGCGGCCTCGGGGGCCGCGGTCTGCTCGTCTGTCCAGAATCCTGCGGTGCGGGGCGCTTCTCCCCGGAACTAGTCCCTGGCGCCCCGCCCCTCTCTGCCATGATCACCCGCCCTCGAGAGACCCACCGTGCACGCTCCATGGCTGCGTCCAGAGTCAACGATCGGTGTGAATGAACCAAGTGATAAATATCCGGGTGCAACCCTCGCTCGAACAGGTCCACTCTCTGGGCCTCATCAGGGGCAACATGCGGCACGCTGCTCAATAGGCGCTGGAACTCTCGAATGTAGTCCGGAAGGGGTCGGCTACCCTGCTGCAGTCGACGGAGATCGCCCTCAAGCTTCTGCTTTGCGCTGTCGGGGAAATAGGCCCCGAGTAGCAAAGCGCGGAACTCCTGCCAAGACATCACCTGAGCTCCTGGTGGTCCCGGGGGGCGGACACGACGCCACCAAGTCTCTGCGTCACCCTCCAGGAAGTGTGTAGCCAAATACACTTGATGCTTTTCCTTAATAAACAGATTCTCAAATAAATTCTCTATTGCTGAAATCCAGTTTTCTACTTCCCGTGGCTCAGAACTCTGCCCGGCGAAACGCGGAGGACGGAACTGGCTGACATAAGCTAAACGATCCGTGAGCTCCCTCTGCTCCGACTCTGTCAACGGGGCGATCTGAGATGAGGTCGACGAAGTCGCCGCTGGCGGTGCCGCAGATGTCCTCTGCTCAAGTAACCTCATCATCCGCTCCAAATTTTCCTCCTGGCGCCGCAACGCCTCAGACATCTGGGCCACTTGGGCCCGCAGCTCATGAACCTCACCCTGTGCAGCCTCCTCCTGCTCGGGCCTGTCCTCCGACGCGGAGTGCGCCCTCGTCGTCGCACGACGTCTAGGAGGCATCTCAGGCAACTGTAACAGGGAAAACAGGGTGTCAGAGAACCAAAACCTCACAACCCAAAGCCAGCGAAAGTCTAAAACATGTTTCCAACTCTAAAGTGTTGTGTTGTCTGCAGCCAACAGAACTACTTTAGAGAGCTAACATGTAAAGTCACTCGCCAGAAATCCCGGGGGAGTCACAACACAACCAAAACTCTCGCTACCACACATCTCTCTCGACAGTCACTCAACTGTCCAACCAAAAGCCTAGGGTCCCTAAGTCCCCAAAGACCTAAACACCTAGGCTCTGATACCACCTAATCTGTCACGCCCCGGGGTCGAGCCTGCGACCCGGGCTCGCCAACAGACCCGCCGTCTGTGCGGAAACTGCCGCACAGACGAAGCGTCTAACCTGTAAAAAGGGATCTAGCCATACAAGTATCAGAGCAAAAGAGATGCAACACTGAAGAAAGTAAACTGCATACACGAGTCACTAAGTAAATAATCCAGGTACAACAACCACTACCTCCCAAAATGGGGTACACCACCACTATCTGGTACAAAAGTGGGAAACCAAAAATACCCGAGTAGCTCTACCTGTGACTCTACAGACCCAGGAGGCACTAGTCGGCCAAGCCCTTGCCACGGTCTGAAGACTCCGCACGTACCGACCCTGGAACGGCCGCCTCAGAAACACCTGTCACACACGACGGGTGTGAGATCAACTAAAAAGTCAGATCTCAGTGGGTACCGATGCCCTATCCTCGGTAGCCCACCAAGTCCACTGGAGGCAAAAACAGTTAGATAGATAGATAGATAGTACTGGAATGAAAGATGTAAGTAAATCTATCACTATATGCCTCAATGCAATGCTGTACTAAATGACATCTAGCATAATATGAAAATGACCACCCGCACATGTCATTTCCCCTCAGCCACCCGGTAACTCGGCCGGGGGCGAACTTCCACTGGTATCTCGGCCAGGGAAGTACTGTCCTGGTAACTCAGCCAGGAAAAAAGTCCTCCCGGTAACTCGGCCGGGGAAAGGTACCCTCCTGGTAGCTCGGCCAGGGAAAAACTGCCCTCCCGGTAACTCGGCCGGGGAAAACTGTCCTCCCGGTAACTCGGCCGGGGAAAACGCCCTCCTGGTAACTCGGCCAGGGCTTCCAATACCGCTGTGTAATCTAGAGCGAACACCCAGGAGCATCATACATTCCCTAGTCGGAAACCAGAACCCGCGACTTACACGACTGACCCGCACTTGCCTGATAGCACAAGGTCACCATACCTTTGCGTCTGGAAACAAAAATGGCATCTTGTAATCCTTTCGAAAGAAACCAACCCACCTGTGAAGAACCCGCAAAAGCCGCGCGCCCAACGAAGGTCTCGGAGCGATCTCACAACTCCTCGCGGCACAGCGCTCACCACCGATCACGTAGCCAAGCTGACACTGAGGCACACTGCGAAAAGGTGGAAATTGGGGTCAGAAAAGCCGCGGTCGAAAACTGCGCCCACAAGGCGGCAAAAACCTCATCCGGCGACGAGAACGCCGCGAGTGGCGCGGAAAACCCATCGCACTCACGCCGCGGCGCGTTGCCGGGCCGCAGCCCGCGCGGCAACAGCGCTGCTCGCGGCCGCACGACACAAAGGCCGCCCGCGCGGCGCCTTGCAGGCCCGCGCGCCTAGCGTGCGGCCTGCAAGCCCGCGGCGGCAAAAAGCCGCCCGCGCGGCGCCTTGCAGGCCCGCGCGCCTAGCGCGCGGCCTGCAAGCCCGCCGCGGTACAAGGCCGCCCGCGCGGTGCCTTGCAGGCCCGCGCGGCCTCCAAGCCCGCCGTGGCACAAGGCCGCCCGTGCGGTGCCTTGCAGGCCCGCGCGGCCTGCAAGCCCGCGCGGCACAAGGCCACCCGCGCGGCCTGGCAGGCCCGCGCGCCTTGGGCGCGGCCTGCAAGCCCGCGCGGCCTATGGCCGCCTGCGCGGGCCATGGCCGCCCGCGCGGCCTGCAAGCCTGCGCGGCCCATGGCCGCCTGCGCGGGCCATGGCCGCCCGCGCGGGGCCTTGCAGGTCCGGGCGCCTAGCGCGCGGCCTGCTAGCCCGCGCGGCCCATGGCCGCCTGCGCGGGCCATGGCCGCCCGCGCGGGGTCCTCGCACCGCAGTGCCGCGCACGGCACTGCGGTGCGAGCGCAGTGCCGCGGGCCGCACCAGCCCTGGCGGGCCGCCCAGGGGGGAAGGCTGCTGCGGCCTGGCGCTCCGCTGCACGACCACAGCAGCAGGGCGCCTGCTGCGCGCGGCGCTCATGCGCGCCCGCCCAGCGGCGCCTGCTGCGAGCAACGCTCCAGCCCGGCCGTGCGGCGACCCGCCTCCCGAGCCTCTCACTGCCAAAAAACTGGACAGCAAGCCCCTCACTTACCAACAGCAAAAGAAAGAAAATGAAAGGCAGGGAGAGAGAGCCAAAAACCCACGCTTCACAAAAATGAAAGAGATAAATAATTAATACACTCCTCCACGAGGCTCGTCGCGCCCACGCTCGGCTCCACGCCCTTGCGGCGACGAAAAAGGTACAAGAACACCTCTCCTTCAATCTTCCTTCTTCCTTTCTTTTCTTCTTCCTCTGCTTCAGACCAAACCCACAAGCCCTTGGAGAAGAGGAAAAAGAGGTGGAGTTCGAGAGAGAGAGAGTGAGAGAGGGCTTAAATAAAGTGAAAGGAAATTAATGCATACCAACTCACTAATTAAATCACCTATTCACTTTATTAGTCAAGCCTCAACCCTCTGCCAACTCCCTCCTCCACCAACAGCACTAAGAAAGGCAAAACAACACAAAATTAATTAAAGCAATTAAATAAATAAAATAATCAAAAGTGGCCACGCTAACTCACTTTTCTACCTCCGCACCTCCGCCGCTGCCCGGAACCTCCCGAACTCCGCTGTAAACTGAAAAAACACATGCTCACGGCTTTTCTCACCCAAAAAGCCCATCTGCAGAGTCGGTACGCTCAAACCAAGAATCCGGTACACTACATAAACTCTTACCGAAATGTCAGAAGACAATGGCTTGAGTCTCAAAAACAAAGCCGTTCCAAGAACCTCGGAGAACGACCAGTCCAGCAGCGCCAGACATGCGGATGAACCGCCACCGACGCTACCGAAGATTCCTGAGACTAGCGCGAGGTCAGCACCCTAAGAGCCGACCGTGTTAGAATTATTCGGGCAAATGGCCCGAATGTTAGAGCCTTTAGAGAGGACCCAATTGTCTCTCGAAAGAAGTAGCCATGCACAAGGCGCTCGCCTGGATTTAGTATTGGCCGCGGTATCGGCTTCGAACGAGAATACGGCGTGAATCGAGCGGCTTTTAGCTCGAAACGACCTATATAATGGAGGGTTCACCTCCACACTACCCCAGCCGTTGCCGACGTAATCGATCCCGATGGCGCCGGCAATGCCGACCGTGCAACCATGAGGAGTTGCACCGCCGACGGCTACTTATCAAGCGGCGCCGCCGCTGGGATCAGTACAACCGACGCAGTCAGCAGCCCCGGTACATCAAGTAGGGCTCGCCAAGATCCACGCCCAGGTGGAGGAGATCATCCAAAATTCCCTCGGCACAGAGGTCAGGCCGACAATTCAGCCAGTATTTAGGTCCCCGTATTCTGTCTATATAGATATGGACCAACTGTACCCGGCCAATTGGAAGATGTCGAAGTTTGATAAATTCTTAGGCGAAGAATCCGAGAATGCAATCGAGTACATTGCTCGGTTCACGGCCCAATGCGGAGAGACAGTCGCGATCTCATTCTTAAAGATGAGGTTGTTCAGCACGTCGTTAACCAAAACGGTGCTCTCGTGGTACACGAGGCTGCCTCATAATTCCGTCCGGGATTGGGACGAGTTAGAGGCCAAGTTCCATAAACAGTTCTATTGGGCTGTGCCCGAACTATCGGTAGTCGATATAGCATCGTATGGGCAAAACGTCGGGGAGACGGTGGAGGAATACCTTAACCGTTTCAAGATGGCACGAAATCGATACTTCGTAAGGATGCCCAAGTCCAAATTCGCAAAAATCACATTCAACGGGCTCCACTTTAGAACGCGTGATCATTTCGAAGATCGGCAGTTTGCTAATCTCTTTGATCTAGGCATCCGGTTTGCTCAATATGAGCAATTCTGTAAAAATAATAATGAAAACCGGCCATATTAGAGCCGAGGTAAAGACTGGAATAAGGCGAAAGGAAACGACGTCGTCTTGGTCGAAGAAAGTTCGACACGTGAGGAGCCGAATGGCCTTAAAGAGAGTGAGATTTCGGCTGATGAGACCAAAATATACGCGGCTGAGTTGATCAGAGATCATCAGCCATACAAGTGCCAGTTGTTGAAGCTGATAAAAACTCGGGAATTCAAGGCTCGAGCATCGGCTAATGCATATTCCTTCGACACTTCCAAGACCGATCAAATTTTCGATCGGTTGCTCCAAGACGGAAGGATAAGGCTCCAAGAGGGTCGGACGATTCCTTCATCCAAAGAGCTCCAGAGACGGAAGTACTGTAAGTGGCACCATTTAGGGAGCCACCGAACAGGCGAATGCACCTGTAGAGTCCTGGCGTTCCCTTGCCCTTATATACCTCCCTTTTATTTTGACGGGACGGTTAGGAAAACTTTTCACTGTGTTTCTGCAATGGACTGGCCTGGACCGCGAGTATTTTTCTGCGATTGAGCTCGAAAAACGGAGGACGGCAAAGCGAACGGATTCGGTTCCCGATTTACGGATCCCCCGGAATGGGGGTCAAAGCGTTTGCTTTGAGTGGTGCATCGAAACCCGTGCTAAGTGGCTGGCACGCTTTTCGAAGCGATCGGACGGGATCCTGCTGTGATCGGACCTTTCATCTTTTTATGTCAGTGGATTATTTTATTTATTTGGTGGTACCTCGACCTTACGATTTCCGTTTCGGGTCCTAATTGAATTTTTTTCAGTTGATTAAGGAGGAGTTGAAATTTGAGAATTTCTGGGTAGACCGTCGGGACGCGCGGGTATTTTTCGGTGCTAAAGCTCGCGAAATGGAGAACGGTGGCGCGATCGGATTCGAATTCTGACCCCGGGATCACCCAGAATAAATTTCGGAAGGTTACCAGCGGTTCCTGTTGGGTTATATATAATACGGATCTAAATAGGGGAAAAAACACCTAGAGGGGGGTGAATAGGTGTAAACGCATAAACACTCAAAAAATCGTTGCGATAAAAACCCAATGCGGAAATAAAAATAATACGCAAGATTTTTACGTGGAAAACTCCATCACCGGAGTAAAAAACCACGGGACCGATAACACGGCAGAAATCCACTAGAATTAAAACACGTACAAGGTGATTTACCGTACACACTTACGACTCAACCTTTTCCATACGCTCCTAGAGGATCTTCTCCGCTCGCTCCGCGACGCTTCTCGAATCCACGATCTGCGCCCAACGCCGAATCCACGGCGTCCAACGTCGAATCCACGACGTCCGACCGAATCCACGGTCTTCACCCAATAGCACCCTTCGAATCCACGAACGTGCCTCGCTCCGAATCCACGAGAGCGGTTGAACCTTGAATCCACAAGGACACGCGAATCCACGCGCCGATTTTTAGGGTAAATCGTTGTTTTGGGTGGTGATGATCCGCCGAATACTTAGATCAAAGATAGATCGGAAATACCATCTAAGTATTCATTAGTTTGATTCAACTCAAGATGTGAGTATGAAAACCTAGAATCAAACTAATCAATATAGATGAAGAAACATAGAGTATTCTCTAATGATTTCCTTTCTTCTCTATATGTGGATCTAGAGCCGTAAAAGATGATATATGAAAATGACGGCTATTTCGATTCACAGTGGATTGACCCTAGAAAAAGAATCATAGGGTCTATTTATAGGTTAGAAACCCTAGGAAGGAGATAAGAATCAAAACCTAACATTTCTGGAAATTTTACGGACGGCGATCCGGATCGGACTAGCTGTGATCCGGATCGTCGTAACGAGTCAGCCAGTTCCAGAAAAACGAAGGTTCAGGATCCGGATCGAAGTGCTTGATCCGGATCGTTCATACAGTTCACCAAACATCAACGTTCGGGATCCGGATTGCGAAGCCTGATCCGGATCGTTCAAGGAAGATGGTAAACTAAGTGTTCGGGATCCGGATCAAGAGGCTACGATCCGGATTGAACTGGTGTATGAACGAACCACCTTCGGGATCCGGATCGAACAACCTGATCCGGATCCTGAACATGTCCCAAGTCCAGTTTTTGATTTTTATGCAATGAAAGATTCTTCCAAGTGTTTCTACACTACAAGAAGTATTCGGATCACACAAAATCTTTAGTTAAACATACCTGATCCTTTTGAATTCTTCTTTCTTGAGATTGAGTTAAATGATCCAACTTTCTTCACCTTCAATCTTCAAGACTTGAGACTTTCACGAAACTACGCCAACTCAAATTCCGTAACAATTTCCCCCTTTGGCGGTTTCGTGACAAAACACAGATCCACTAAAGAAAATTCAAAAAGATATTTTTGTTGCTATCACCATACAACAAAAATTTACAATGGAGATCCAAAAATTTAAAAACATGAGATAAACTCCTAAAACAGACTCTAGACTTAGACATCTGTACTCTCTGCACAAAGAAATCATTCTTGACAAAAAGAGATCGTTAGATACCTCAAGAATATTTAGCATACAAAACCTAGTACAGAGATAGAGTTTATCTAATCATCATGACATTTGAGAATTCAGATATGTAAGAGAATCATAGTCAAAAACCAACATATCTTCTATGCAACTAAAAATCAAATGTCACACAATGTTAGTCCAACATCAACTTGTTAGTTATATTACATGCCCAAATAGTTAGTCGAATAGTTAGTCGAGACATGCAAACAATCACAAGATGAAAACCAAAGTTGAAGTTGAAGAGATACTTACCTTGATGTATACAAAATCTTCATCATCAAGATTTTCACAATCATTGTTCATTGTCTTACAAAATCTTCATCATCAAGATTTTCACAATCATTGTTCATTGTTCAAATCATTGTTCTAAACTCTCTCTCCCTTTTTGTCACAAAACAAAGCCAAAATGTAGTTAAGACTACGAAATGTTAGGAGAGTGAAAAGTTCCAATAAAACGTAAAACCTGAGAACTACGCTAAAGTAAGTATAAAACTAAATCCTAAAATCAAAATCCTGCACAAAAAGAAAAGGAAGGTGCAGTTCAGTCGGAGGAGTCTGAGCTGGTACAACTCAGCTTACTCACAATCCCTTTAAGCATTGTCGAAATAGTTGAACACTTCTTCTTGATCTTCTTGTGTTCAGAGGAAATTTGCTGAAGTTCTTTCGATATCCTCTCTTGTGCAGCAGAGAGTCTTTGTTGTTCCTGGCGAAGCAACTCCAATACAGCAGCGTCTGTACCCTGTCTTTTCGAGTGTGATGGATGCTGTCTAGAAGCAGATGGTGCATCCAATCCTTTAACCCATGGAGATTCAGTTTGTAGAACCCCAGAGAGTGAGCGAGCTCTAGTAAGAAACCCACTATGATAACTTTCACTTCTTAGGACATTCTTTCGTCTTGTATATTGCTTAGTTGTTGATGCAGATTTCATAAGCCTTTTGCCTTTGACAGATTTCCCGTTTTCCTCATCAATCTTCTGTTGAACATCTTTGAAGAATTCATCCCATTCTTCCGTATCGTACTCTGAACTGTCCTCCCTGCCTTCGGTTGTCTTATCTCCTGTTGAAACATCCGGTTTCTCTTTTACAGATGTACTCTTGTGCACCATTGTGACCAGTAACAGGATTAACCAAGAGAGTTATCTCCTGTTGATTCTAGTGCTTTAAATTTAGAGAAATTGTCCTGTGAAAAACCAACTCAAGAACACATGAAAAATCGTCAATTTGAAAGATTTGAAACATTGTACCTAGACAATCATAATCATGTAGAGAAGCCAAGAATCAAATTATTTTTGCAAAAAGAATTTTAAAAGTGGATCAATTTCAAGATTTTCGAAAATTCCTCTTTTATGCTCTAAAACAGAATTTTAGAAATCGAAGCCTAAAAATCCGTTAATCAGGAGAATACCTAGCATATAATCAAAACTAATCTACCCAGAGTTCTTATTTCAAAAGAAATTTGATCAAAAACCATCCACAAACAAAGTTGATCCAAGAAATTCATCACGTTTGAGGAGAAAAAGAGAAAAAACGGTGAAAACCGAGATTTTGATCAATAAAACTTACTTGGAGTTGAAGAACTTGAGTTTGAAAGCTTCCAGGAAGGATGAAATCTAGAGAGAGAGGCTCTGGAAACTTTGGAACAAAAGATTGGAGTAAAGAAATCAAAAACCCCTTTCGTTCCTTATAAAACCTAGCCGCGATCCGGATCAGTTCATAACTGCGATCCGGATCGGCTACCCGCAGTGAGAAACTGCGTTCGGGATCCGGATCGGCAGATACAATCCGGATCGTCAGCCCGCAGAAGAATTCCTGCGTTCGGGATCCGGATCATCTAGCCCGATCCGGATCGGCCCCAACTTTTTCTTTAGAAAATTTCAGAGAAATTCAAGAAAAACCAGAAAAAGATTGTAAGCCCAAATGTGTATCAACTTTAAACAAAAATCATCGTTTCATACAACAAGAATTAGATTATGCCAAATCTATCAAGAATATCCAAAAATGAAACGAAAATTTACAAAAATTAAATCCCTTAAAGTTGAACACCTTCAATTACATCTAACTTGATCTTATGAGTAATGCCTTTATCAAATCATCAATTCAGTAAAGAAAATGAAATACAAAGATCAATAGATGTTTGAAATCCCAAATATGAATAGATAA
>CM055067.1:42473573-42712130 GCA_029204045.2 Tillandsia leiboldiana | reverse complement strand
GTCGGAGCTGATGAATCTTGTAGGACCTGCCTGGCAACCTGATTCCTCAATGGTAATTCCCTGAGCACTGCCTCTTTTTCCTTGCACCGGTTTTTCTTTTTGTTCCAACTGGACTTGGTTCCATTGGTGCTTTCCTTTTTTCAGCTGCAGTAGGTTTGAAGCTTCAGCATTGCTTTCCCTTTGGAGACAATGGAGCAGCTTGCTCGATTTCGATGTTATCCCAGTCGATCGACTCTGTCTCTGATTCAGTGTCGGAATCAACCTTAGTCTTCTTGCTTTCTTAGCCTTCTTAGGCTTGGCAGTATCCTTGACATGTACCATGGCAGCAAGTAGGAAAATAATCCAAGTGATCACCATTTTGATTGCTAGTGAAAAATGTATCCTGTGACGACCAAACTCAAGAACACGAAAAAATTGTTAATTTTCAAAGATTTGAAAAATTGTACCCAAACAATCATAATCATGTAGAGAGACTAGGAATCAAATTAGTTTTGCAAAAGGACTTTTAAAAATAGATCAATTGCATGATTTTCGAAAATCCTTATTATATGCCCTAAAACCGAAATTTTAGAAATCGAAGCCTAAAAATCCGTTAATCAGGAGAACACCTAGCATATAATCAAAACTAATCTACCCAGAGTTCTTATTTCAAAGAAATTTGATCAAAAACCATCCACAAACAAAGTTGATCCAAGAAATTCATCACGTTTGAGGAGGAAAAAGAGAAAAACGGTGAAAAACCGAGATTTTGATCAATAAAAACTTACTTGGAGTTGAAGAACTTGAGTTTGAAAGCTTCCAGGAAGGATGAAATCTAGAGAGAGAGGCTCTGGAAACTTTGGAACAAAAGATTGGAGTAAAAGAAATCAAAACCCTTTTGTTCTTTATAAAGCCCTAGCCGCGATCCGGATCAGTTCATGATTGCGATCCGGATCGGCTACCCGCAGTGAGAAACTGCGTTCGGGATCCGGATCGGCAGGTCCAATCCGGATCGTCAGCCCGCAGAAGAAAACCTGCGTTCGGGATCCGGATCATCTTGCCCGATCCGGATCGGCTCCAACTTTTTCTTTAGAAAATTTCAGAGAAATTCAAGAAAAACCAGAAAAAGATTGTAAGCACAAATGTGTATCAACTTTAAACAAAAATCATCGTTTCATACAACAAGAATTAGATTATGCCAAATCTATCAATAATATCCAAAAATGAAACGAAAATTTACAAAAATTAAATCCCTTAAAGTTGAACACCTTCAATTACATCTAACTTGATCTTATGAGTAATGCCTTTATCAAATCATCAATTCAGTAAAGAAAATGAAATACAAAGATCAATAGATGTTTGAAATCCCAAATATAATAGATAATATATCTATACAATCTGTTGAAGAGAGTGGCTCTTTGAGCATCTTTCTTTAAAAACCCACCTTATACCAACCTTGAAATTTGACGGAGTCAAGTATTTCAACATGCATTATACTTAATCAAAATTTGAACAACCATGCTTGGTATACATGTGGTAGCTGCACACAATACTCGGACGACCGAGGTGGTAGCTCTTCCTCCATGTGGTGGTAGTTTTCACACTCCTCATTGGGATGTAACTCTTTCCACATCTTTTGAGCATTTTACTTTTTCTATGACTCCCCCTCAATTGGCTATCAATTATTTAAGATATAAAGTATTCAACCAAATATTGATCTCGATTTCATACTCGACTAAGCAGTCAAATAAGATAATGACTATACCAAGAGATCATTGAGAGAGAGAAATTGACTTTGATCACTTAGAAGATGATTTAATTAACATAAATGATCATTGCAACAGTGAAATATTATGATGGCAAAAGCATAATAAATTTCTAAATGTGCGAAAAGATGCAATTAAAGTCAATTATGATTTATGCTCAATTAATGTCCTATGTACAAACATAGATAATGAACAAAACAAAAACAGATACAAAACCTATCCTAAGCAAAGGTTTCAAAAAGAAGTTTATTTCAAGGAAAGCATTCCAATTGCTTTTCGTAAATGAATAAAACGTTTTTGATCCAAAGGTTTTGTTAGAATGTCAGCTAATTGATCCTCAGTTGAAATATATGAAAGTTGAAGAGTATTTGATTCAACTAGCTCTCTAAGAAAATGATATCTAAGTTCAATATGTTTTGTTCTAGAGTGCAACACAGGGTTTTTTGAAATGTTAATTGCACTTGTGTTGTCACAAAGAATTGTTACCGAAGATGCTGAAATGCGGAAGTCGCTCAATACGCTTTTCATCCAAATGAGTTGAGTTGAGCAACTTCCAGCTGAAATGTATTCCGCTTCGGCAGTCGAGAGTGCTATGCAATTCTGCTTTTTACTGTGCCATGCAACAAGGCAATGGCCAAGATAGAAGCATGCACCACTCGTGCTTTTCCGATCATCCACTGATCCTGCCCAATCGGCATCTGAGTATCCAACAATATCCAGACTTGTTCCCATAGGATACCAAATTCCGAAATTAATTGATCCTTTGATATACCGGATGATCCTTTTCACCGCTTTCAGGTGAACCTCCTTTGGTGCTGATTGATATCTCGCGCAAATCCCAACACCAAAAGATATATCCGGGCGACTAGCCGTGAGGTAAAGTAGACTTCCAATCATACTTCTATACAGTTTCTCGTCTACATTCTCACTATGTGATTCACTTCCAAGTCCCTTGTGGCTAGTTCCCATTGGAGTCGGAAAATCCTTCGAATTTTCAAGATCAAACTTTTTAACCAACTCCATTGCATACTTGGATTGACTCAAGTGAATACCTTCATCATTTTGTTTAATTTGCAATCCAAGGAAATAAGTCGATTCGCCCATCATGGACATCTCAAATTCGCTTTCCATGGTCTCCGCGAATTTAGAAGCATCATTATCTCTTGTTGCGCCAAATATAATGTCATCGACATAGATTTGTGCTACAATGAAATTGCTTTGATAATGCTTCACAAAGAGAGTCCTATCAGCTCCCCCTCGAGTGTAGCCCTTCTCCAAAAGGTGCTTTGTCAACCTTTCGTACCATGCTCGCGGTGCTTGTTTCAGACCGTAAAGAGCCTTTTTCAAACGAAAAACATGGTTAGGTTGTTTATGGTCTACAAAACCTTTCGGTTGAGCCACATAAACTTCCTCATTTAAAAAACCATTTAGAAATGCGCTCTTAACGTCCATTTGAAATAATTTGATTTTAAAATGACAAGCAATAGCAAACAGTATACGAATGGACTCGAGTCTAGCTACAGGGGCGAATGTTTCGTCAAAGTCTATACCTTCTACTTGAGAGTAGCCTTGAGCAACTAATCGTGCCTTGTTCCTAATGATAGTACCATCCTCATTTTTCTTGTTCTTGAAGATCCATTTGGTACCTATCACATTGTGTTGCTGTGGAGGCTTCGTTAATTCCCAGACTTTGTTTCGCTCAAATTGATGGAGCTCTTCCTGCATTGCTTTAATCCAGTAGTCATCCTGAAGAGCTTCATCTATGTTCTTTGGTTCGATTAAACATACATAGCAAGCGAATCCACAAACCAACTGCCTCCGAGTTCTGACTCCTTCTTGTGGATCTCCAATAATATTCGATTCCGGATGATCCTTGGAGATTCGTAACGTTTGTTGAAACGGAGTACTCGGAGATACATGAGATGATTCCTGCACATCAGATAAACTAGAAGAGCCATTAGATGCATCATTAATATTGGAAGTATTATCATGAGAAGATGCACTAGCAGGAGAATCATCATCTAGAGAGATATCGAGGGTAGATTTTCCAGATCCAAAGTGAAAAGCTTCATCTACTTTAACATTTATAGATTCTACGATCGTCTTAGATTCCAAGTTAAAAACTCGATATGCTCTACTATTAGTAGAATATCCCAAGAAAATCCCTTCGTCACTTCGTGAGTCAAACTTTCCAAGGTTTTCACGGTCACGTAAAATATAACACCGACTCCCGAAGATGCGAAAATATTTGATGTTGGGTTTTCTACCACACCATAGTTCATATGGTGTATTTAACGTTCCCGGGCGCAAGAACACTCGATTAATGACATAGACAGCGGTGTTCACAGCTTCAGCCCAAAAGTGTAGCGGTAAATTCCGGCTATGAAGCATCACACGCGCCATCTCTTGAACAACTCTGTTCTTGCGCTCGACAACACCATTCTGTTGAGGTGTATAGGGTGCAGAGAATTCATGCTTAATACCGTTTGAAGTACAAAAGTCAATGAATTTTGAATTAATGAATTCTCCACCTCTATCACTTCTAACACGAATGATCTTTTCATTCTTTTCAATCATAATACGAAGGCAAATCTCGTGAAAAGAATCAAAAGTATCAGCTTTCTCTTTTAAAAATGCTACCCAAGAATACCGAGAGAAATCATCAACCAATAAAAAAATATACCATTTACCTCCCAAAGATGGTTGACGGGTCGGCCCCATTAAGTCTATGTGCAAAAGTTCCAAGGGTCGTTTTGTACCAACGTGGTTCAAGTTCTTGTGTGCAGTCCTAGACTGTTTTCCCTTTTGGCAACCACCACACACAACGTTTTGTTTAAATAAAAGTTTTGGAACCCCCTTGACCACGTCCTTGTTTGAAATTCTAGTAAGTTCCTTAAAATTTAAGTGACCTAGCCTTTCATGCCAAAGAGTTTCATTATTCAAAGTGGCTATGTTACAATTTTCAGAAAATTTATTAGGAACAACATAACAATTGTTTTCAGATCTAACCCCTTTTAAAAAGAAGACATGGTCCTTATCAGTTACAACGCATTCAACAGATGAAAAGTTAACTGAAAAACCATTGTCGCAAAGTTGACTTATGCTTATGAGGTTAGTCTTAAGGCCATCAACAAATAAGACGTTTTTCAAAATCGGGCCATCTGGAATAGCTACCGTCCCTTTTTCAACAATTTTGGAAGATCGACCGTCTCCGAAAACAACAAGCCCTCCGGAGATTTTCTCAAGATTTTGAAAACTATTTTTGTCACCGGTCATGTGACGGGAACAACCGCTATCCAGATACCAAGACGAACTATCATATGCATGCAAGGAAACATTGGTAACAAGACAAGGGTAAATTTCACCTTTGCGCACCCAAACCCTTTTGGAGTGCGTCGGTAATGGTCGTGAGGTTATTCTCCTAGGTGAAGGCGTCTTGTCAGATCGATTGCCGCTCCTTGATGATGTCGTCTTGCGCGGTGAACTACCAAGGCTCTTTTCTTTTGAAAGGTTTTGCTTTGATTTCCGGGGAGGCGCCTTTTTGGTAGTCATTGCAAGAGGTGATTGAGGTGAGCATTTGACTCCCGTCTTGCAGTTTCTTCTTATGTGCCCTGAAACACCACAACGAAAACATACCTTAGATCTTGACGATCCCAAAGAGGATGAAGTAGGTTTGTTGTCGTTGTTTGTCTTGAATTCCGGTGTCGGAGGAGGAGATACCGAGTGAGGCACAAAAACTGTCCCACTCGAACTTGGACTGTTTCCAGTTTGAGTGTATCCGAGGCCGAACCGATTTGATTGACCAAGACCAAGAAGTCTATCCAACTTACTCCTTCCTGAAGAGAATCGCTGTAAGTCATTCTTGAGTTGGAAAATGGTCTTTGTCATTTCCAGGTTATCCTGTCGAGCCTCGTTGTAGAGCTTTGAGAAGTGATTGGCGTTATCCACCAGATTTGTATGTTCCTTCTCAAGTTGCTCATTGGACTCTTGAAGGGAAACATTTGCTTTTATCAGGTTTTCCCTTTCCACTTCAAGAGCGTTTGAGAGAGAAGTCGCTCTTTTTGCTTCTTCTTCGAGATCATGCACTCTCCCTCTCAAACTCTTGTTTTGCTTAGCCACTTTTTTTGAATCCCTCAAAAGTCTGTGGTAGGCTAGAGCAAAATCTTCACCTTCCGAATCATCCGATTCATTGTCCGTTGCATTCTTTTCAACAGTGGAGTTGGACAACGACTCGGATGTACTTGCCATAAAGCACATGAAGGGTGAAGATACGGACGCGTGGAATGCGGTGGAGCTCTTTTCTTCATCACTCGAAGACGACTCATTTGACGTTGAGTTGTCATCCCAAGTGACGACTTGCATCGCCTTCTTCTTTGCCGGATACTTGTTAGGACACTCCGTTGCAATGTGGCCGTAGCCTCGACATTTGAAGCATTGAAGTTGTCCTTCTGAACTTTTCTTATCCTTTGAGAAGTTCTCTTGCTTTCTTGACTTGTAACTTGAAGTACCCTTGCCTTTGTTCGACTTTCCGAAGGATGGAGATTTGCTTGAATTACCCCTTCGAAAGTTGCGGCGAAACTTGCTTGTCAAGAGAGCGAGCTGCTTCTCAAATTCCTCCATAGAAAGGTTCTCGTCATCGTCTGAGGAGGATGTATCCGCGTCTTCTTCCTTAGTTGTTTTCAACGCATAACCTGAAGACTTAGAAGAGGATGCTTTTCCAGAAGAATTGTTAGTAGTAAATGTCATTTCATAAGTTTGTAATGAACCAACTAATTCTTCTACACGTATTTCGTCCGGGTGTTTAATAGTTTCAATGGCAGTAACCTTTGGGCGAAATCGTTCAGGAAGAGTTCTTAAGATCTTTCTTACAATCTTAAATTCTGGAATCTTCTCTCCCAGGTTAGCACATGAGTTTACGATATCTTGCAATCGTGTATAGTAGTCCGTGAAAGATTCATTTTCTGCCATCAAGATAGAGTCAAACTTGCTCGTAAGCATTTGCAGTTTCTGAATCTTCACGAGGTTAGTTCCCTCATGTGTAACCTGAAGAACATCCCAGATTTCTTTCGCAGTCTCACATGCCGAGACGCGAGAGAATTCAGTTTGAGATAAGGCATTAAAAATAGCATTAATTCCCTTGCCATTGTAAGAAGATGAATCTAACTCTTCCTTGGTCCATTTCGACCTAGGTTTTAAGGTGTGAACATCACCAATAAATTCAGTTGGATTAGACCATCCTAATTCAATTGATTGCCACACCCGTTCGTCGATGGAAATTAAAAAGGCTTTCATCCGCACTTTCCAGTACGCATTATTTGTTCCATCGAAGAACGGGGGTCGGTTGATGTTTCCACCTTCAACCATTGTTTACAACCCTATTCTCGCTCTGATACCACTTGTTGGGTTATATGTAATAAGGATCTAAATAGGGGAAAAAACACCTAGAGGGGGGTGAATAGGTGTAAACGTATAAACACTCAAAAATCGTTGCGATAAAAACCTATTGCGGAAATAAAAATAATACGCAAGATTTTTACGTGGAAAACTCCATCACCGGAGTAAAAAACCACGGGACCGATAACACGGCAGAAATCCACTAGAATTAAAACACGTACAAGGTGATTTACCGTACACACTTACGACTCAACCTTTTCCATACGCTCCTAGAGGATCTTCTCCGCTCGCTCCACGACGCTTCTCGAATCCACGATCTGCACCCAACGCCGAATCCACGGCGTCCAACGTCGAATCCACGACGTCCGACCGAATCCACGGTCTTCACCCAATAGCACCCTTCGAATCCACGAACGTGCCTCGCTCCGAATCCACGAGAGCGGTTGAACCTTGAATCCACAAGGACACGCGAATCCACGCGCCGATTTTTGGGGTAAATCGTTGTTTTTGGTGGTGATGATCCGCCGAATACTTAGATCAAAGATAGATCGGAAATACCATCTAAGTATTCATTAGTTTGATTCAACTCAAGATGTGAGTATGAAAACCTAGAATCAAACTAATCAATATAGATGAAGAAACATAGAGTATTCTCTAATGATTTCCTTTCTTCTCTATATGTGGATCTAGAGCCGTATAAGATGATATATGAAAATGACGGCTATTAGGATTTTCGGCCTCTTCTTTGATTAACCCTAGAAAAAGAGTCATAGGGTCTATTTATAGGTTAGAAACCCTAGGAAGGAGATAAGAATCAAAAACCTAACATTTCTGGAAATTTTACGGACGGCGATCCGGATCGAATTAGCTGTGATCCGGATCGTCGTAACGAGTCAGGCAATTCCAGAAAAACGAAGGTTCGGGATCCGGATCGAAGTGCTTGATCCGGATCGTTCATACAGTTCACCAAACATCAACGTTCGGGATCCGGATTGCGAAGCCTGATCCGGATCGTTCAAGGAAGATGGTAAACTCAGTGTTCGGGATCCGGATCAAGAGGGGCTACGATCCGGATTGAACTGGTGTATGAACGAACCACCTTCGGGATCCGGATCGAACAACCTGATCCGGATCCTGAACATGTCCCAAGTCCAGTTTTTGATTTTTATGCAATGAAAGATTCTTCCAAGTGTTTCTACACTACAAGAAGTATTCGAATCACACAAAATCTTTAGTTAAACATACCTGATCCTTTTGAATTCTTCTTTCTTGAGATTGAGTTAAATGATCCAACTTTCTTCACCTTCAATCTTCAAGACTTGAGACTTTCACGAAACTACGCCAACTCAAATTCCGTAACAACTGTGACCCTCAGGGAGCCGGATCAGGAGGAGTATGTTTTCAGAGGTTGTCAGAGTACGCTGTTTGCAGCGACGATCTCTTCTGCTAGAGCCCGACAGCTGATGAGTCGTGGTTGTGTTGCCTTCTTAGCTACTGTTGTAGAGGTGCCTACGGCGATGCCTGGACTCGAGGACATTCCTATCGTCCGAGAGTATCCAGATGTGTTCCCTCCCGAGCTATCGTCTATGCCGCCGGATCGAGAGATTGAGTTTGTGATTGACGTGGTTCCTGGAACCACGCCAATCTCTAAGGCACCCTACAGAATGGCACCAGCAGAATTGAGAGAGTTAAAGGCTCAGCTCCAGGATCTCATGGATCGCGGGTTTATTCATCCCAGTGTTTCTCCTTAGGGAGCCCCGATTCTTTTTGTGAAGAAAAAGGACGGGTCACTTAGGCTTTGTGTGGATTACAGAGAATTGAATAAAGTGACCGTCAAGAACAAGTATCCACTTCCTCGGATTGATGATTTATTTGATCAGCTTCAGGGAGCCACGGTTTTCTCGAAAATAGATCTGCAGTCCGGTTACCACCAGCTGAGGGTGAGGGCCGAGGATGTGTCCAAGACGGCGTTTAGGTCTCGGTATGGGCATTACGAGTTTACAGTGCTACCTTTTGGTTTGACGAATGCCCCGGCTGCGTTCATGGATCTGATGAACCGAGTCTTTCAGCCGTACTTGGACCGTTTTGTGGTGGTTTTCATTGATGACATCCTGATTTACTCCCGTAGCGACTTTGAGCACGAGGAGCACTTGAGGTTAGTGCTGCAGCTTCTGAGGGAGAAGAAGCTGTATGCGAAGTTAAAGAAGTGCGCCTTTTGGCTTTGGGAGGTTTCTTTTCTAGGCCACATTGTTTCAGCCGCAGGAGTGGCAGTGGACCCGGCGAAGATAGTTTCAGTTCGGGATTGGCCTAGACCTACGACGGTGACGGAGATTCGGAGCTTCTTGGGCCTTGCTGGCTACTACCGTCGTTTTGTTGAGGGCTTTGCGAAGCTCTCTACACCCCTCACAAGATTGACCAAGAAAGGGGTAAAATTTGTTTGGACAGAGCAATGCCAGCAAAGCTTCGAGGATTTGAAGCAGAGGTTGATTTCAGCACCAGTTCTTGCACTACCAGTTATGGGAGAGGGGTACGTGATTTACAGTGATGCCTCCCACAGCGGCCTTGGTTGCGTGTTGATACAACATGGTAGGGTGATTGCCTACGCTTCTCGCCAGTTAAAGGATTATGAGAGGAATTACCCTACGCATGACCTTGAGCTCACTGCTGTGGTTTTTGCCTTGAAGCTCTGGCGGCACTATTTGTATGGAGAGCGTTGTGAGATCTTCACCGATCATCAGAGTTTGAAGTACCTGTTCACTCAGAAAGAACTCAATCTAAGGCAGCGCCGGTGGCTTGAACTTTTGAAGGATTATGACTTGAGCATTCTCTATCATCCCGGCAAGGCCAACGTGGTCGCGGATGCTTTGAGCAGGCGTTCAGGGCAGACCTTGAGCATGCTTATTACCCAGCAAAGACCACTGAGAGAGCAGCTGAGGGGTTTGGATTTGGAGATTGTGTCCCCAGGGGACTCTGTGAGGCTTATGTCATTGGTTTTGCAGCCCACTCTGGTGGATAGGATCAGACAAAAACAGAGTGAGGACCCCTATCTTCTGAGGGTTCGAGACCAGATGCAGCTTGGACAGAGCGGGGACTTTTCTGTGGATGCCGCGGGAGTACTCAGGTACAGGGACCGCATTTGTGTGCCTGTGGATTTGGATATTAGAGAGCTGATCCTGAAGGAGGCTCACTATACACCTTACACCCTCCATCCTGGGGGAACTAAGATGTATAGGGATTTAAAGGCACAATTTTGGTGGCAAGGCATGAAGAGGGATATTGGTAGGTTTGTAGCCCACTGTCTAACTTGCCAGCAGGTTAAGGCGGAACACCAGGTTCCCGCAGGCAAGTTACAAAGCCTACCAATCCCTGAGTGGAAATGGGATTGTGTCACCATGGACTTTATTGTGGGCCTGCCGAGGACTCAGAGTGGAGCTGATGCTATATGGGTGGTCGTGGATCGATTGACTAAATCAGCCCACTTTCTGCCGATTCAGTCAGGTTGGGCCTCGGAGAGATTAGCACAGTTATACCTTGACGAGATCGTGAGGCTTCATGGAGTGCCAGCTTCTATCGTGTCAGACAGGGACCCCAGGTTTACCTCTCAGTTTTGGAGGAGCTTGCAGACGGCCTTGGGGACCCAGCTTCAGTTCAGCACCGCCTTTCACCCACAGACCGACGGACAGTCTGAACGGACTATTCAGACTCTGGAGGACATGTTGAGAGCTTGTGTCCTGAGCTTTAGCGGTGGTTGGGATCGACATTTGAGATTAGCAGAGTTTGCCTACAACAATAGCTTCCAGGCGAGTATCCAGATGGCGCCTTATGAAGCATTGTATGGTAGGAAATGTCGATCACCTCTATGTTGGAGTGATGTGGGTGAAAGGAAAACTTTGGGGCCAGATTTGCTTTTGGACGCCGAGGATAAAGTCAAGGTTATTCGACGCCACTTGGTCACTGCTCAGAGTCGACAAAAGAGCTACGCCGATAGGAGGCGGCGAGACTTGGAGTTCCAGGTGGGGGATCATGTGTTTCTGAAAGTCTCGCCGTCTCGAGGGATTCGACGCTTTGGAGTGCGCGGGAAGCTAAGCCCGCGTTTTATTGGACCATTTGAGGTTTTGGAGCGTATCGGACCTGTCGCCTATCGGGTTGCCCTACCGCCGCGTCTAGCCGGTACTCATGATGTTTTCCATGTATCTGTCTTGAGGAGGTATGTCTATGATCCCTCTCACGTTGTGGACTTCACTTCTTTGGAGCTGGACGAGGAGCTGCACTTCCGGGAGCGCCCGATTCGAATTCTGGCTCGAGAGACGAGAGAATTGCGAAATCGGGTCATACCTTTTGTGAAGGTATTGTGGAGCCACCATGATGAGAGAGAGGCTACTTGGGAGCCCGAGGATGAGCTGAGGACTACCTACCCACACTTATTTGAGACCTCCTCGTGATTTTGGAGCTTTTTGGGTTTCGAGGACGAAACCTTTTGAAGGGGGGGAGAGTGTAGTGTACCGGATTCTTGGTTTGAGCGTACCGACTCTGCAGATGGGCTTTTTGGGTGAGAAAAGCCATGAGCATGTGTATTTTCAGTTTACAGCGGAGTTCGGGAGGTTCCGGGCAGCGGCGGAGGTGCGGAGGTTGAAAAGTGAGTTAGCGTGGCCACTTTTGATTATTTTATTTATTTAATTGCTTTAATTAATTTTGTGTTGTTTTGCCTTTCTTAGTGCTGTTGGTGGAGGAGGGAGTTGGCAGAGGGTTGAGGCTTGACTAATAAAGTGAATAGGTGATTTAATTAGTGAGTTGGTATGCATTAATTTCCTTTCACTTTATTTAAGCCCTCTCTCACTCTCTCTCTCTCGAACTCCACCTCTTTTTCCTCTTCTCCAAGGGCTTGTGGGTTTGGTCTGAAGCAGAGGAAGAAGAAAAGAAAGGAAGAAGGAAGATTGAAGGAGAGGTGTTCTTGTACCTTTTTCGTCGCCGCAAGGGCGTGGAGCCGAGCGTGGGCGCGGCGAGCCTCGTGGAGGTGTGTATTAATTATTTATCTCTTTCATTTTTGTGAAGCGTGGGTTTTTGGCTCTCTCTCCCTGCCTTTCATTTTCTTTCTTTTGCTGCTGGTAAGTGAGGGGCTTGCTGTCCAGTTTTTTGGCAGTGAGAGGCTCGGGAGGCGGGTCGCCGCACGGCCGGGCTGGAGCGTTGCTCGCAGCAGGCGCCGCTGCGCGGGCGCGAATGAGCGCCACGCGCAGCAGGCGCCCTGCTGCTGTGGTCGTGCAGCGGAGCGCCAGGCCGCAGCAGCCTTCCCCCCTGGGCGGCCCGCCAGGGCTGGTGCGCACAGCTGGCCGCGGGCACTGCGCGGGCCGGGCGCAGTGCCGCGGGCCCCGCGCGGGCCGCGCGCGGCACTGCGGTGCGAGCGCAGTGCCGCGGGCACCGCGCGGGCCGCGCGCAGTGCCGCGGGCTCCGCGCGGGCCGCGCGCGGCACTGCGGTGCGAGCGCAGTGCCGCGGGCCGCGCGCGGCACTGCGGTGCGAGCGCAGTGCCGCGGGCACCGCGCGGGCCGCGCGCAGTGCCGCGGGCCCCGCGCGGGCCGCGCGCGGCACTGCGGTGCGAGCGCAGCGACGCGGGCACTGCGCGGGCCGCGCGCAGTGCCGCGGGCCCCGCGCGGGCCGCGCGCGGCACTGCGGTGCGAGCGCAGTGAGACGGGCACTGCGCGGGTCCCGCGCGGGCGGCCATGGCCCGCCCAGGCGGCCATGGGCCGCGCGGGCTTGCAGGCCGCGCGCTAGGCGCGCGGGCCTGCAAGGCCCCGCGCGGGCGGCCATGGCCCGCGCAGGCGGCCATGGGCCGCGCGGGCTTGCAGGCCGCGCGCAAGGCGCGCGGGCCTGCTAGGCCGCGCGGGTGGCCTTGTGCCGCGCGGGCTTGCAGGCCGCGCGGGCCTGCAAGGCACCGCGCGGGCGGCCTTGTGCCGCGGCGGGCTTGCAGGCCGCGCGGGCGGCCTTGTGCCGTGGCGGGCTTGCAGGCCGCACGCTAGGCGCGCGGGCCTGCAAGGCGCTGCGCGGGCGGCCTTGTGCCGCGGCGGGCTTGCAGGCCGCGCGCTAGGCGCGCGGGCCTGCAAGGCGCCGCGCGGGCGGCCTTTGTGCCGTGCGGCCGCGAGCAGCGCTGTTGCCGCGCGGGCTGCGGCTCGGCAACGCGCCGCGGCGTGAGTGCGATGGGTTTTCCGCGCCACTCGCGGCGTTCTTGTCGCCGGATGAGGTTTTTGTCACCTTGTGGGCGCAGTTTTCGACCGCGGCTTTTCTAACCCCAGTTTCCACCTTTTCGCAGTGTGCCTCAGTGTCAGCTTGGCTACGTGATCGGTGGTGAGCGCTGTGCCGCGAGGAGTTGTGAGATCGCGCCGAGACCTTCGTTGGGCGCGCGGCTTTTGCGGGTTCTTCACAGGTGGGTTGGTTTCTTTCGAAAGGATTACAAGATGCCATTTTTGTTTCCAGACGCAAAGGTATGGTGACCTTGTGATATCAGGCAAGTGCGGGTCAGTCGTGTAAGTCGCGGGTTCTGGTTTCCGACTAGGGCATGTATGATGCTCCTGGGTGTTCGCTCTAGATTACACAGCGGTATTGGAAGCCCTGGCCGAGTTACCAGGAGGGTGTTTTCCCCGGCCGAGTTACCGGGAGGGCAGTTTTCCCCGGCCGAGTTACCGGGAGGGCAGTTTTTCCCTGGCCGAGCTACCAGGAGGGTACCTTTCCCCAGCCGAGTTACCGGGAGGACTTTTTCCCTGGCTGAGTTACCAGGAGAGTACTTCCCTGGCCGAGATACCAGTGGAAGTTCGCCCCCGGCCGAGTTACCGGGTGGCTGAGGGGAAATGACATGTGCGGGTGGTCATTTTCATATTATGCTAGATGTCATTTAGTAAAGCATTGCATTGAGGCATATAGTGATAGATTTACTTACATCTTTCATTCCAGTACTATCTATCTATCTATCTAACTGTTTTTGCCTCTAGTGGACTTGGTGGGCTACCGAGGATAGGGCATCGGTACCCACTAAGATCTGACTTTTTAGTTGATCTCACACCCGCCGTGTGTGACAGGTGTTTCTGAGGCGGCCGTTCCAGGGTCGGTACGTGCGGAGTCTTCAGACCGTGGCAAGGGCTTGGCCGACTAGTGCCTCCTGGGTCTGTAGAGTCACAGGTAGAGCTACTCGGGTATTTTTGGTTTCCCACTTTTGTACCAGATAGTGGTGGTGTACCCCATTTTGGGAGGTAGTGGTTGTTGTACCTGGATTATTTACTTAGTGACTCGTGTATGCAGTTTACTTTCTTCAGTGTTGCATCTCTTTTGCTCTGATACTTGTATGGCTAGATCCCTTTTTATAGGTTAGACGCTTCGTCTGTGCGGCAGTTTCCGCACAGACGGCGAGTCTGTTGGCGAGCCCGGGTCGCAGGCTCGACCCCAGGGCGTGACAGTTTACCTGAGGGTCCCACGGGGCGTGCCAAAAAGATTGTCGGGACCAAAATGCGCCGCTGTCCATTGACCTGGCTCGGTCCATGATCGGCCTCCGAATTGACCCTTTCGGTGTGATGCACTGTGTGCCAAACGATCGAGTTGAGGAGGGATCTGCTCGGTCGGATTCTTCTCAATCAAACTCTCGCGGAGTTCGGCCTAGAGGAGACAAACTAGGATTTGGAGACAAGGATTAACACGGCCGAAAGCCGATTTAAAGTTGTATTGCTTGGGGAAAGGGTTACAAGGAACAGTTATAGGTAAGACTACTCCTAGAAAAGCTGTAAGGAAAGTTGTAAAGAAAGCGGTACATGCTAGTATGAAGGTCTATCTAGGAAAGCTGTAAACTTAGTTTAGAAAAGCTGCAAATGCAGGAATTGAAGGTATGGAAAAGCAGAGGTGGTCACTGGGTTACAAGGTTGCAGGATCCCTTTTTCTTCGATGGTTCGATTATTTATACTCGCTCGAACCGGATGTACGATCGTCGTTTTGGGTAATCGACATAAATTAGGGGGAGTCATCGTGTATTTCTCAACTACTTACTTTTGAGTTGATCCTCCTCGGTTGGATAATAGCTATTTTCCGTCTATGTTCACCCCCGAGATTGGCGTGTCGAGGCGCGATCCTCGGCGCTTTCCGATACCGGACGCTGCTTGCTATTCTGGGGTTAGTTACGTGATTCGCGCCTCAAATCTCGTCCCTCTCTTTCCAGGATCCTTTCTTTTGCGGCTCGATCATCCGATAGTTGATTTTGGCTTCACTTCTTAATATCATTCGGGTGAGACGGTCTGATGGTTCGCCTTTGGCCGAGGTCGGTCTTGGTCGAGACGCGACGTCCTTTTCATCAACTATTTATTCCATCGGCTATTACCCTTAGCCGATGGTGTGCGCCACGTGTTGCCTCCTAACTTATTTCCATATGGCAACAATTTTGACCTCAACAGTACCTTACCAGGATTGTCGGTAGTAATCATGTACTCTGTATTGTATCTTTTGATTTCTCCATTTGTGAGGTATTTGTTGTTTTTGGATGTTTACAGATGTACAGTGGATTTGTATTTTTATAGCATCTTTTATTTTAGCTCTGATATCTGTTAACTGTCAGATTCATTTCACCTATGCGTGACTTCTCGTATGGGTGGCGGATATGTTAGCGAGCTCGGATCGCCGTTTTGCTCGCAGAGCGTGATAGGAAGTTCCACCACACCTTCGCCGTAATCTAGTTAATTAAATGATGATGTATCGTTAATATGACAATAATATATACCTCTCTATTATTTCTCTTATTTTCTTACACGTGGCAACATTTCCTTCCCACAATAATGAGAATCTCTTTGTCTCCACATCTCCCATAACCCTTGAAACTCTTACTCTACTCGAAGTGACGTTAATAATGAGAATCTCTTTGTCTCCGCAACTCCCGTAACTTCCGAAACTCTTGCTCTTCGCATCTCCCGTAATCTCCGAAATTCTTGCTCTATTCAAAGCGGCGTTACGATCTCTTATTCCTCATACCCTCTTTTTTTTTTCTTCTTTAATAATGGGAATTTTTTCGTCTCCGCTTGAAGTGGCATCATGGTACGATCTCCTGCTCCTCCTTCTCCTCCTCCTCCGATCCCTAAATCTCTTTTTGCGTCGTAATCATTGATCTAGATTTTTTTTCATAATTTCTCGCTTAAAATCGTTGCTTTTTTAAATTTATCAAATAAAACATTCATTTTTTGTTTAATTTGTGGCAATTTTGGTATTTTAGGGTTTAATAGGTTACCATGCATTTGAATTTGACAAGCTCCGAAGAGATGTGGGAAGGCATCGGTCGCGGTAAATAAGAAGACAATATTGGTCTACATTATCATCTTATTTTAAAAATTTATTAGTATTTTTTTCTTTTCTTGTCCTAGATGATGATACATTTTGTGGTTTTGATGCGAATTCTATAGGAGAAGGTTGTGAATCCGTTGTTCGAGAATAGACCGAAGCAATTTGGGATCGGCAGGGCCCTACCGTTGAAGAGAGACCTCACCTGCTTCGTAAAGTGGCCGAAGGTGGTATGGATCTAGCGGCAGGGGAGGATCCTCAAGCAGAGGTTGAAGGTGTCACGCCCCGGGGACGAAACTGCGACCCGGGCTCTCTAATAGATCCGCCATCTGTACGGAAACTGCCGTACAGACGAAGCGTCTAACCTGTAGAAAGAATCAACTACAGTATACAGATATCAGAGCTGAAAGTAAACTACTAAAACTGAAATCCAAACACCGTACAACTGAAAATAAAAACAATATCCATCTCCCAAATTCGATCATATAAAGAGTCCTCTGATACAAAAACCCAAAAGGGATATATCTCCAAAAACATCAGTGTACGAGCTCTCAATACAAATATCCTCACTACATCAGTCTCTCAAACTGTAAAATAAGGTACAACTCTATACCTCACAACAAAGGTCTCTCAACAGAGGAAAAAGAAGTAAACTAATCTACTGAAGCTCTCCTCTGAAGGGGTACCGCTACACTCCAACGACGGGTAGGGAACTAGCTCGCGACTCCCTCGCCTCGGTCAGAAGGATCAGCAACTGGAACAACAGGAACAGGAGAAGAAGTTCCTGGGGAAAAAGACACCACGACGGGTGTGAGAACTACTTCCCACAGTAGTTCTCAGTAGGTGCCGTCAACAAGCCCAACGGTCTGCCCACTAAGTCTACTAGAGGCATAAGATAACAGTGCAATGAAATCTGAACAAGAAAAGCTGGAGCTACTCTACAGCTACCATACCTCTATCTAGATACTCAAAAAGTGGAACAGATGAAAGTAAAAGAGACCACTCGCACCCAAGGTGCTCAATAGACCCAATCGAACTGACTGCCTCATAGGGTCCAGTCAAGCCTGCGCCTGTCGACTAGGAACGCGCCTGCCCACTACCACACATCCCCATGAGGACGGGATTTACGTGGGGCGTCCTGCCCGACTAACTCACCCCTCGCGCAAAACTGCCTCAACAGGCCCATCGTATCCACAGCGGCATCTCAAGGACGCGACTCTAACTGAGGAAAACGGCGCGGCATAGAGTATCACAAATTGGCATAAGCAGGCTATAGTCAAAAACCACGCTCACTCCCAGAACGGTAGGACTCAAGATCCCCAAATATCTCGCACAACAGTTGGAGCACTCTCTACGACTCAGCTGATCAGCTCACACGGAACACGAGACACTAGCCTCTCCAACAGCTCGCAGCACAAGGCACACTGGCTGGAGGTACTCCACAGCCAGGAACGACCCACAACTCAAGCTAACAATACTGGTCGGACAACACTCAACGACCTGGGATCACCGTTAACCCCAACGGTTCCCAACAACACTGGCCGGAAGATACTCGACGGCCCGGGACTACCGCCTGCTCAACGGCTCCCTCCCACGACAGCGCAACAGGGATACTAGACCTCCCGGGACTACCGTTTACCCAAACGGCTCCCGGCACAGATAAGCAACCCGCTACAACTACCAGACTCCACTCTGCTCCCAAGCACGAGTGCAAACGCATCCCACACTAAAAGAAAATCCCGACCTCTCGGCCCACTACCCGGGCGAGGATAACACTATGTCCAGGGATAGAAAAACAGTGTGGGTGTCTAAACATAAATAACCCTAGCCCAAGTGAGGGTTTTCTACTGGTCTGGTTACACATGCAACATATGACGGGGGTGCTAGGTCAAGTTCCAAGATAGCTGTATTAACAGATGATAAAAGGAATAACCATTCCAACAATGTAGCATGCTACACAAGGAAATAAACTATCATGCATAGTCCTACATCAATAGAATTAATGTACAGTCCATAAAACTTGGAGATAAGGCCACCCACCTCGATTTGCCACCAATTGCTCGTAGACACTTGCAATTGGCCTCCACGCGATCCGCACGCAAAACGATGATCGCTGCTGGAGTCCGCACGCAAAACGGAGCACGCCGCCGGAGTCCGCACGCAAAACGGTGCACGGTGCCGGAGTCCGCACGCAAAACGGAGTCCGCACGCAAAACGGAGCACGCCGCCGGAGTCCGCACGCAAAACGGTGCACGGTGCCGGAGTCCGCACGCAAAACGGAGTCAGCATGCAAAACGGTGCACGGTGCCGGAGTTCGCACGCAAAACGGAGTCCGCACGCAAAACGGTGCACGGTGCCGGAGTCCGCACGCAAAACGGTGCATGGTGCCGGAGTCCGCACGCAAAACGGAGTCCGCACGCAAAACGGTGCACGGTGCCGGAGTCTGCACGCAAAACGGTGCACGATGCCCAACACATAAAAGAGCAAGAGGGTCAATTACAGACTAAAAGAACGCTCCAAAAACTGTATAAAAATACAGAAAAACCAACACACGGGACCTACCCGATTGCGCCGCCGTCGCCGAAACGCTCCGCCGGGCGACCTCGCACGCAAAACGAGGTCCACGACGCGCCGCCGCACCTCACGCAACCTCCTCCCTCACTCCCTCTCGCTCTCGGGTGCAGAAGAAAGAAAGAAAGGGAGAAAAATCGCTTGCGGGGGAGGAAGAAGAAGAAGAAAAGAAGGGAGAGAGGGAAGGGTGGTCCACGGCCCACGGTGCACGGTGCACCCGCCGGTCCACCGCACCCATGCGGGTGCACCCGGTCCAGGCAGCGAAAGGCGGGGCCACGTGGCCGCGCCTCTGCGCGCCACGCGGCCGCGCAGTCCGCGCGCCACATGGGCGCGTGACACCGCGCTGCCCACAGGCGCGGGACACGCGCCCGTGACACGGGCGGACTCCCCCGCGCCCGCGCGGGCGCCAACAGGGGTCCGCCACCTGGCGGCCCCCACGTGGCCCGCGCAGGAGGCGCGCCTCCCTGAGCACCTGACGCGCCTGCTGCGCGTACCTCGAGCCCTGTGCCGCACCTCGGGATCCGCGCCGCTTCCGTGCCGCGTCGCCTCGGTTTGCGTGCAGCGTTGTCTCGAAAAACGCGCACGTCTACCGGGCTCCAAATCTAACAAATAAATAGTCCATTCTTAGCGATTTCGCGCGCTGAGTCCAAAAACGATGTCTGTTTCTCCAAATTCTCGTCCAAACATTTGTCGAATGCCCCCGGGTAGCCCACTGATCCGGTTTTCCGCACAGGGTCCAAATCTGAAGCCCGATTTGCCGAATTTTAACTCTAAAAATTCCCGAAGGCGACCGGAGAGGTAATCTTTTATCCAAACTTCGCCCGGAGTCCAATTTTGACATCCGAATCGCGCGAAACCACCTCTAAACACCCGACGGGTCATCCAAATTCCCACGGGGTCTCCTTTTAAGCACGAAGTCCAACACTTGTGTCCAAAATGCGCGCAAACACCACCGACACATCACGCAGGCCTCCAGTGATGCAACTAAATCCCAAATTGCATCACAAATTCATTTCTTGGGCCCGACAAGCGCACATACACTCCCAACGGCCCCTAAAAGCTGCCAAACAACCGGCAAACCCTACGCGGGAGATTCCGGGACCTCACAGAAGGTGCCTCCAGCAAAGAAAAAGTTTTGAGTTTATTCTTTGCCTTTATAATATTATCTTATTATTATTATTATTATTATTATTATTATTATTATTATTATTATTATTATTATTATTATTCAACAAACTATAAAGAAAATGAATAAACTCAAAACTTTTTTTTTTGATAATAGGCGATAAGACGGATTGAATTAAATCAAATCAATATGGGATCATAAGCAATATAAATTTGATGAGATAACATGCTACAAGATTTCATGAGCTCTTTTTTTCTATTCAAATTTTTATTTTTTATTCTTTTTTTAAATTCGTAATAGAAAATTTAGATGACACGGGTAATATGAATGTCTACATATCTACATAAAAATCATTACAGTTATTTATTATTTACAGTAGTTTAATTTTTAAATTTTAAAATAATTTACTTATTTACAGTACAAACAATACACTTATATTATACGTTTGTCTTTATTTGATGTTTAAAATTTTTGTTTACATCAATAATATCTATCCGCCGCAAAGCGCGGGTACTTCACTAGTATAATAATATTGAGGTTGATAATGCAAAAATAATTAAAACTCTACACTATTACCGTATCAGCTACAAATCATCATTAAATTAAATCGATAAAATTGTACCATAGAATTATGGAAAATTTGAGAAAAAAATTAAAATAAATTAAAATTTGAAAATGAAAGTGTCACTTTTCTGCTAGTTTGAGGGCCACGTGTGCAATTTAACTGAAAAAATAAACATCCACATAAATACTACATATAGGAAAATACTATGTGTACACCCCATCCGGTATGTACATTCTACACCCTCACCCATCCAATGGGTAAGGGTGTGAAAAGGGGTCACATCAAGTGACCCCAAAGGTACCCCATCCATTGGATGGGTGGGATGTAGGATATACACCCCTTTCGGGGTGTACATATAGCATTACCCCTACATATATTACCAAAATGACCGTCCATCTACCCACCAGCCACATAAACAAACGGTTCAGATTCTCCCATGTGCTCTCTCTCATAAAAATATCTCTTTCTGCTGCCGCAATTCGCGAGTCTCCCGCCCCAGTGGCTGCCCGTCGCCGCCCCCCTGCCCCTAAAATCCCAATCTCCGAACCCATCTCTCTGTCTCCTGCCTCGCCTGTTATCCAAAAGCCAAACCATAATTTTATTATAGTTTCCTACTAATTTTCAAAAAATATTCCCCTCAGCCTTACCCTCCCTCCCCTCTTTTCAAATCGATTGCTTCCTTGCGTAATACCCCGCTCAAAAACCCCACCCAATGCCCTTTCACGTCGCTTGCCCGATCACTTGGTTGGTTACCTACATCCTCTCTCTCTCTCTCTCTCTCTCTCTCTCTGATCGTTTCTGTTTTTGCAGTCGGCGCATCTGCGATTGTGAACTGGGCTGCCCGGGTGGCCTCCGGAGGGCGCGGGAGACGATCGGGTTCTTAGAGGAGATCTCGTGGGTCGAGGAGTTCCTGCGGGACCCATGGATACTCAGGAAGCCTGCCGGCCTGGCTACCGTCCAGGTCGCCGTTCCCAAGGTCTTGCCGGTGCCGCCGCCGCCGCCGTCCCTTCAGACGGACGATGGGGGCGGTGGCATCGGCGGCGGCAGCGGAAGAGGCGTTGGCAGTGACGGTGATGGTGGCGGCAGTGGCGGTGCTGGGGATGGAAACGGCGTAGGGGAGGAGAGCGCCTGGGCAGCATCCGTGCGGGCTCGGCGGGCCGAACTGCAGCGGCAGGCGGCCGCTGCCTCAGTGGCCGCCGAGGATTACGTGCGGAGGTTGGAGGCTGGCGGCGCCCCTGCGGTAAGCTCTTCTTGTTCTTCCTCTTCCTTGGAAGTTGTTGGTTCTGAAGGAGAAAACTGCTGTCTTGAGACGATCACCAAGAGCATTTTAGCTCTTCTTGTTATACCACCCTGTCTGTGTTCTTTGGTGGTGAATTCATTTGTCACCAAGGTTATAATGAGCTTGTCAAGTCAAGTTGAAGCTTCTTGATCTCTTTACCTTCTTGGCCGCTCCCCTTTGTTTCGCGCGACCGTGGTAGTGATCTAAAATTTTTTCTGGCAAGTTTTGGATTAGTATAAGAACAGATTTCATACTGCTGAAGTTATCAGTAGATCTAGCAAGCATTTCAGACACGGACTCATATAGAGAATTCTTAAAGAATTTACAATTGTGAACAAGCATGCTGTTCTCTCGATTCTTTGACATATCATTGTTCCCGTATGTGTAATTTCATGTCTTTCCCAGAGCGGTACCACAACTTAAGGCTTTTTCATTGTTGAATGCCGATTAGAGTGCATCCATTGCCTAAGTGTTTCTATAAAAGTTTTTTGTGTCTTCTAAAGACCACTTCCAGCTACAGAAGGAATTGTTACCCTATTTTTATAATCAATTCTCTGCAACTTATTATCTAATGGCGCCAACTGTTACTAATCATTTCTTGTTCCATTTTCTGTAATAGCTCTCATCCAAATTTACCAATGTTTTAGGTGTCTAACTGGCACGGACTCATGTCGTTCAGCAGTCTAACTTCTTTCATCCAAATCAACGGGTGTTTTAGGTGTCTCGACAACTAGCACTTACTCATGTTGATCAGCAGTCTCACTCCTTTCATCCAAATCAACTGAAGTTTTAGGTGTCTTGACAACTGGCAAATACTCATGTTGATCAGCAGTCAGCATTGTGTGCATCTCATGGTGTCATGTCAACATGCAGTTATGCCCTTACTGCTGCTGGCACAGTAACTCTGTGCTTACACACTTTGGCACAAGATTTTTATCTTTTTTCTGGCAACGCTGCTGCCTAACAGTTCTTAAATGTGCTTTTATCTAAACTTTTCTACTCGTTAGGTGGACTTCCTTGCTTGCTTCAAAGACTTTCATAGCAGCAATACAACATTATATTAAACTGAGGATTAAGATTTGGGTATATGGAATTCCTTCCAAATCATCACTTTATTTGATTGTGATCTTTACCTATTCTTGTTTTTCACGTCATCAAATTCTCATTAATATTTTTTTTGAATGTGTGTGAAACAAGGGTTACAAATTGGGAATTTCAACTTTTGTCCAAACTAACCCTTCATTTCATTGAATTCAGATCATATAAATGCATAAATAGTAGAGTAAGGAATTTGAAAAACATCTTTGAATTTATTTTTGTTGAGAAATTTGCAAAGGGTGCTTTCTAACAGTTTACCATGTCAATGACATATTGAGACGGTACGGGATGGTCAGTATGGTCAGAGTTGCCTGTGTTGACTTGCACTTAATTGTTGAAATCAAAATCTCTCTCTTGAGGGGAACAACTTCTGCACATGTGTTTTTCTCCTACTCCAACTTGTCAATATGTAAGATGTCTTAAATCAGTTTTGGCTATTGTCTGCCTGTACATGCTAGACACGAACAAATATGGTATGCCTTACCTCTTTAGGAAAACCATTTGATTGATTAATATGAAACAATAAATGGTAGATTGTTAGCCCAAAAAAATAGATTTGCAAGCTTAACATCTTTGGTATGCCTAAAAATGAGATTACATCTTTTGCAAGCTCTCATTTTCACCTGCCTTGTTATTTGGGGTGGAAACGAGCCGAACTTGAGCGAGCTTTTACCTCTGCTCAAGTTTGGCTTGAAATTAATTTCGAGCCTAAATTTAGGCTCAAGCTCTACTTGAAATTAATTCAAGCCAAACTCGAACAAGCCTAACTTCGAGCTCGAGCGAGCTCAAGACCTAAACGAACCACTTGAAATTCTTGACATTATGCAATCTATAATTTTCATAGGACATTATCTAGAATTTAATACAAAAACATATCTAATAGTTTAACATGCAAAATAAATGCATGAAATACGGTATTATAATATTAGAAAAAACGATTTATGAGTTGATATATCTAATCTTGTAACGAATGTCTATTTCTATTTGTATTTTTGTTTCAGCCTCTCGTGTCTTTTTTTTTTCGTCTTTAATCTTCATATTATTCTTTTTCATCTATGTAGTCAAAAAATGAATAAATTATATAAGCAAGCATTAGACTGAACTATCCAATCATATGTAACTAAAATAAGACTATACGAGATAGTGCAATATTGTAGTTTTACCTAATTCATGTGCTGCATAAAGATATTCTCAGTAATCAAGGTAAAAGAGATAAAATAATACCTCATCAACAAAATGAGGGAGTCACTGTGCTCGCGGGAGGAGAGGGTCTTGGTGGCGTGTGGGAAGATGGCGGCGCTGAGGGATCGGAGGGCGGAGAGACGATGGTCGAGGATAAGGGTGGCGTCGAGGCTGCGGTAATGGTGGTTGAGAGCGAGGTGGATCTTGGTGTGCCTAAAGAGGGAGTCGCTGTGCTTGTAGGGGGAGAGGGACTTGGCGGCGGGCGGGGAGAGGGCGACGTCGAGTGATCGGAGGGCAACGACGGCGTTGAGGCTGCGATGACGGCGGTCGAGGAGGTCGGCAACGGCGGTGTTGAGGCTGCAGCGACGGCGGTCGAGAAGGTTGGCAACGACGGCCTCGAGGCTGCTGCCGAGGAGGTTAGCGACGACAACATCGAGGCTGCGGTGATGGGAATTGAGAGCGAGGTGGATGTGTAACTCGGCGTTGTAGTGCACCGGTTTTCGCTAAAGTGATAAAGTGTGGATAAGATACCTTAAGCATATTTAAAAATGGGGGTAAAATGAGCTAGAGCAAGTTTGGTTCGAAGTAAAAGGCATCCGGACCAAAGTTGAGTTGGAAAGCGAGCTTGGAAAACCAAAGTCTGTGAAAAGCTACAAGTGTTTCATGGCGTACCGGTATCTCAAGGCACGTACCAGAACCCCATTGAAGGCTGAAAATTCCAGCTCTCGGGTTTTGAGGAATCAGAGGAGACGTACCGGAACCGGAGTCCGCGTACCGGTACCTCAACCCATGTATCGATACCCCAAACCCCTGACAGGACGTGCAGAGTGGGTTAACCATGGTTAGTGTGGGGGTTTAAGTCGGGTTAGCCCAGCTTAAAACACATCCCCCTCTCATAACAAACCTCATTTTCCACCCCTCCTCATTTCTCTCTTCTCTTTCTCTCTCAAGAAACTTGGGAGAGGAAACCCTAGCTTGGAGAATTGAAGGGATTGATCTCTTGGGAGGCAAGAGATTTGAAGGAGGCTTCCAAAGGAGGTTCTTGGAGCTAGAAGGAGGTTCTTCTCCATGTTTTGGGGCAAGAACAAGAGGTAAACTTCTAGGGTTTAAGCATTTTCGAGTTTTATGGGCTTTAGAAGAAAACTATTGATCTTTTATGAGTCTTTATCCCGTTTTTAGGGATCTTCTTGGAGAAATAGTGGATCAAGCCCAAGTTCTTGCAAGAGAATACAAAGATGGGTGATTTCACCAAAAAGGGTGAATTCATCTCTTTTTCCTTTACTTTTCTATGATTTAGAAGCATAGTGTAAGAGTAAATGCATTTAGTGCATGTGTATGTGTAAAAATTAGGGTTTTAGCCCTAAGTGGTAAAAGTGGATTTCAAGATTTAGCCTTGCATATATGTGAACAAGAAAATTTAGATGGAGGTTACTTTTGCATGGAAATGGACTTAGGAAAAACCTAGGTCAAACTTTGTGTGTTATGGAACTTAGGAGAAAGCCCAAGTTGAATTGCGTGGCATTGGATTTAAGAAGAATCTTAAGTCAAAATCGAGTGGCATGGAACTTAGGGAAAACCTAAGGCAAAGCGTATAGAGTATAAACTCATATAAAAATATAGAGTCAATGAACTCTAGGATTAGTGTGGTATGAAAACATAGAGTTAATGAACTTTAGGTGAAGTGTAATATGACAATATAGAGTCAATGAACTCTAGATTGAATGTGATATGAGAACATAGAGTCAATGAACTCTAGCTTAAGTGTAATATGACAACATAGAGTCAATGAACTTTAGATTGAATGTGATATGAGAATATAGAGTCAATGAACTCTAGATCAATAGTGGTATGAGAACATAGAATCAATGAACTCTAGGTCAAGAGTGATATGAAAACATAGAGTCAATGAACTCTAGATTAAATGTGATATGAGCAAATTGGTGTCTTTGGGACATTGTGGCACCCTAAGGTTTTAAACATAGGGTTAATGAATAAATATAAGTGTCACGCCCTAGGGTCGAAATTGCGACCCGGGCTCGCTAACAGATCCGCCACCCATACGGGAACCCTGTATAGGCGAAGCGTCAAACCTGCAAAAGATAGTCTAGCAGCTAACAAATATCAGAGCTGAAATAAAAGCTGTTAAAATAAACCTCAAATCTACTGTACAACTGTATACATCCAAAATACTACTCAACTACAAAAGAGTAAACTAAAATATACAAATCCAGTGTACAGGATAAAAGCCCACAATTCGGGCAAATGGTATCTCTAACTCACCAAAATAAAAAAATACGGGTAGGGATCTAACTCGCAACTCTCTTACCACAATCCAACGAACCGGCAGGTGTAGGGGTTGGAACATAAGCCTCTGCAAAAAGGAACACCCAGTGGGTGTGAGAACTACATCAACAAGTAGTTCTCAGTGGGTATCGTCTCCAAGACCAACGATCTACCCACTAAGTCTACTAGAGGTAAGATAACACTATCATGTAAGAAAACAGATATGAAAGCTGGTAAGAAATTTACAGCTATCATGCCTTTTATCTACTATGCTCAATAAATAAAGGGTAACAAGAAATGCAACCACTCGCTCTCGAGGTGCTAATAAAATCCAATCACAATGACTGCCTCATAGGGTCCAGTCAAGCCTGCGCCCACCTACTACCGCTATCCACACCGGGCAGGAGTTACGTAGGGCGTCCCACAAGGACTGCATCGACGTCGCGCGAGAACAAAGTAACAAACCCAGCTTCGGAGTGGCACTTGAGTGAAGCGACCCCACCGAGAAAGTCAGCGCATCACAGTCGAGCTCAATACGTCTCATGCAGGCTATAGTCCAAAACAACGATCAACCAGATCGGAAAAGCTCACAATGCCCCAAATAACTCACAACAAAGGTTGGAGGGCTCTTAACGACTCAAATCTCAAGTGCTCACAAGGTCAAATAATATCATTGTCACGATCGAAAATACTATAATCAATACTCGGCCCCCAGGCGCGAATATAAGTGCAACCTATAGAACTCAGATCACTCAGACCCTCCACTCGGGTGAGAAGTAATATATGAAGTCAATGAAAAAATGACGGAATTAGGAAAACCATTTTGTAGAAATTCTGATTTGAGAAAACCTTTTTGCAAAATTTGGATTTAAGAAATCAGTTTGAAATAAGCATTTTCAAGTGTCTTTTAGTCAAAACGGTGTATCCAAAACATTATGGGTTCGAGGTCACGTTTTCACAAATTTCCAAGCAACTAGCAGGTTCATTAGATATACCAACAGCTAGCTAAACATGCAAGAAACTATCTGATAGACATAAAGGGGAGTCCACTGATTTTGGAAGAAATCCAACCCACCTGGCGAACTCTCCAACCAGGGAAGAAAGCCGAATCGCGGCTAGGCACAACCCTCAGCCAGGGAATCCTCGCGTGGCGAAACACCCAACTCAACCCTCAGCCAGAACCAACACAAGCACCAAAACCCACACCAGGGAAGAAGAAGGAGAAGAAGAAGAAGTCCACAGCCAAGTCTAGCTCATCGACTCACAGCACAATCCCTCGGCCGAGTCCCAAAACATCAACCGACTCAACCCTCCAGAGGAAGTAGAAACCTCAACAACCAAGCTTTATAGAAAAGAATCCCAACAAAAAATATGTATGAAGCCTCTGCATCTAAGGGTGAAAGATCACACAACCTCCAAGAAACCACAAAACAAACACACCTACCTCGATCGTCCTGTAAATCCAACCCGAAACTCGGCTCGTCCACTTGCACAGTCCTCGTGCGATCCGCTCCCTCAAGACAAAGCTTCAGAAGCACGATCGGTCGCCTAAGGTGCCCAAACAGGTTGAGGGGATAAAGTCCTGCTCCTGCTGCCTCTCCTCCAAAGGCTCAAGGGAAGCTTTGAGGGGGTTAGGTGAGGGAAATAGGTTCCAAACAAAGAGAAAGGCCCCAAAAAAATCCCCTTTTGAGTCCTCTTATAGGGAAAAATAGTTTCGGGTAAAACGGACCTGCGGATCAACGACAAAACTAATCTGGATCTAGCACTATCCAGATATTTTCGGGCGTCCTAATTGAGATTCGAGCGCTCGGGGAACCAGGGCTCGAATTGGCTCGGCTCGGCTCATTAGCTTGGCTCCACGAGCTGATTTCGGCTCACCTGAATTTAGGGTTTCGGGCTCCTAGAACCATGATTCGGGCGCCCGAATTCTTAGAAACATCAGTTTCCATGAATTCGCCCTTCCAGTGCCCGTTTTTGCGTCAATTTCGCGCGAAACGGTTTCCGCTTGATTCGACCATCTCCAGATACGTCTGTCAGCTAACTGCGCATGTCCGCAAGGCCCCGAGCTACCAGAACACTACAATAAGTGAGTTTGGTGTCTATGGAACATTTTGTAATCCTAGAGTAAAGAACTTAGGGACGAATGTGTAAGTTGAGTAAATAAAAGAACTCTAACTTGAAGTGGTGTCCTTGGGGCATCCTAGCTATTCTAGAGTTAATAACCTAGGGTAAAAGAGGAAAGTAAAAGAGAATAAAAATGACACATTCGGATTTGGGACTCGTAATTTGGGAGGTTTGAGCTGATGCCGACTCCCCGGGCATGGGCTTTTTAGGCGAGTTACTTCCGAAAGGTTAAAAAGAATACAAAAAAGTTATGTAAATACACTTTCGGATTTGGGACTTGTAATTTGGGAGGTTTGCGCTGATGCCGACTCCCCGGGCATGGGCCCTGTCACGTCCCGAGACCGCCTATTTGGTCAGTTCGGGCATGCTAACAGACCCGCCAATCGGGTTTGACTTGTCCATACCTGAAAGGAACGATCGATAACTCAACGTCAATAAGCGCAATGAGAATACATGCATATCGGAGTAAAACTTACTCTAAATTAAAAATTCAACTTTAAATATAAATACAACTGTTAAAGTTGAAATGAATACTTGAATGAATATTTGATATGTATAACAATTAGTTACAATTTTTTTTTTTCCTCACAGTACAATGTTCACTCGAATAAGCCAAAAAGGTATATGGACCACTAGACCCGCTAAGTCTACTATTCTGCTGGGCCCTTGCCCCTCTGTCGTGATCCTCATCGACTATACTTGGTCCTGAAAAAGTGGAAACCAACGATGTCACGCCCTGAGACCGCTAATTTGGATAGTTCGGGCACGCCAACAGACCCGCCAATCGGGCATGACCTCTCTATACCCGAAAGGAACGGTAACAACCATCTCAATGAAAGCAAGCGATCAGTGAGGAATAATATCAGAGTATAAACCACTACTAACTAAAAACTTTCATTCATTTAACAAACAGTTTAAGCATGCAAATGAAAGCAATAACATGAGTGAACCACAATATAAGATTTAATACATTTTCTCTCTCAACTTGTATTTAAACAAATATTACATTTTATATCATTTTCCTAACAATACATAGTTCACTCAAGTACAAAATGGTGACAACTGATAGACCCTCTAGGCCTCTATGCTGCTGGGCCCTTGCCCCTGCTGTATGCCTCACGGGATGTACCTGGACCTGTAAAAATAGTCACCAATAGAGTGTGAGAACTACGAATAGTTCCCAGTGAGTTCATCCACCGAGAAACATGCTCTATCCCTCTTGGTCCAATGGAAGTATTAGTAGTAAGATAATAGAAAAATTGTAAACCTTTACACTAGCATGTTGATATCCATATAAAAATGAATGCCACTACACTGCCTGTGTATACTCAATGTCCCAATGCTACCATCTCAAGCCAAACTAGGCTACTATCCATAAGCTCGGCCATTATGCCGCTAGAAAGGGTCACATCTAACCCGACCACCTTGGCCACTCTACTTGTTCATTTTGATTGCTTTTAATTCCAACAAAAGTATCTCGTTCGACGGGTCTCTACCCTAAGGAGGCGCTCCCAATTGACGAGTCTCAAATCGAGGGTACATTCACATTACCATTTTATCTTTATATTCTTTTCCATCTTTACTTGCCACAACCCCTACTTAGCCTGCTAGCTAATTAGGTTCAGACTCTCTAATCGGTGGGCTCATGGCATCGAAGGTGATCGACATCGCCGTGCCCGCCAGTCACTTGGAGTCGAGGGGGATCGACATCTCCAAGCACTGCACTGTCACTTGGTGTCTGTCGAGGGGGATCGGCATCACCAAGCACTATATAGGGAGTCGAGGGTGATCGACATCTCCCCTGGGAGTCGAGGGTGATCGGCATCTCCCGCCACTATACTGGGAGTTGAGAGTGATTGGCATCTCTCGCCGAGCTATTCAGAAATGTTGCAACATTTACCACTGTCTCTCCCTAGGTCCCACGACTCTAGGACTAGAACATATGCCTTTTACCTTCCTCTTTACCTTTTCTCTTTTACTTTTCTTTTTTATTCTAGGTTATTAACTCTAGGATAGCTTGAGTGCCCTTAAGACACCAATTTAAGTTAGGGTTTCCTGTACATTCACATTCACAATCCACATGCCACTTGGCACTAATTTCATCTTAGTTGCTTTAAACACTTTAAGCTTTCCTTTAGCCTTTACTTCTTTCTTTCATTCATTTACTCACTTATACTTATTTCTTAACCCTATGTTTACAACCTTAGGGTATCACGATGTCTCGAGGACACCAATTGTCCAAATTACCTTTGGCCTAGAGTTCATTAACTCTATATTCTTATCTCTTATTCAACCTTGAGTTCTTTAACTCTATGTTGTATTTCCTCATTAACCTAAGAGCTCATTGATTCTATGTTCACATTTCATATTCAACCTAGAGTTTTATTAACTCTATGTTCACATTTCACATTCAACCTAGAGTTTCATCAACTCTATGTTCTTTTTTTCTTTTAGCTTAGAGTTTTGTTAACTCTATATTTTTATGCCACATTTAACCTAGAGTTCATTAACTCTATGTTACCAATTTTAGAGTTTATACTCTACTTGTTCACCTTAGGTTTTCTTTTCCTAAGATCCATGCCACTCAATTTAAGACTTAGGTTCTCATTGAGTCCAATGCTGTATGTTTCAACCTAGGTTTTCTCCTACTTTCATATCCATGCAACTTTGACCAAGCTTTATCCTAAGTCTATTCTCATGCAAGGTAATCTATATCTAGGTTTTCTTGATCATATATATATATATACAAGGCTAAACCTTGATATCCATTTTACCTTTTAGGGTCAAAACCCTAAATCTCATACATGTAGTCTTGCACTAATTACATCTACTCTTACACTATGCTTCTAAATCATAGAAAAACAAAGAAAAAGAGAAGTGGTTCACCCATTTCGGTGAAATCCCCCACCTTGATGTGTTCTTTGCAAGAACTAGGGCTTGATTTCTTGTTCTTCAAGAAAAACCCCTAAAATATAGGTTAGAATCCAAGAGAGGTCATTAGAAACCCTTTTGGAATCCAAAAATCCAAAAACCTCAAATTTTTGAAAAACCCTAAAAACTCACCTCTTGATTTCTTGCTCAAGAGAGGTGGAGAGAGGTTCTTTTTCCTCCTGGAGTGTTCTCCCAGCGATCCTCCTCCGTTTTGTAGCCTTGAAGAAGATCAAAACCCCCAAATAACTCCCCGCCAAGCTAGGGTTCTTTCTCTTTTCTAGAGAGAGAAAGAGAGGAGAGAGAAAGTGAGAGAGGGTGAGAGAGGAGGTATGAGGTTGGGGAAGGGTCCCCCAGCCCTTATATACATGGGCCCTAACAAAAATTACAAAACTGCCACTTTCTAGACCTTTCAGCCCGCGATGGTCCAAACTCTTTTCCCACGGTCCGGACCCCAAACGTAGGTTTTCAGCGCACCAAAACAGTCCGGACTCTTTTCCCACGGTCCGGACTCTTCTGCAATGACATCATTTCTGCACCTTGTTTTTCCTCTCATTTTTGCTTTGGAACTTCGATTTTCGTTCCGTTTTCTCTCCAAATAAAATCCTACACAACCGAAACTCCTACACATTTCCAACGCTTCCAAAAACCTTTCATATTAAAATTTTATAATTATTCCTTCTCGAAATAATCAAATCCTCAAAACATAACTATTCTTCAAATTTTTCGTTTTCGCTCTACGAGACCGTAAACCCCACGGAATCATTCCGACATGCTCGGAATTCATTTCTAACATACCCACAACCATTTTGACCGTTCCAGGGTTGATTTTAACCCAATTTCCATTTCGGAACTTATTTTAAATTCCGGTTTCAACTCACTTTTGGCCCGAACGCTTTTTACTTCGAACCAAACTTGCTCTAACTATTTTTAAACGTATTTTTAAACACGTTTAGGGCATCTTATTCGCACTTGGTCATTTTAGCAAAAGTCGGGGCACCACATCCCTCCCTCCTTATAGGAGTTTCGTCCGCGAAACTAAAATTGCAACTCGACTCGAAATTGGTCGAATAAAGGGAGTTTCGCCCCCAATACTGGGCCTATTGCGTGTCATCACTGGGCATCATATTGCCCGCTAGACAATTCCACACGAACCTCTCGTTCGTGAATCTAACTTAACCTCGCGAAAATTCTAGACCTTGCATCTTGTTGACTTAACCAATTAGGTGAAGGGTGCGACCGAGCACTTTCTCCTCCAATCACCACTAACAACTTAGTCTCGACTTGCGGAATTTCTTGACAATTTTGCAGTCATTCTTTCGCAACAAGGCTGCATTCGCAGCCAATTACATTAATCACATTCCTCCGCCGCTCCATTTACTCGACATGGAGGGCAAAAACCAATCCACACTCTCGGTGTACTAAAAGCCTCAAGGCTCACACGTGGCTTCCCACGTTCCCGGGTCATCGCTCGGACTACCGCCCCGACCGGCCTCTATCATGCGCCGTCCTCAGGTCACGGGCCGCTGTCACTCACAACCGACCACGCCTGCCCACACGGCTACAGGCTCCACAGTCCTCATACATGGTCAAGGCACGGTTCGTCCCCCAACGAACCCACTAATCGTCGTCACGCGACTACTACGCTCCACCGAGCAGTACCCACTCGCTAGTCGTCATCCTACGACCGGAACACGCTATCGACTCTTGTCACACTTAGCAAACGCTAAAGTGCTACTTAACCAGCCCTTATTGGCTGAACGGTACTTGTGCTCCATGAGCACCTAAGCGGTTGAGCGTCCTACACCCCTACGCCACCTCGCACAATCTAACAGTGTTAAGCAACTTGCTTAAACATACCTACGGCTCATGTGCACTCCCCCCGAATTTGGGCTGAGGCACCACAAGAACGATTCACCAACTTAGTGATCGATACGCAAACTCTACGGTGGCAACTTCTGCCATTCTATCGATCCGTCGGACTGGCGCCCCAAAACTCCTGCTCTATCGGGAGGTTCTCAAATCTCGAAACCTACTCTGGGCCTCTCACTAACGCCACTATGTGGCAATTCAGCCACAATCGATACGTCATGCGTTCGCAATCGCCATCAGGAGCGAATTTTCGCCTCCCGATCCGCAAATCTTTCTTGCCCTATGTGATGATCCGGATCTCCGCGGAGGTTTTGCAGTGTGATCAGCGCCTTCTGGAGGCCTATTTTGGGTGATGGAGATGGTTGTGCGCAAATCGGACCCCAGGATTACACCCAGCGCGAAAATTGGATCAAGTTTACTTATTCGGAGGCCTTCGTTGAGAATTAGAAGTGGATTTTGGCAAAACGGACGTCGAATTTGGACTAAGTGCGCGAAAACGGTCGAAATCGGCTATTTGGATGTATTTTTTGGGATCCGGACGCTCTAAAACGGACTTCGAGCACTTGGTTACTGTTCCGGGCAGGCCGGGCACCGCCGGCGGCGGCGGGCAGCGCCGGAGCGCGGCGGCGCGACCGCGGGCAGGCGTAGGGCCGCCGTGGGCAGGCGCGTGCACCGGGACCAGTGAATCTATGCACGTGCCACGTGGCAGCACGGGATTGGCCGGGCCGTGCCAATCGCGGCATGATTGGCGGGGCGGCGCCACGTGGCGCCTCCTGATTGGCTAACATCTTTCGGAAGACCCGGCGCGTGAACCGCCGCGTGGACCGTGTGGGCCACGTGGCGCGCTGCCATTGGCTGGTGCAAGCCGCCGCACGTGCACCGGGCGCACGGAGCACCAATGAGCGGGACGCGTGGTAGCCATCCGCCAGCGAGCGGGGGAGCGGGGCCGCGCGGATGCGTGCCGCGTGGCGTCGCGGGTGACGGGCCGGCCCGTTACTATAGCAACAAGGAGGCAGTCTTCTTCTTCTTTTCCTTGGATTTAAAAGGGATTTCTTCACCACCTTTGAGCTCTTTTGGAGAGTGATTTTTCTGGGGGATTTCTACCAGAGTTCCATCTACATCTCCACTCCAGAGCATGAATTTTTGGGGATTTTTGAAGGCCCTTTGATCATCTTCTTCATCAACCTTTGAGGACATCACCATTGCTGCATTCACAGCCCACTTCGTCGCGTTTCGGTGCAAAAATCCTATAGAGCTAACCAGAGGGAGTTTTGACCTAATTTTTGGTTCTGTCTTCACAAGAGGTAGGCCTACAACTTTGGTATTCAAATCTCCCCTTAGATTATGAGATTTTACAAAGTTTTGAGGCCATCTTTGGGACCCTTTGTTTCAGCCTGGAGTTTTGGTCAGTCCTTGGTGTTTTGGCTGCTCTGGACAGTAGGATGAGAGTTTTGGAATGAATTTTGTGGTAAAATTTTCAGGACTCGAAGATCTACAACATTGGTATGTACCATTTTTCCTAGATTTGAGATTTTCTTGGAGTATAATTATCATCTTTGAAACTCTTGTGTTTTGGTTTAAGTATTGGACTGTTAAGATTGAGTTTTGGATAGTCTAAAGTAATTATGTAATTTCTTCGTTATCCGTGCATGGATTTTGGTGTTCTTTGGCTCGATTTGCATCTACTCTCGGAGATGAATCCATCGGTACCTTTCTTGCAGAATTTGGAGCACATTTGACTAGGCAACATTATTGATCTTCTCAGCTCTGTTTTAGGGATTACAACGGTGCAGATTTTGATTGCTCCTTTGAGCATTGAGCCTTGGTTTGAGGATAACTTTGAGAATATTGGGTTTTTTTCAGAATTTCAAGTTGGGACATCTTCTTAACTTCAAGGTGAGCAAGTTCTCTTTTGTGAGATGTGGATAATTCCCTGTGGAAAGGCCTCTAATTAAGCTTGGATGTGCAAGCCATGTTTATGCCAATATTGTGGGACAGCATGTAACATTTTGTTATTTTGATTATTAAAGGGAATTAAAGATGGATTTTTGGAGACTTGAGGATGCTCTTATAATGGTGGACACTTCAATTGTGCTGTGGGAAGCTTCATTTTGAGGTATTGGGTGTTAATTGTGCATTTTATTTAGCGTAAGACTACATGCTGAAATTCTGGAATTTAATCGCGCAGCGTGTAGTGTTTCGGCAATTGCGCTCAATCCGTGTGGCGAATTTAGATGATTTTCGCGGCATCGGATTCCAGAGAGGATAAGGATTTCTCACGCCAAAATTCAGTTTGATCGGGCTTTGGATCGACAGTTTCCAGGTGGGTTGGTTTGATTTACTCCAAAACTGCGAATTCCCTACTAATTCTAGTATTGTAGTTGTCAGTATGCTAGAATAGGTGCTAATATTATTGTATCATGATGTTTATAGAGTTTGGACTTTGACCTAACACCCTGTCATATGTTGCATGTGTAAACCAGACTAGTAGAGAACCCTCACTTGGGCTAGGTTCTTTTATGCTTTAGACATCCACACTTTACATCCGTATTCCTTGGACATAGTGTTTTCCTCGCCCGGGTCGTGGGCCGAGTGATCGGGATTTCTTTTAGTGTAGGATGCATGTTGCACTCGTGCTTGGGGGCCGAGTGGAGTTTGGTAGCCGTGGCTAGTCTTGTACTAGTGTCGAGAGCCGTTTGGATAAACGGTGGTCCCGTGTCATCGAGTTTTCTCCGATCTATTTGTTGTCACAGTGTTCGTGGCAGTAGTGTACTGGTGATAGCAGGACCTTGAACCCAGAATCTTTTTTGACACATGATTTTAGTAAACCAATGTTTTCTTTCCAAATGTCGAAGGGTCGCCAGAGTCTGTTCTTATTTGATTGGGCGAAGGCATTAACCCTTCGGGGTTTGGGAATAAAACTTGTTTTCTAACTGATTTTCCTAAAAGAGCTAAAATTCATTAAAATGGGTTTTCTTAAATCAAGATGGTTTTATAAAAAAGAAACTATTTTTAATCCTCTCCCCGAGGGGGTTCGAGTGAAAATGATTTTCAGTAATAAATATCACATTTTCATGTAAACTTCCTCACCCGAGAGGGTTCGAGTGATCTGAATTCTAAGGGCTGTTTTCTTCTTTGGGCCGAGAACAACGAGAGGCTATGCCTAGAGCTTGTTCTTGTTTGATTTGGGTCGAGAACAACGAGTGATCTGAATTCACGCAACTAACGTAGAAAAGGCAGGCAGCGCCCAGCATCGGAAAATGCCGAGGATCGCGCCTCGGCGCGCCAATCTTGGGGATGAACGTGGACAGAAAAGAGCTACTATTCAACCGAGGAGAATCGATTCAAAAGGAAGTAGTTGAGAGACACACGATGATTCCCCTTAAGTTACGATATTTACAGCTGTCCACATGGTTCGGACGAGTATAAATAAGCGAATCATCGAAGAAAAAGGGGGTCCTACAACCTCGTAAGCCAGTGACCACCCCAGCTTTTCAATATCTTCAATTTCTACATTTATCGCTTTCCTAGATAGACTTACAGTTTTCCTATGGTAAATTTATAACTTTCCTTTACCGCTTTCCTAGCTAGCTTTTCATACCCGAATCTACAACTTTCTTTACAGCTTTCCTTACAGCTTTCCTAGGAGTAGCCCTAATTGTAATCGTTCCCCTATAACCGTCTTTTGAGCAATACAACTTTCAATCGGCTTTCGGCCGTGTCAATTCTTGTCTCTATATTCCGGTTCGGCTCCTCTAGGCCGAACTTTGTTGAGAGTTTGATGGAGAAGAACCCGGCCGAGCGGATCCCTCCTCGGCCCAATCGTTTGGCACGTGGCGCATCACACTCAGAGGGTCAACTCGGAGGCCGATCGCGGACCGGACCAGGTCAACGGTCGTCGGCGCTTTTCGGCCCCAATAATAGGGTTACATCTAACCCGGCCACTACCGGCCATTTTACTTGTTTTCTTTTATCTTTAAGCCTTCCAGAACTATCTCGTCCGACGGGCCCTACCCAAGGAGCTGCACTCCCAATTGACGAGTTTCAAATCCAAGGTGTAATTTACATTTACTTTTATTTCCTTTCGAAAGTATCCCGCTCGATGAGCCTCTGCTCTAGGGGTTGCGCCACTCACTGACGGGTCTCAAATCTGAAGGTATAGTCACGTTTCTTTCACTTTACCCCTAGGGCCTCAAACATGCCTCATGGGTGCCAATTTGCTTTTTATTGCTTTTTAAAATCCTTTTGGAAGTATCTCGTCCGACGGGTCTCTACCCAGGGAGTCACGCTCCGCATTGACGAGTCTCAAATCCGAAGGTGCCATTTCTCATTTCTTTCCTACGAGGTGGAGAGAGGTTCTTTCACAAAAACCCACCAATTTCACAAAAACTCTAAAAACTCACCTCTTAATTTTTTGTTCAAACGAGGTGGAGAGGTTCTTTTTCCTCCCAAGGGGCTCTCCTAGTGATCCTCTTTCGATTCGTAGCTTCGAAGGAGATCAAAACCTCCAAAAACACTTTCTCCTAGCTTGGGCTCTTTACTCTTGTAGAAAGAGAAAGAGAGGAGAGAGAGTGAGAGGGTTGGGGGGAAAGGTGGTTTGAGGTTGGGAAAGAAGTCCCCCACCTTTTATACTAAGGCCCCACCAATATTTCCATGTTTGCTACTCTCCCTGTGCCGCCTGCCCGCAAAGTCAAAAAAAGTCCGGACCCCGAACGTTACCCTTCACTGTGCGCTGAAGGTTCGTACTTTTTCCCAAAAAGTCCGGACCCCGAACGTAGATTTTCCTGCGCACGAAGAAGGTTCGGACTTTTGGGTTCCTATTTCTCAGCCGGAAAAGTCCGGTCCTTTCCTCCAAGGTGGGGACTTTTCTGTCAAGGTCCGGACTTTCCCAAAAAGGTCCGGATCCCGAAGGTCTAAATCCCATTTTCTTATCGCCTCGGAAAACGTGTTTTCTCTCTACGAGGCTCTAAATCCTATGTGAACATTCCGACATGCTCGAAATTCACTTCTAACATACCTACAACCATTTTGACTGTTCCGAGATCTCTTTTAAGCCGATTTTCAATACGGAATTTTTTTTAAATACTGTTTTCCAACTCACTTTTGGTCCGGATGCCTTTTGCTTCGAACCAAACTTGCTCTAGCTCTTTTTAATCATATTTTTTAAACATGCTAAGGGTGTCTTATCCGCACTTTGCCATTTTAGCGAAAGCCGGGGCACCACAGGCCCCTTTAGGCGAGGTGCTTCCAAAAGGTTTAAAGATAAAATATATTGCAAATGACGCCTTCGAATTTGAGACTCATCAATTGGGAGCACGACTCCTAGGGCACGGGCCCATCGGACCAGGTACTTTCGAAAGGCTAAAAGTAAGAGGAAATGTAAGATGGCTCTAAAAGGGCCCAAGCAACTGCCTAGTAGAGAGGGTTCCGCGCATAAGCCGGTTCTCTATGAAGCACAATTATGTAATCTAAATCATAATATGATTAAAGTGACCGGACGCGGTCGGGTTAGATGTAACCCTCGTATAACGGCATAGTGGCCGAGTTATGGTATAGTTGTCTAGTATGGCATAGCATGGTAGCATTATGGCATTGAGTATGGATTAGTAGTGTAGTGATTATTACATCAGCATGCTAGTATAGTATTTACAACTTTTTCTATTATCTTGCTAGTAATGCTTCTATTGGACTAAGAGGTGTAGAGTATATTTCTCGGTGGATGAACCCACTGGGAACTATTCGTAGTTCTCACTCCCTGTTGGTTATCATTTTTACAGATTCAGGTTCAGCCGGTGAGGCGCACGACATGGACAAGGGCCCAGCATTATAGAGACCTAGAGGGTTTAGCGGTATTATACCCATTTTGTATTTTGACTGAACATTGTATTTTGGCGAGGATAAACAAGAGAAAAAATTGTAACAAATTGTTATATAGAAAATGATCATTCCAGCATTTTATTTCAGCTTTATTTAGTTTTATTTATGTTTAAAGTTGAATGCTCAGTTTAGTAGTAGTTTTACTCTGATAGTGTATCTCATTGTATTGCTTGAGATGGTTGCTCCGTTCCTTTCGGGTATAGAGAGGTCTTGCCCAATTGGCGGGTCTGTTAGCGTGTCCGAACTGACCAAATAGGCGGTCTCGGATTGTGACAGGCGTACTACTGCTTGCCGGGAGGAGGGGGGAAAATTTGGGGGACGCGACTTTCCAAGCAAGTGAAAGAGAGGGAAAGAGAGTAATTAGGGTAGGGTTTTGCTGGTTTGGTCTTGTGGTCCAGCAAATATTGTCCAATAACCTAAACTTTATATGCATATAATTGAAATACATAATATATATTATTATATATAATTAAAATATGCATGATATATATATATATATATATATATTCATTCGAGCTTTTCGAGCCTAATTCGAGCGAGCCTAGTAATACTCAAGCTCGGCTTGAAATAAATTCTGAGTTTTTTTTTTTCAGTTCAAGCTCGGCTTATTAAATTTTGAGTCGAGCTCGAGCGAGCCGAATACTGAGCCGAACATGAGCCAGCTCGCTTGTTTGCTAGCACTATTTGTTATATGTATAGGAAATTGACATCTGCAATTTTCATGGCTGTTTTGCTAAGAATAGAGAAAATGGTTAAATGAAAATGTCGCTTTTCATTTACCTACCACTGAAAACAATGTGCTAGTCTTCTTCTTCTTCATTGAAAAATTTGAGTGACACATTGTAAACTTGTACTTCAACTAAGGTGGTGTTTGGATTGATGTAATTGTAGTTCAGTTGAAAATTAAGTTTGGTGAGAGTAAAAATACTGGTCTTGCCATCAACTAGCATAATGCTGGAAAGATTTACCGTCTATTCGAATGCCGGATTTTAGGTATTTTTACAAAAGATGACTTCGGACCATTTCAAAGGTGTTTCGAGAATTTAAGCCAAGGAATTAAGTGCCGTGGCATGGGAGCGTGCCACTCTCCGCCTGGCACGGTACGGTACGGTACGGGCACGCTTCCGTGCCGACATGTGGCACGCTTGCGTGCCGATGGATACACATGACCTCCCAGTGGCACGCTCTGGCACGATTATTATTAATTTTTTTTTGTTTCCAATAAGCTCTTATAATATTGTTTTGAAATGTTTAGTCAAAAAATTATGAATATTGACTATATATAGCTTACCATAATCACCAATTAACATACTTGATAACTTTTTTTTATATATAAAGGACAACTATATCTCATAGAGAAAGAAAAACATAACGTGGAAAGAGAAAAAAAATAAAAAAGTTGTACGGTTAAATAGTAATTTTATTGTACAACCATGTAATTTTTTTTTTCTTTTTTTTTTTTTTTTTTTTTTTTTTTTTTTTTTAAAAAAAAAAAAAAACCATGCTGCTCGGCACGGCATAGGCTATCGCCTGTCTCGGGCGATACCCAATTGGTATCGCCGAGACCCCCGCCCCCGTCCCCGTCCCCGTCCCCGTGCCCCTATTGTACTTAATTCCTTGATTTAAGCCCATGTCAACCTACCAAATATTCTTGGTGTCTTCATGATGGATGGCAAGTTTAATGAGTAGAAATAAACTTGATTTATGGTTGGATTGCACCTTCATCAATCCAAATGCCCCTTAAGGGCTTTGCTCCTTAGCTATTGACTGGCATCTTAAGCATACAATATCTTCTAGATTGTTCATTCATTAGTTTTGAGCACGTGTATACTTTTCTGGCTAATAGGAGACATATCATAGTCAATTTAGTAGTATTTTGTCAAACTAACAGACCTTACACTTAAAAACTTTTTAAGGAAAATCATATTGGATGATTGAAAATATATGTTAGTTGAAGTTCTCCATCCTGGAAAAGTTTTCAAGTTAAACAAATTACTTCTGTATTTGTTTAACACTTTCATAACATGGACGCAGTCTATTTGAAAAGGGACTGAAGTTGCTTCTGATATCAGGAAGTCTCAGGAGAAGAACCGAATAATCTTGGCACAGAAGATCAAGCTTTTTCCACGGTCAAAGTTATCTGTCGTATTTGTTTTTCTGGTGAAATTGAGGGCAGCAATAGAGCTATGAAAATGCTGCCATGCAGACTTTGCAGCAAGAAGTACCATAGGAGCTGCTTGAAAGTTTGGGCTGAATACAGAGGTAATTCCAATTCGTGATCTCTTTCAAAGAATATATGTGAATCCTTTTAACTTAAGGTTCTGTATTTGCAGATTTATTTCATTGGAGTTCATGGTCGTGCCCCTCTTGCCGTATTTGTGAGGTTGGTTTTCTGCTACCTTCTTGTGAGTACATCTTTCTTGTGAGTACATCTTCCTTGAGAATTGCCCTACATGTAGAGACTTATTTGGGCAATGAGTTCCGTTTTGGTAAGTTATCTTTGTCAAATTTATGTCAAGGTAGACATCTAGTTGTCTATTTGTACTCATTCTTGAGCGTTAAAACCTTTGGAACAATGGTGAGGTTGCTATATATTCAAATGCGTGTAGTGTGGTTTGAATTGTTAGCCTTTTTGCATGTGGGGCTTTGGTCGTGTAAATTAATTACATTAGGGCATAAATATGTGGTTTTCGTTGGGCTTAGCACCTCTGCTACTAGGGCCAACCGTAAGTTCATTTCTTTACAAGTATAAACAAACAGCTCATGTCATAGTGGTATAGACTCTATACTCTTTAGAAGTAGTTGTAGGTTGGAAACATGCTACAAAGTTGCAGGTACTATTTCACCCTAAAATTGTTTTGCAGGTTAAAAATTTAAAGATACATTTAATTTTCTTTGGCTAAATCCTGATCGATTTATCAAAACAAAACCTCTGTAATTATTTAGTTTTGGCTAACAAGACAGGAGGATGAATCAGATATTCCAAAATTTCGAACAAGGTTAATATTAAACCGGTGTTTGAATTTTCATTCTTTAGTTTATAATTTTTATTGGTGCATCCCTATTCCCTAGACACTCCGGCTTTACTTGTTTTAGGGTGCTATTGCTATCTTTCTTTTGTTTCCTTTCCTTCCTCTTGATCTGCTTGCTATAATTCAACACTTCATAAACTTGAGTTGTTTGTTATAAATTGCACTAAGTTGGTAGGTTGCGCTCAGTCTAAAACATGCTATTGAGAATGAGATATGATTCAATCATCTAATGTGAGATATGAAGTATTGGCAACTTTTATAGCTGGTTGTTTGGATAGATGGAAGCGAGTTTTGTTGTCGCCTCAGATTTTATTAGTTAGGAAGTTGTGTCACATTGTTCCTGATGATTGCTTCCTTAAGGCAGCAATTACATGTATAAACTGAGATAAGATCTGGATGAATTTCAGTCTTAACTAGTTACAAGAAAGAATAGAAAGTTAAGATATGAAGCTTGAGGTAGTAGTATAGTAGTTATATGCATTTTCATGTATTTGAGAATCTCTAGTTTGTCAAGCATAAAACAAGGAGTAATTGCTTGAGATATTATTCTAGAGTCCACTTTTGGTGTAGAATTGGCCAGTGCAGCAATTGACTAACTTGTGGTAGTTGACTGTTTAGGGCAACATTTCTTCTTTTTGGTGGTAGATCCTTTTCAACTAACTAGTTGTGATGCATTTCTAGGTCTGTCGAAGAACTGGTGATCCAACCAAGTTTAAGTTCTGTAAAAGGTGTGATGCCGCTTACCATTGCTATTGCCAGCAGCCTCCGCACAAGGTGTGTTTAGGTGCTGTTCCTCTCTCGACAGTATTTCTCATATCGTACTAGTATGAAATTTGTGGAATAATTTGCAGAATGTCGGTCATGGGCCTTATCTATGCCCAAAGCATACAAGATGTCATAGCTGTGGTTCTACTGTTCCTGGAAGCGGTCTCAGCACAAGGTACTTGTATCATGTTAAACAATATCTTTCCTCCTGCAAATTTATGTTGTTGCATTAATTTACCTATATATGCCTGAAAGAAGGGCAAAGTGCTACACCCTTTAGGAATTCATTGATGTGAATATATAATACAAGAAGTGTATACATGGCAACCATCATTACTATATAACCTTATACTATATTTGGAATATGCTATATAGGTCCTGCTATATATGTAACGCAATATATACATGCTAAATATATCCTAACATCCCCCGCAAGCTGAGCATCCTTTGCACGGATGTGAAGATTGGTTCGCATGGTTAAAAACTGAGAAGTGGACAAGGGCTTGGTGAAGATGTCAGCCAATTTCTTATTAGAAGAGACTTGGACTAAATCCAAGTTGCCCAACTGAACTTTATCCCTCAAAAAATGATGATCAAGCTCAATGTGCTTCGTATGAGCATGTAAGACAGGATTGGCAACAAGATATGTGGTGCTAAGATTATTGCAATAGATACAAGTAGACCGCCAGAGAGAAATTCCAAGATCACGAAGGAGTTGCCGGATCCAAATAGTCTCAGCAAGTGTGTATGCCACAGAGCGATACTCCGCTTCAGCACTGGAGCGGAAAATAGTAGGTTGCCTCTTGGCCGACCACGAGATAAGATTAGGTCTAAGAAAGATACAATATTCGGGAGTGAATTGGCATGTATCTAGGTAACCGGCCTAATCACCATCAAAGAAGGCAACGAACGAGGGATTAACACGGCGAGAGATAGGATTGCTATAGGATAGTGTCCCGCTAATATAATAAGGAAGCCATTTGATAGCTTGCATGCGAGGCTCGCGAGGTGCATGAAGATATTGAGCAATTGCATTGACAGCATAGGAGATATTCGGCCGTGTGATAGTAAGATATTATAACGCACCAACCATCTGACGATAGATGTAGGGATCATCAAGAAGTCGCCCTTTATAAAATAAGAGACGAGCAGTAGGAGAAAGAGAAGTAGAAATTGTGTGACACCCCAGGATTTGGAAGCCCTATATATTAAATATAATAGGACTAAACCTCTTAATCCGGCTATAGCATTTTAGATGGTGGCTAGGCCCAAGCGGTTAAGAGGGTTAAGCGGGCTAGAATTAGAATAGTTCTAGGATGTGACCCCCTAGAAAGCGGGGCATCACAAATCAGCTTACTAGCAAGAAAACCATGATGCTCAAGTAGTTAATGCGCATATTTTTGTCGAGTAAGATAACGGTTAGAAGAGGAGCACGTGACTTCAATATCCAAAAAATAATGTGAAGGTCCTAAGTTCATTGCAAACTCCAGTTGTAAAGTACTGATAAGAGGCCCGACAAGAGAACAACTCCCAGTGATAATAATATCATCAACAATATAGGAGAAGAATGAGAGTTTCAGAATGTGAATGGCAAGTAAACATTGAGAGATCTGCAGTGCTACCAATAAAACCATTTTTTGAAAAAAAGGAGGTAAAATGTTGAAATCAAGCTCGAGGTCCTTGCTTGAGTCTATAGATTGCCTTATTCTGTTGACAGCTAAGCATCATGGACACTGACACGGGACACGAGACACGAGACACGACACGACTCGACAACTTTCAAAAAATTAGGATATGGACACGGCATGAAAACAGATAACAAAATATAATATTATTAATATAATAATTTATATTTATTATATATAAAATATAAATTTAGGTAAAATATTGTTATATTTCTCATACGAATGAAAGTTTATAAAATTTTTTACTGATAGTTTATATATTTTAAGAAAAAATCTCCACCATACATAATTTATTTATATTGTCCAAAATATATTTGTATATACTTATCAAAAAGCTAAAATATTTAGCATCTTACATTATATATGTATAAAAAAACAATAAATTTTTTTTTTTTTTTTTTAATTGTATGCACTATGGATCGGTATTGAACGCACGTCCAAGAAGTGTCCACATTGGACACGAGTCCGACACGGACACGCGAGTGTCCGACATGGACACGTGAGGCTTATAGAAGTGTCCGTGATACATAGGTTGACAGAGATGATTAGGGAAGGATGAATGTAGAAAGCTAGGCGGTTGTTTCATATAAACATCCTCAAAGAGAGAGTCATGAAGGAATGCATTCTTCACGTTAAACTGTTGAAGTGTCCACCCAGAAGAGAAAGCAACGCAAAGAACTGTATGAATAGTTGCCGGCTTAACGATCAGAGCTAACGTTTCGTCAAAGTCAACACTTTGTTGCTGCTTGTAGCTCTAAGCTACCAGCTGAGCTTTGAGACGCTCAAGAGAACCATCCGCTTTCTGTTTGATCTTGTATACCCACTTGCAGCTAATAACATTGATTGATGGTTGAGAAGAAGTATAATCCCAATTGGAATTTTTCAATAGGGCATGAAACTCCTTAGTCATAGTTGCACGCCAACCTGCATCTTGAAAAGCCTTAGCAAAAGAGTTTGGCTCATTAGGAAGTAAAGACTGTTTAGAAGCTAGAAACGAGGTAAACTCAGCCAAATTATTTGCCATGGATCGAGTGAGCATAGGATATATGCGAGAAGGGATAGGTGGAGCTATAGGTGAAGTAGATAAGGTAAGGGACGAGGTAGGTGGCACAATATCTATAGGAGTGGAGGCTGAAGGGTCATATGGTTGTGAAGCAAGTTTGGTAGAAGGATTGGGTGCAACAGTCCTGGGGTGGTGTCATCGGCTATAGACACGAAGCTCTTGGTGACCAGCAGCAGAGGTATTATTTTCATCTCTAATCTGTGCATCATTAGAATTCAAATTGGTAGGAAATTGAGGGAAGTACTCAAACGGTGGCGAAACGGGCTGGTTAAGGTGATATGTACAAGAAGCACTAGGCCCACCGGTAGTGGTGGAGCGCGTGAAACTGAAGCCAGAGATCGCATCAATAAGAGACAGACTCTCACCCAGTAAGGTAGGATTAGAAAGAAAGTTTTGAAACAATTGAAAGTTTGAAGTCACAGGCTCTGAAGAGTTAGAAAATTTTGAAAGACAGGAAAAAGGAAAAATGATTTCAACAAAGATAACATGTCGAGAAATTTTTTTTTTTACCAGTGCTCGGATAGAGGCAGCGAAAACTTTTGTGCCTATTAGATAGCCCCAAGTATACACAAGGAAGGGATCGGGGAGAGAGCATATGATCAGCAACATCTTGCAGGTCGGGATAACACAAACATACAAACACTCTAACAAGTTGCAAGTCAGAGGGGATATAACCATGCAAAATATGGTATGACAAATTTTCTTTTAAAACAGTAAGTGAAGAAGTGCGGTTGACTAGAAAAATAGCAGTTTGAAGAGCGTCAGCCCAAAATCGAGAAGGCATGGAAGCTTGAAAAAGTGGACTTCTAATGATGTTAGCTAAATGTTTATGTTTCCTCTCTACTATATTTTGTTGTGGTGTATGAGGGACGAGAACCGATGAATAATCCCATTTTGTGAGAATAAAGTAGAAATTTTTTCATTCACATACCTTGTTTTATTGTCAGATTGAAAAGTTTTAATTTTTTGATGAAAAATATTTTCGACCATCGCCTTGAACTCTAAATTTTTTTCAAAAACTTCATGCTTAAATTTTAAAAGATATAGCCAAGAATATCGAGAATAATCATCAACAAAAATTACATAATATTTATAGTCAGAGACCGAAGAAATAGGAGACTGTCATACATTAGAATGAACAATTTGAAAAGGAAAAACATATTTAGATTCAAAATCAATAAAAGATAGTTTGACATGTTTTCCTATGTGGCAGGCATTGCAGATAGACAAATTAGTTTCAAAACTTTTATAAGAAAAAATAACATTATTTGCTTTAAGAAACTTTGAAAGAACAGATAAACTAGGATGACCTAAACGTCAATGCCAAATATCTCCACTAAATCTAGATGCAACAAAAACTAACTATTGCTTATTCTCTACACTTGCAACTCGAGAAGAAATAGGATAGAGTGAAGTGTCCGAACTACGACATCTGAGAAGCTTCTTCTCCATTTTGTTGTTCTTCACAGGAAAACCAGATGAGTCAAATTCAAAAAGAGAATTGTTATAATGGCAAAATTGACGAACAGAAAGTAAATTTTGGTTAATAGAAGGAACAACAAGGACATTCTTGAGAGCAAAGGAAGAGGACGAAGGTTTCAACTGTGTTTCACCTGTTTGAATAATATTCAACAAATTTTTATTACCAACTAGAATCTTATCTTGCCCAGTATAAGGTTTAGAAGATGAGATAATATTATGATTAGCAATTATATGATTGGATGCTCTAGTGTTCGGGTACCTAACCTCCTCACTAGGTTCATGAAGGCTCATGACAGTGAAAGTTTGTGGGATATTATCTTCAACGAATGAATGATTTAAATGATGCCTGCATTGAAGAGCTGAATGATTAATTTTTTCACAGATCTGACACTGCCAGATTGGGAAATAACAGATTGTTGACTAAATTGGTTATGGTTAGGTTGAGGATAAGATTGATGATGTGGATATGCTCTATAAGATCCACGACCATGATTAGAGTTATGTCTGCCACGCTGTTCTCGGCCTCCGCGATATCTACCCCTATGGCCTCCGCGGTTGCCTCGACCACGATTTGCATAGAAGGCTTTGCTGTTAATGGTGGAAAGAATAGGTGGTGTCATTAAGATATCACGACGTTGAACATCAGTTTCTTCTTGTGTAAGAAGTGGACGAAGCCGTTTGAAGGTAGGTTTTGTTCTTTGTGTATTAAGAGCAAGGTTCGAAGTGCCGTGGCACGGGGGCGTGCCGCTCGCCGCCTGGCACGGTACGGTACCGGCACGCCCCCGTGCCGACACGTGGCACGCTTGCGTGCCGATGGATACGCATGACCTTCCAGTGGCACGCTCTGGCACGGCTTTTTTTTGTTTTTTTTGTTCCCAATAAGCTCTTATAATATTGTTTTGAACTGTTTAGTCAAAAAATTATGAATATTGACTATATATAGCTTACTACACTCACCAATTAACATACTGATAATTGTTTTTTATATATAAAGTACAACTATATCTCATAGAGAATAGAAATAACAATATAATAAATAAATTCACAAGTATAATAAGTATTTAAACTTACATATTTATAGAGAGAAAACTGCTTAATTCCACATAGATTGTCGCGGTTGATCATATGGCATAGTGTGATCTGCAGATATCAGATTTATTTGACAATGTTGGTATAAATATTCCTGGTATTGTGGAAAAGTCATATATTCGTGATATATGTCATTGAATTGGCGTACGTAATGTCCATATGCAATTGGATCGCTGATATGATCGACAACAGTTACTTGTACTGGCATATGGACTGCACCATCATAAGGATAATGTGGATATGCAGTATTATCACTATACGATTCGGCATACGAACTTTCACTATATGAAGGTATGGATGGATCATAATCATATCTCTCTCCATAAAAGCCATGTTGATATGAGGGATACGATGAATCTGAAGTACTATCAAACTGTGTGCGCAAATTATCATCCCTTCGTGGGTGCCCAGTTGACACCGCTTCCAAACCCTCTCTCATCTCCCTATAATCGTGTTGTGAGGGCCTATTACCTTTTCTGCGATCATATACCACTCCAGATGTTTGACGTGGTCTCGACCCATGATCGGCATCTTGAGTGGCATGAGTGAAATTTTGCTCTTCAGTAAATATAAGACCACCTCTGCCCTCATCTCCACCCTCCTGTTGTGTTGGTGGAATGCATTCACCACCATCCCCACCACCATCCCCACTGCTATTGGTGGTGTCATCGTCATCGCTACATTCATTTTTGGACCGTGGTAACTCAGAATGTGATGGTGTCGATGTATCGCTATCTTCATCAAGCGAGATTGCATCAGCTGCATCTAATGGATCCTTCGATGTCATAATATTTTTACCCTTACCACTTATGACTGTTGTTGAAGGTCTCTTTGCGACAGACGATGTCTTCTCTTTTTCTGATTGACTTTGAGTACGACGTGGGCGACCATGTCCAGGTCCCATCATAAGACGCTCAAATTCTGCATCAGAGTCATCCACGGGATTTTGTGATTCTTCGCCCAAAGATGCTTGTTCTTGCACATTACCTAACTGATTATGAGACCCCTCTATATTCTCATTAGCCCATCTTTCTGCATCAGTAACTCCTGCTTACTCAGCAATTATCCTGAATGGTCGTGGTGGATCTCCAGGCTCATCGAGCAAAGGGTACTCTTGATTCTCTTTGTCTTGTAGCCAATCAAATATAGGGTCTGATTCATCATTGATAAAGCTTGCATCTAAGGGATCATAAATTTTTAATTCATTTTTCCTATCATACTCCGTTCGCATGCATCTTAAACGGAGCCTCATATTATAGTGGACATAAACTAGCTTCTCTAATCGAGCGTACGCTAATCGGTTACGCACTTTGGTATGTATCAATGCGAAGGTACTCCAGTTGCGCTCACATCCACTAGACGTTGTTGTTTGAGATAAAACGCGCACAACAATTTTCTTTAAATGCTTTGCTGATCCACCGTATTGTAGCCACCACTCAGCTGTCCAATTAAAAATTAAAATTATATCAAAATAAGTTTATCGTTAGATATAAAATATGTAATTATTTAGTTACTTACTGGAATCGGTGTTGTGTCTCCCGTTAATTGCACCCGCATCGCCAAAAGTTCCATTGGATTCACGAAATATTTTTTCCTATATTATAATATTATAATACATTATAATAATGAGAAATTAGCATATTAACATATAATAAATTAATAATATATTAAAAAAACTATTGTACCTCATTTATGGCAAGAGCGGCATGCATTGGATCCATTTCCAATCTAGTGATGACATTTCGTAATGCCTTTAATAATTCATCATCATATCCAAGATTATAACGATGATGGTACGACGGATTAAGATAATAACCTATCATTAAAAAAAAAAAATAACTCCATCAACAATGCAAGAATACAATTGAATAATCACTAACAAATAGTTTTGTTATAATTTATACTTGCCTGCTAGGTGCAGATCCCGACCCATCTGAACTTCCCAACGTTTGTCAATAATTTTTATATAAGATTGACATCGCAATGGATTGACTTTTTTGATAGTCTCTTTAGCCATCCTCAGTTTATGATAGACGTGTCCCATTTGAGGTATTTTTTTCTGATCCACCAATCGAAGGACCACGTATAAAGGCTCCACAATATCAACAATCTCTTTCACATAATCCCAAAATTTGGTGGACTGAATTATTTGCTCAATACTCTTTCCATCAGACTTGGAGGCATAACGAGATGTTTGCCACTCATTTGATGCAAACATAGCCTTTAAACCATTTTTATTTTTCAGAAAACTGTTTAGAGCGATAAAATTTGTGGCAAATCGTGTGATACCAGGACGTAAGATCTCTCCTCCAATGAATTTGGACATTAAAGCATTGACCCAATTATGATTATACAGATACTTAGATACACGTTGTGCAGTATCTATAATCTTTTTTACCCGATTTATCGTACCAAAGTCAGACATCATTAGGTTGATACAATGCGCCGCACAAGGAGTCCAAAATATGTGTGGATGCCTTTGCATCAGTAGTTTGCCAGCTTTCTTGTAGTTTGAACCATTGTCTGACACTACCTGTACCACATTTTTCTCACCAATCTCACCAAGAACTTGCTCCAATATTGCATATATATAATCAGCATCTTCAAATCGACCGGTCGCATCAACTGACTTGTGGAAGACCACCTTGCCATTGCAATAAAATAAAAAATTTATGATACTTAAATGTGTATGTGATGTCCAACTATCACACATTAAGGTAACACCATACATCTCCCACTGTTGTTTGAAATTTTTTACCCATGCATGGATATCATTGACCTCCGCATCAAGGTATTTGCCGGCGATCTCATACGGTGTTGGGGGTTCAACTCCTGGACCCTCCTTTTGTACGGCAGTGATCATTGATCTATAATATGGACTGTTTGCTACATGGGAAAGAATATGACTAAAGTGAAAAAATTTTGCTATTGCTCGACCAATTCTGTCTTTTTTATCTTTTTTGAGCATTGTATCTATGCGCTGTTGTTGAGCATCTGGACCAGGAAATGCCATTGGGTCTATATCTATAATATTTGGACCTTTTCTACTTTTTTCTTTTGGTATTTTCTTTAATCTGTCGAACATGCGGCCAACAGAACCACTTCGAGATAAACCTGATGGCGCAGAGCCAGATCTAGACCCGCCACCGGTATCAAACTGAGAGGTCGCAAATTGTGTTCTATGTCGTTCGACTTCATCTTGCTGCCATCTTTCCTGTAAAGATGCTTCCATGGCAGCTCTAGTATCAATATCAAATTCATCACCTGTACCTTCATATGGGTCAGCAGAGGGATACTCGGCTGCCCGTTTATCTAGTTCATCTCGATCATCCCTCATTTTCTGTTTTGCTAATTTTGTAGATTCTAACTCAGTTTTCATTGCATGTTTTATTTTCTGAGGAACTTTAGTGCATTTCGATACTTCAGAAAAACCTCCCGCGATATGTTTTTTTAAGCGGGTGACACCTCCGCCCATTCCGACCAGATTACAGTAATTACACTTCCAATGAAATCTGTTTCCATCAATCATTCGTCCGTGCTGCCAACCATAATCTTCTATTTTCTTAGGTGCCATTATGATCTACACAATTTTTTTACATACAAATAATTATTCTAAAATTCATTCAAAATAATAAAAAAAAGATGAGAAAATTATATATATCAATTATAAAAATTATTTTGATTTTATCATTTTTTTTTAGTTTTAAAAATTATAAAATATAAAATTAAAAAATATTATATTTTTTCTTATAACTTTTCAAGATCTATTTATTGATCCATTTAATTTTGAATTATTTATAAATTATAAAGAAAGAGATCAATAAATGGATCCTGAAAATAGTTCAAAATTAAATAATTTAAAATTAAATAATTTAAAATTAAATAATTTATAAGTAACTAATAAAAAAAAAAAATTAAAAGAGATCTTTGATTCTAAATTAAAAATTCTAAATAAAAACATCAATTATAACAATTTTTACTTACCTAATAAGTAGATCTTTGATTTTCACTTCCCGCGTCTTTTCTTTAGCGATGAAAAAAGAAAAAAAAATTTGCTTGCGTGAGAATGAAAGGAAAGGAAAGAAAGAAAGAGAGAGAGAGAGGATAAATCTGCCGTGAGGGGAAGGAGAAGAGGAGGGGGAAGGGAAAGGGGGAGGAGGGAGGAAAAAGAAAAAAAAAAATCTTCACGTGGGAAGATTCAAGAGAATGGAAAAAAAAAAAAAAAAAATCTAAAGGAAAAAAACAAAAATAACTGTGCACATGTGAAGGCTTTTTAAAAAAAAAAACAAAAAAATTACTATGCATTACTGTACACTGTGACTAAAAAAAAAAAAAAAAAAAATTACTATTCATTACTGTACACATGTGACTAAAAAAAAAAAGAAAAAAAAAACCTAACTAAGCCTGTTGTAAAATATACAGGAAAAAAATGTAAAGAAAAAACAAAAAAAAAAAAAACAAAAAAAAAAAATAAGGAAAACGGGCCGTGTCGGACGGCACGGGCCGGCACGGCTCGCGATACCCCTAAGGGTATCGCTCCGTCTCGAGCGATACCCTGGGGTATCGCTCGAGACAGGGGGGGGTGCGAGACCCCCCCCTGTACCGTGCCCCTCTTTGAGGGGCACGGTACGTGCCGCCCGTGCCGGCCCGGCACGGGCGGCACTTTCTTCCTTGATTAAGAGCGCTCACAAAACCTCTGCAGTCGTCTACTAGCCCTAGAAGAATAGTCATGACCAAATTATGATCAGACTCAGATTCACTTATTGCTTAAAGAGCATCATCTATTGATTTGACTTTTTGCACAAAATAAAACAAGGTATGTGAATGAAAGATTATAGTATCTTCTTCACCAGGGGAAGATGAGGCTGAGCTATCTATGGTTGGAGCTGGCGCCATAACAGAAGAAAAACCATATCTACTGGTGGCCGTAGTCTTTTTCGTAAGGAACTCAATGTCCTTATAAGGTGGAAAGGGTTTATCCCTACATTTCGCATATGCGGGATTCTCCTGGGCAAAGATTATTAGTATTAAATTAGTAAAATTATATTTTACTGTAATAATAAGTTGAAAGCAAGATAATTAAAATTTACCGCAATTACAACTTCCTAGTCAGCACTATCACCAGCTGGGGGGATGTTGTGAACATAGTCGCATCCTCACCCGCTTTTGTTTGTCAGGCAGTGGTACAACGTAAAAGTTCTCTTCAGAACTTACACGGTTCTTTATTTGCTCCTTTGACAAGTTCATGCTATTTCTACTATTTAATTCGCTAACAATCCTAACCCACACAAGGTTAGTGAAAGACCTATTTGCGTTGTTGCCTAAGGTATGCTCCTCTATCAGCAAAGATAAGAGACCGGCATCCAAGGTGTGGGTCCAATTCTGTGTGCGCGTCCACGCTTGGGCGCGAGATTTGCTTCCACCTCATTAGGTACATTATGAACTTGTGTGTTCTCCAAATCCACTCGATTGTTGTGAACGGACTTAGATGCTTTCTTGAATGGACACATCTGTAGTTAATGTAAGTACTACTTCATAAAGTTCTCATGCAGATCGATTTATTTATGCTAAAAAATAATACTTCAAAGCATCATATGTACAGTATATTGGAAGCAGGCTAATACACGTGCCGAGGCAAGTCAAGTAGCAAATGTGAAAACTAAACATGCATGTTATTTACTATGAACAACACTTGTCCACAATGTTAAAATTATGACGGCTTAGGTACGACTATGTAAACATCCAAAACGGGGCATGCATAGAAAATGAGATGTATATGGTGGCAATCAACATATTTATATGTGTCCAACAAGCTAAGGCACATGCGTAATTGCTATGTCCAACAAGAAAGGAAAACTAAATAAAAAATTGCATTACATAATTGTCAAAAACACATTAGGAAGGTGGCATACGAAGAATGAACTTCTTACAAATTGTAATATTTCGCACATATTTGGAGTAGTGGTGTATTCTGTCATGTGGCTCAAGTGGTTTCCAACTAGCATGGGGGTGCAGTGGATTGTAAATCCATGCCATCCATCTGCTTATGGCAACCGTCATCATCGCCCGAATTTATAGGAATCATCCTTCATTACCGAAACAACGACATCTAAATAGGATTGCAATTACACATATACTTAAAAAAAATTTACCCACACATAACATGAACAGTTAAAACAGGCATCTTCCGTGGTCTACAGATTATATCATAGTTAGGACATAGCATAGACATGGATGAAGAAAGGCATATAGCATCACATTACATTGCATATGTTATCACAAGTAGATATTATTGTAAAAGGCAATAATAATAAGGATAGGGCACATTGAGGCAAACCTGCTATAGCAAAACCTTATGCAATAAGGAGAAATTCGTAGGATCTGCAGTGTCCGGAGCGGACCAAGAATGTTGCCTAATCACAGTTTACAACACCTTTAACAGAGCGCGCATGACGCGATTGTTGCACTAAGCTGACGAGAGACTAGTGCAACGTGGCCCCAGGCAAATACACAAAAATCCTACAAACAACTCATTGTGCAATGAGTTAACCAAGATCGAGCTTTCGGACTCTACAGTTCGGATCAATGGTTTCATACAAAGAAGATTGCTGGACAGTAGCGGGGAACACCCTGTAAGAACGGAGGTGCAGTAGAAATTACAAAACCCACAAATTTAACAAACTCATAATATTGGAGGCAGATATACGCAAGCCGCACCCAATAGATCGGGCTCGAGATTGGGCTGATCGCCGTCGTACGGAAACCCTAGAGGAAACGAGATGACCAAGATGCAAGGGCGAGCAACATGACAGGTGATAGAGCGGTGGAAATGGCAGTTCGGGGCGAGGAAGATTTAACAAGCTTACAAGATTAGAGGCAGAGTTACGCAAGCCGCACCCAACGGATCGGGCTCGGGTGGAGGATCGGGCCGATCGCCGTCGTACGGATATCCTAGAGGCAATGAGATGACCAAGAGGGAAGGGGCGAGCAACAGGACAGGTGAGAGACCGCGGGAAAAGGCACTTAGGGGGAAGGGCCAGGCCGGGGGTACAAACCCTATTCCACAGCTTGCCGAGGTCGGGACTCGCGGCAGATCTACGAGATCCGCAAGCCGGAAGAGGAAGCGAGGTGGTTGGTTCGGAGAGGTGAATGGAGGGTTACGAAAACCCTGGGGCACCGTTTGGTTGGGGAACAGAGAGGAAGAGGGTTGATTTGGGGAGGCCGAGGGGGTACGCAAGGTCGAGGAAGATGACAAGTTCGCAGCGAGCGCAGAGTCCACGATGGTAGCCTTTTAAAATGTGCTTCGGGGAGAGCTCACGACCATAAGAAGGGTTCCAAAGAGGTGAGAGTAGAGGAGGAGGTGAGGCAAAAAGAGGAAGAGAGGGATGAGGAAGAAGGCGCTTTGGGAACCGAGAAAGTGCAACAGCGTCAAGTCGGGAGAGAGAAACTAGGGTGGGAAAACTGTTTCCACCCTCAACATTTTGTGTTTCTGGAACAAGAGAGGGATAACCCCCTTATCCTTCTCTTGTTCTCCAACCAAACAGGGCCTAAACATTAAGAAAAACTTGTTTCCACACTAAATAAGTGAACTCAGTGAGTTCTCATGGCACAAGAGTTTGATATTAACGACTGGGATAGTTGAGGTTGGTGAAGACATGTTTGTCATCAGAAGAGAATACCACAAGATGTATTGTGCCGCTCAGCACCAAGGAAGCAGCAGAGGGGTCGAGTGGCACCAAAGAACCAGCAAAGAGGTCGAGTGGCAATAAGGAACCAGTAGAGAGGTTGAGTGTCACGCCCTGGGGTTCACCCACTCAAGTTTTAAAAGGATGAAAACAGCGACCCAGGACGTGCACAGATCCGCCACGTGCGTAGAGTTCCTTTATCCAAACGGACAGAGTCTTCCCTATACACGCACGGCGTCGAACATCATACAACACATCAAACTACTCAATCATCATTCAGAAATGAGATAGCTAAACATGAATGAAGATCACATCAAACAGACAAGCCCGACGTACACTAATATAGTAGCAAGGTGATGGCATAGTCCTCCAAACTCTGTCGACACCACATCCTACCTTATCTCCACAATCAATCAAATATAACCCTCTATATCTCTGCAATCAAAATACAAATCTCCTCCAATCTCCGTTTTTATAACATTATTTTGAAATCCGCAATCGAAAATCAATTTACAATAGTGTCAAGACCGATTGTTGCGCAATATAAATATCCATTTATTAAAGCCAAGAATAGCAAATCAAAACATCCAGTCATAAGAAGAAAACATAAAGGTTTAACATCAAGATGCAATTATTAAATAGGAAGCAGCAAATGAAGTCTATCTAGCTAAATGGATTTGATAGAGTAGGGACGTCGCTAACTATCGATCCTCACAAGGCGCCCCTAATCTCAACACCCGAGGTACCTGTAAAAATAGGGTGTGAGATACAACTGAATGTATTCTAGTGGGTATAACGCGTCGGCGACCAGCAAGTTGTACCAACTGGTATACAATAAACGACAGGTAAAGAAATATGGTAAATCGACATAATAATAGAGATACTGAAATGAAAGCAAGGTAAATGACATGCTCATAGGAATACTGAGATAAAAGCAGGGTACATAAGCATGATCTATGTAATGTGGATTACAACATCAATAACTGGAATGATAGTAAAGTAGTAAGATGTAACAACTGTACTAAAGAAATATGCCAATATACTATCTAGCTCAAAAGTACCCAATCATGCCACTGTTGGTCGTAAGGACCTCAGGCTCGTGCCATAGCAGGGCACCTAGCATGGCTGACATATAACCAAGGATTTAAGTGGCGTGGCACGGGGTCGTGCCAAAAACTTACTGGCACGGTTCGACATAGTGCGTGCCAGGCTGTGCCGATGAGTGTCCTTCACAAAAAATTCATGTGTGCTGACACATAATAACATACAATATTTATTTTCTTAAGCAACAAAATTTTCTAATTGCTTATTATGCATCTTTATCAAATTTTTTGAACTTTATTGAGAAAATTACTTAGTAATTTTTTAAAAAAGGAATTTTGAGCTGTGCCATCGGCACGGAGGTTGTATCGTGCAGGTATCTTGTTGGCACAATATGGCACGGTGGATACGGCTCGTGCCGATGGATACTTAAATCCTTGCATATAATCCCATACCCGAAGGTATAGTCTGGGGGCTCACGGGTCGATCATACCACTCTACCGGTAAAGAACATCACAACGAGGGTCAGTCCGTTGGTACGAGACATGTGCAGTAGGTGCTTGGCGATCATAATGCAAAATGTTCAAGTGCTCACGGTCCAACGATTGACATCCGACAGCAAGCCGAGAAACTCCCAATCGGGATCACAATAAGTTGACGACAACAAATCACATCTACATCGAATGAGCAACAATAATCCCCTACTCTACGAATCATGCAATGACTGAAAGTATAGAATCCAGGTAAATAGTAATTAGTCAACAAAAGCATGCGTAGGTATGGCAAGGTAATCATGATGTGATATAAGTACATGAAATGATAGATAATAATAGGCTACTATGATCAACGTCAAATAGAGTACACAACATGGTTATACTATGCTAATATTTGGATCGGAGTACCCACCTCAACCGGAGTCGACTAACCGAGCCAGCGGCTCAACTGGTGCTCATACCAAACCCGCTCGGGCCTACATAAAATCCACAGAGTCATGAACTGAACTCTACATAACTCAATGTCACTAATCACACACTCACAAACTGTTGGAAAATTGGTTCCTTTAACCGAGTCCCGGAACCCGTCGGAATCCTCCATCTTTATTTTCAAATGATTTAAATTTGGTTTGATCCCAAGTCATATGTCTTGAGCATCCGCTATCCAAGTACCATTTGTCATTTGCACCTTCTGATTGGAGACATACCTACAAAACGAAATTACATTTTTGGTACCCAAGTGAGATTGGGTCCTTTAGAGTTAGATGAACCTTTCGCAACCCAAATTTGGTTAAGTTTATAATTCTTCTTATATTTACAAAAAGTTATATGATGTCCATTAGTATTTCAATAAGAGCACTATAAAGTTTGGTCTTGATTTGAGCTTTTAACAAAAACTTTTCTTTTTCCTTTTGTTAATTTCACTTTGGTTGGGTTAGGAACATATCCTATACCAGATTTCTTGAGCCTTACAATTTGACTTCGAAGCATCATATTTAGATTCTTGGTTCCACCAACAAATTTCTTAAGTGTTCTCTCAGATTCACTTAAGGGTGGCAATCCAGCTCGCTGTTAGCGAGTCAGCTCGTGTTCGGCTCGAAATAAGCTCGAGATCGGATCGCTCGTTTAGTAAACGAGCCGAATTTTCCAGCTCGTTTAATAAACAAGCCGAACACAAGCTGGGGTCAGCTCGCTCGTATTCGGCTCGATAACAGCTCGAGAATACATATATATATATATATATATATATATATATATATATATATATATATATATATATATAAACTTTACTATTTAAATTTTAGGCTATCAATTGTTTATGAATTTTAATTATTAAATTAAAATTTTAACTTTTTAATTTTCTTTCAACTTTACACCTAATAGTAGGAATGAAAATCAAAATTGTTGTTCGCGAGCCAGCTCGTGATCAGCTCGTTAATAAACGAGCCGAACACGAGCCGAAATTTTCAGCTCGATATTTAAACGAGCCAGCTCGTGTTCGGCTCGTTTATTAAACGAGCTGAACACGAGCCAACCCCAGCTCGCTCGTGTTCGGCTCGTTGACACCCCTAGATTCACTTAAGCTCTTCTTTAGTTGTTGGTTTTCAACTTGAAGTTTTTCAAGTTGTTTGTCATAGTGAGTAAATTGTCTAAAACTTTGAACGTCAATTTTCTTCTTTAATTCTTTTTTCTCAAGAAGGAGATTATTGCAAGTTTCAGTGGCTTGTTTAAGCTCTTTCTTCAGTGAGAAAATTTGTTTCTTTGCGGTGTCACTTTCAAGTACTAAAGAAGGATTTGAAGTTGAAGATTTTAAATTATTTACTTCTATCTCTAATGAGGCATTTTGCTTTTTAAGAAACGTATATTTAGGACCTAGACTTTGTAGATCATTATGTAAAGAAAAGAAAGCTTCTAAAAGTTCATCATAACTTAAATCATTTACCTCATCTTCAAGTGCCATGAGACATAGATATGAGCTTTGTTCCTCAAGGCAAATTTGGGCTTCTTCGTTTTCCGACTCCTCGTTGCTAGAGTCTTTGGGGGCGTCCCAATTTAATGCATTCAAGTCTTTCTTTTTCTTGTCTTTGTTGAAAACCTTGTTTGGGAGTGGCCATTCATTTTTCAAATGTCCCGGTTTGTTGCAGTTGTAGCAAATGATTCCCTTTTTGAATCCTTCGCCTTTGAACCCATCTCTTTTGGGTCTTCTCAAATTGCGTTTCTTGATTAGCCAGCCGAGCCTTTTTGAAATCATAGCAATTTCTTCGCTAGAACCTTCTTTGCCATCTTCACCGTCGGAAGTTATAACTCCCTTAAGTGCAAAACTTTTCTTTTTCTCGGGAGCTTCTTCATTATCATATTCTTTGAGGCGTTGTTCATGTGCCATTAGTGATCCGACAAGTTCATCAATCTTTACGTTTTCTAAGTGATGTGCTTCTTGGATAGCCGTGACCTTAGGCAGCCAACTCCTCGGTAGTACACGAAGGAGTTTTCGCACCAAGTCCGATTGAGGAAAATCTTTACCTAAGGCTTTCAAGCTATTTATAATATTAGTGAATCTTGTGAACATATTCAAAATGGATTCACTTTCCTCCAATTTGAATAGTTCATAACTTGACATAAGCATACTTATTTTAGATTCCTTCACCCTAGAAGTTCTTTCATGAGTAACCTCTAATTTATCCCAAATTTCTTTAGCTGCTATGCATGTGGAAATTCGGTGAAATTCTTCTCTACTAAGAGCGCAAAGGAATGAATTAATAGCTTTAGCATTTAATTGAAAAAGGAATTTTTCGGCTTCATTCCATTCCGCTCTTGATTTTGATGGAGTAACATAACCACTTTTGACTATGTTCCAAATATGAAGATCTAGAGATTGAAAGAATATCTTCATTCTAATTTTCCAAAACGGATAATCGGTCCCATCAGAAAATGGTGGCCGAACAATAGATTACCCTTCGATATTCTTTCCCATGGATGTCATTCTTACTTAGATGTTAATCTAAATAATGTGAGACCTCGCTCTGATACCAAGTGAGGAACGAAATGGCAACCTAAGAGGGGGGTGAATTAGGTTTCTAAAATAAAATTGCAATTTAATCAAGCAAATTAAGAATTTCAAATCAAATAAAATAAGCCAGAGTAAAAGAAATGCAAACTCGAAATGCACACGATCGATTTGTTTCGAGGTTCGACACTTTGCCTATGTCCCCGCCAACTTCTCAACACAAGAGAACGTTGGATTACCACTAGATGATTTTGCGGGCAAGCACCAAGCCTTTACACCAACACTTTCTTCTTTTCTCTCTTACACAAAATTGTATCTTACTACAAATTTCACTCAAGATTAAAGATAGAGAGTAGAGCTAAAGGAAGTATTGCACTTAAATTTTCAAGCTTGGAAGCTCTCAGAGGTGATCCTAAAATCCCCCAACCTCTCTCTATTTATAGCTCACGAAGAGCAGATTTCATTTGAAATCAAAGTCCACACTTACGGCGTCCATTAATGCATGGCATGCGCATGCGCTAATTAAGTGTGCTTAATTATCGCTGCAGCCCGACATCTAGTTTGATCGCTGCAACCCAAGTCTTGTCAGCAGCCAAAATCTCCCAAAAGCCGACCTGCTTGCTTCGTGTTCGCACAGAACGATTGAATCAGTAGAAAATGGATTTCGGGCGCCCTAAATGGGTTTCGGGCGCCCAGATCCTATTTAGGGTGCCCTAAATCATTAGGGTGCTGAATCATATTAGAGGGCCCAGAACTTAATTAGGAAGCCCAAATCTAGTTTAGGAAGCCCAAAACTTTAGGAAGCCCAAAACCTGTTTAGGAAGCCCAGATCTGGTTTAGGAAGCCCAAATATGGTTTAGGAAGTCCAAATCAAGTTTAGGAAGCCCAAATCAAGTTTAGGGCGTCCAGATCATAATTAGGCGCCCATATCTCAATTAGGGCGCTCAGATCTTATTTTTCAAAAAGTTTCTTTTTGAATAATTTTTGATGCACATGTATTTATGAAAAAGTTTTAGCATCATTTTATTAGTACATATTTAATCAAAAGAAGATTTTGTTCAATTGTGCTTTTAATCAACAAAAGTGTTTAATTTTATGCTTAAAATTTTCTCTTTAATCAAGAGTGATTATTAAACAATTTAGTGTATAGAGAGAATAGAATTGGTCTTTAGACTTTAGAAGTAAAGATAACTTCAAGAGGTGAAGCTTGCTGCTCGTAAAATACCTGTTTTGAGTTTCTTTCCAAAATTTGAATCATCTGATCATAAAACTCAAAATAAAAGGATTAGTCCAATTATTTGTTATCATCAAAATCTAATTGTGGATTATCGCCACTAGGCCAACAATGCTCACCGACCTGAAACTCTAGTTCGCGCCGTCGTTGATCCACGTAACTTTTCTGCCTGCTCTGCACGGTCAACAATCGCTGTCTCGCAATGCGAATCTTGGTTTCCGCATCGTCTACTAAGTCTGGCCCGATTACTCATCATTCGCCGGCATCGTTCTAATAGATCGGGGACCGACATCGACGCCCATACAATGCCTCATACGGTGCCATCTTGATGCTCGTTTAGTAACTGTTGTTGTAGGTGAACTCCGCCAAGGGCAGATATTTGAACCACCCTTCGCCATAGTCCAAAACGCAAGCACGAAGCATGTCCTCGAGGGTCTGAATGACATGCTCAGACTGACCGTCGCTCTGCGGATGAAAAGCTGTGCTAAAGTTCAGCTTCGTACCCATAGCTTGTTGTAAGCTTTTCCAGAATTGAGATACAAAACGGGTGTCTTGGTCCGACATGATCGACATCGGCACTCTATGAAGCCGGACGATCTCGTCGATGTAGAGCTGGGCTAATCGATCCCTGGACCAAGTTGTGTGCACTGATAGAAAGTGGGTTGACTTCGTCAATCGGTCCACAATGACCCATATTGCGTTGTGGCTTCGCTGCGATCAAGGCAATCCTGTGACGAAGTCCATGTTGATCTATTTCCACTTCCACATGGGCACAAGAAGTGGTTGTAGCTTTCCTGCTGGTTGTTAGTGTTCGGTTTTTACCTGCTGAGTGCTGACACACCAAACACTGAGTCGTGTATTTCGCCACATCCGCTTTCATGCCCGGCCACCAAATTTGTTGCTTTAGATTCTTGTACATCTTGGTTCCACTTGGATGCATAGCGTAGGGGGATCTAGGCGCCTCTGTGAGTATCTCTTTCCTCAGTTCTTTATTCTTGGGAATGCACCAACGACCTCGAAAGAGAATGGAGCCGTCGGCGTGAACATAGTAATCTTCCTTTTGTTCCAGCTCAATATCCTTCCTGATCTCTTATAAGTGGGGATCCGATTGTTGTTCATCCTTGATTCGGTCTATCAAGGTGGGCTGCACCACCAGAGCCATAAGTTGAGAAGTCGTCCCCTTGGGTACCACCTCTAATTCCAACCGCCTGAATTCCTCTGCTAAACGGTCTTGTTTTGTGATCACCATCAATTCAGCGGAGGTGATCTTCTGCTGAGTGCATTGGCCATTATGTTCGCTCGACCGGGTTGCCTAAAGTACAGTTCCTTCTGAGTGAAGAGGTATTTAAGGCTCTAATGGTCGGTGAAGACTTCTCAGTGGATGCTATAGAGAGAGTGCCTCCACAGCTTTAGGGCGAAAAACGCTGCCGCGAGCTCCAGATCATGTGTGGGATAATTCTTCTTGTAGGGTTTCAATTGCCGCGATGCATATGCAATCTCCTTGTCTTTCTGCATCAGGACCACACCCCAAGCCGACTCGAGAGGCGTCACCGTACACGATAAAATTCTCCCTAGGGATTGGTAGGGCGAGAATAAGAGTTTCTATAAGTCTGTGTTTCAGCTCATCGAAGCTAAGCTGACACTCCGGAGTCCATACAAACTTCTTTCCTTTTCTTGTCAAACGATTCATCCGGGCGGCGATTTTGGAAAACCCCTCGACGAATCGTCTATAGTAACTGGCGAGGCCAAGGAAGCTGCGAATCTCGATCACGTTTGTTGGCTGTGGCCAACCCACCACCGACTCACCTTCTTGGAGTCTATTGCAATCCCAGACTCCGAGATAACATGTCACGCCCCGGGGTCGAAACTGCGACCCGGGCTCGCTAACAGATCCGCCATCTGTACGGAAACTGCCGTACAGACGAAGCGTCTAACCTGCAAAAAGAATCAACTACAGTATACAGATGTCAGAGCTGAAAGTAAACTACTAAAGACTGAAAATAAATACAATATCCATCTCCCAAATACGATCGTATAAAAAGTCCTCTGATACAAAACTCAAAAGGGAGATATCTCCAATAAAATACATCGGTGTACAAGCTCTCAATACAAAAATATCCTCACTACATCAGTCTCTCAAACTGTAAAATAAAGTACAACTCTATACCTCACAACAAAGATCTCTCAACAGAGGAAAAAGAAGTAAACTAATCTACTGAAGCTCTCCTCTGAAGGGGTACCGCTACACTCCAACGACGGGTAGGGAACTAGCTCGCGACTCCCTCGCCTCGGTCAGAAGGATCAGCAACTGGAGCAACAGGAACAGGAGAAGAAGTTCCTGGGGAAAAAGACACCACGACGGGTGTGAGAACTACTTCCCACAGTAGTTCTCAGTGGGTGCCGCCAACAAGCCCAACGGTCTGCCCACTAAGTCTACTAGAGGCATAAGATAACAGTGCAATGAAATCTGAACAAGAAAAGCTGGAGCTACTCTACAGCTACCCTGCCTCTATCTAGATGCTCAAAAAGTGGAACAGATGAAAGTAAAGGTGACCACTCGCACCCAAGGTGCTCAATCGACCCAATCGAACTGACTGCCTCATAGGGTCCAGTCAAGCCTGCGCCTGTCGACTAGGAACGCACCTGCCCACTACCACACATCCACATGAGGATGGGATTTACGTGGGGCGTCCTGCCCGACTAACTCACCCCTCGCGCAAAACTGCCTCAACAGGCCCATCGTTGCATCCACTGCGGAAAACTGCCTCAACAGGCCAACCATCGTATCCACAGCGGCATCTCAGGGACGCGACTCCAACTGAGGAAAACGGCGCGGCATAGAGTATCAAACATTGGCATAAGCAGGCTATAGTCCAGATCCACGCTCACTCTCAGAACGGTAGGACACAAGATCCCCAAATATCTCGCATAACAGTCGGAGCAATCTCGACGACTCAGCTGATCAGCTCACACGAAACACGAGACACTAGCCTCTCCAACAGCTCACAGCCCAAAGCACACTGGCTGGAGGTACTCCACAGCCAGAAACGACCCACAACTCAGGCTAACAATACTGGTCGGACCACACTCAACGACCTGGGTCCACCGTCAACCCCAACGGTTCCCAACAACACTGACCGGAGGATACTCGACGGCACGGGACTACCGTCTGTGTAGTGATCCGGCCCTTAGGGGTATTTTTGACCCACATATAGTCATTTAAGCCTTTAAGTGAAATAAAATTATTCAATTCTTAAAAAGTTGGCCAGTGTGTGGTGCTGGTATTTTTCTGCGATAGAGCGCGGAAAAAGAAGGCCGACGGTGCGATCGGATCTGAAATCCGATATCGGGATCTCCCGGAACGGAATTCCTAGTGATACGGTGATTAGTCATGCATCGGAATTCGTGCAAAATATCTTGCACCCGTTAGAGATAAGGTGGGTTATCTCGTAGGGGATAATTAATTAGTTAATTAATTATCCGATGACGGAAAATAGAATTCTCTTACGTACGAATTAAAGAGGAAATTAATTAAAGATATAATACGAGCTATATAAGGGATCCCGATTATCGGAAAGAAAAGAAAAGAAAAATAAAAACCCTAATCGGTGAGGAGAGAAAAAAAAAAAAGAAAAAGACGGAACCCTAGCCGGAAGAAAGGGAAAGGAGATAGAGAAGGAGCCCGATCTTCCCGGACATCGAACCGAAGGCAAGAACGCGACCGGACAACCTTCTCGTCGATCTTCGGTTAGTAAAATAATTGTTACAAATTATTTGGGTTTTTTTTCGTCGTCCTTTTTGTTTGAGTTCTTGGGTTTCTCCGTCGTATCCGTCGCCGTCGCCGTCGCCGTCATCGTCGCCATGCTAGGGCACGGAACGGACGGCGGAGGCGCGCGGTGCCGCTAGGGCATCGCGCGGAGGAGAGTCGCGGACGGCCACCGCAGCCGCAAGCGGCGACGGGACCGCGCGGGCACCGCGCGGGCCATACCCGCGTGGGCGCCGCGCGGCTACCGCACGGACGGCACCCATGCGGACCCGCAACCGCGCGGGCACCGCATGGGCGCCGCGCGGCTACCGCGGGGGCGGCACCCACGCGGACCCGCAACCGAGCGGGCACCGCATGGGCGCCGCGCGGCTACCGCGCGGGCGGCACCCACGCGGACCAGCAACCGCGCGGGCACCGCGTGGGCGCCGCGCGGCTATCGCGCGGGCGGCACCCACACGGACCCGCAACCGCGCGGGCACCGCATGGGCGCCGCGCGGCTACCGCGCGGGCGGCACCCACGCGGACCCGCAACCGCGCGGGCACCGCGCGGGCGCCGCGCGGGCGCCGCGCGGCCGCCGCACGGGCAGCACCCGCGCGAGGCACCGCGCCGCGTGGGCGTCGCCCGCGGAGACACGCCGCGCGGTTCCGAACCGCGCGGGGCTCCGGCGGACGACGACGGCGGCGCGGGATTTCCGGTTTTCGTCAACCCGGACGGTGTTGGACTTTTACGTCGAAAAGAGTAAATTGGGTCTTTTGTTTTGGGATGTTAGTACACGTTTTTGACTATAGTTATCCTTACGGACTTTTTTTAGGTCCAGGAGCGCAGCGGGGGTGCGCGAAGGATTCAGGTGTTCCGATTTCTCTTCAACTAGGTGGGTACGGTTGCGATAAGTGCAACAAGTGCAGTAAGTGCATCTATTGTCATTAAAATGCTCTTAATTTGTCTAACAAAGTAGATGGACAGTTTAACCTTTCGCATAATTGTATTTTATCTAACAATTGAAGCGGCTACGGTCGCGGTGCTCACTACACGCCGATCTCGGCAAATCCGTTTTCGGATGCTGCACGTACACAGGCGGATTGGCCTCCGCATGGGTGTACTTTTCCGGAGAAGTGGTCTCTTTTTGACCCGTGTACCTCACAAAGGGGTGGGAGCCGTGAGGACCTCTTCGCACCTGCTGAAAATAGCACACCAGCACCGTGAAGGGGTTAAAAGCATCAAAAAGGTGTTTGCGCACGAGGGGGGACTTTAGTCTCCCCGACAGGTACTCTGGGGTTGGTGCCCAACTTAATTGGTAAATCTGGGGTTGGTGCCCAGCTTAATTATGTGCAGGGTTTTAGCGAAAGGTTCCGGTGTATTTGGTTTGCTCCTTATTCCTTATTGATATTAGACATCTACTTTGTTTGTCACTGACTTTACCCACTCCGTGACAGGTGTTACGAGGTGCGTTAGCCGGGAGGGCGGTGAAACTGCGTCGCGAGGACCGTAGTCAGGATACTTGGGTTTTTATCTCGTCTTCCTTATGCTTAAATTAGTTCATTTGCTTGTGGATCTTATTAGTCGTGGACATGTATTAGATAGCACTGTGGATGAGATGTACCTATGCGTTTTAGTTATTTTCAGTGATGTTTTCTTATGCGGCACGCTTTCAGGAAAAGCTAAATGATTTCGAAAATGTTTTCTCAAAACGAAGTGCCGTGTGGGCACGGGTTTTGCAACCGCTGGTTTTATCCTTTCCAAACGGTGACGCCGCTTTTATAACATTAGTTAAATTACTGTACTCTGTTTGACGATGTATGTCTATTGTATGGCTGATGGTTGATGTATGATGTTGTAAATGAGACGCCGTGCATATGCAAAGGAGACTCTGTCCGTGGGCAGAGAGAATTTGTGTATGTGGCGGTCTGGCACGCACCGGGGATGAGGTTTAAGTTACCTTGTTAAGAAAAAAAAAATAATACACGCAATTTTCCGCTTGAAAGACTCAAAAACCCTCGGGGGCGTGACAGATTAAATGGTCTCAGAGAAGACAACCATAACCATAGTAGACGTGATCCGCATCCACAGTGTAGGGTGCCACAAGCAAATTGGACATGAGATAACCAAGGTATAGGTGCGTAGTACGTGAGAGTACGGGAAAAAAGGGAAACGTAATATAGGTGTAATCGTAAGACAGGGTGCTAGGGTTATAACCTTAGGGTTAACGTGGTTTCTTTGTATCACAGCAGACAACGGCCAGGATCCGGCCACCGAGCGCTAACCATTCTCAATGGACAGGATGGATCCCGTAGCCGCAGCCAACCGCTTACTCCGCAACCAGCTACGCGACATAGCAGGGCAAATGCTAACTGTCACTGAGCGCCTAGGCCTACTGACTCAGGATTTCGAGGGTGTCGACCGCACCCAGCGAGACGCCAGGGACGGCGCCTATCGGGGAATGCCACCGGCAGGGTTCCCCACTTTTAACGAAGCGGTTATGTTGGCCCGGCGGGCAGAGCAAGAACTGGCCGAGACACGCGCTCGGCAGAGTTATCCCTATCCCAGTCCGGCGGAGGACCCTTTCCAGCAGGGCCCGGCACTCAAACGCCCGAGGACAGAGGGGAACTTTGGAAAGGCGATGAGAGGAGAATCCAAACCGCAGAGGAAGCCGTGTCCCATATGCAGTGGGGCGCATCAGGTGACTGATTGTCCATGGAGACACGGCCACTGCTACCGATGCGGCAGACCAGGACACGCACGCTATGAGTGCCCACGGAAACCGGGAACCACCAACCTCCGGCACCGCGACCGGAGGGGACAGAGAAGACTGCTACACCCGTTCCGCAAGGGGGCCCCGCCCCGGAGGGCCAAGGAGGAGGACGTCCGGAGAAAGCACGGAAGGACGAACCGACACCAGCGAGGGGCGCGAAACCACCTCAGGGACCGTGTGTAATCTGCGAGGGTGCTCACCCAGTGGCGGAATGTATGTGGAGGTACCATTACTGCAATCAGTGCGGCTTACCGGACCACTCCCGTGCCTTCTGCCCTCAGAGGCCCACCCCCGCCGCCGCTGCCGCGCCACCACAGCAGGAAGGACCAGAGAGTGCTGCGGCCCCTGTTCAGCCAAAGGATTTGCCCGGCGACCAGCAATCCGCAGACTCCTCAGACGTCAAGTCCCTTCCCCAGCACGCCGTACGACGCTGGCCCAAGGGCTGTGGACGGACTCCCCGGGATACTACAGTGGAGGACGCGACGTCCCAGACCTAGTAACGGCAGGTAATATTTGGTTTCTCTTTTCCCTCTTAGATTAGGAGCACCGGTTACACCTTAGCCTACTACCTCTGTTAGACTCTCTCTCTCTCTCTCTCTCTCTCTCTAAAATCCTTAAGTATTAGGTGAAGCCTTCCCCGGCCGATGTACGCGGGCGGGCTTCGAAGCATAGGAGAACCTTGTGTACTCGGGGCCCGTTAAGGGCCATGCAAGGAATAAATAGGCTCCACCCTATGCCTTGCAGCCGAGAACCCAATGGGCCGATAGGTAGTTCAGGGCCGCTCCCCAGATAAGGATCAGCGGTCCCGTGGTAAGGGAATTTCCGGATGTATTTCCGGCAGAGCTCCCCGGAATGCCACCGGAACGAGAGGTCGACTTCCCTAATGAACTACTTCCCGGCACCGAACCCATCATCAAGGCACCGTACAGGATGGCCTTCGCGGAGTTGAAGGAACTCAAGGCACAGTCGGAGGACCTTTTGGATAAGGGCTTCATCAGACCTAGCGCGTCACCCTGGGGCGCGCCCGTCCTGTTTGTGAGGAAGAAGGACGGAAGTCTCCGGTTGTGCATCGACTACCGGGAGATAAATAAGGTCACCGTTAAGAACAAGTACCCCCTGCCAAGGATCGACGACCTCTTCGACCAACTACAGGGGGCGACGGTGTTTTCAAAGATTGACCTGCAGTCGGGCTATCATCAGGTCCAGGTTAAGGGGGAGGACATCCCCAAAACGGCTTTCCGAACTCCCTACGGCCATTACGAATTTACAGTAATGCCGTTCGGGCTCACAAATGCCCCGGCGGTGTTCATGGACATGATGAACAGGGTATTCAAACCCTTCCTGGACTTATTCGTGGTGGTCTTCATCGACGATATCCTCATCTACTCCCGTACAGACGAGGAACACGAAGAACATCTGCGCACAGTCCTCCAGACCCTACGAGAACAGAAACTCTACGCCAAACTCAAAAAGTGTGAGTTTTGGCTCCGTGAGGTCGGCTTCTTGGGGCACGTAATCTCGGCGGCTGGAGTCGCAGTCGATCCGAAGAAGATAGATTCGGTGACGGACTGGTCCCAACCGACGACGGTGACGGAGATTCGAAGCTTCCTGGGGTTAGCCGGGTACTACCGGCGCTTCGTGGAGGGTTTCTCCAAGATAGCCACCCCCTTAAACCGTTTGACTAAAAAGGAGGAAAAGTTCATCTGGACGGACAAATGTCAGAGGAGCTTCGAGGAGCTCAAGGATAGATTGACGCGAGCCCCGATTCTCGCCTTGCCAGAACCAGGGGAGGATTATGAAGTGTATTGCGATGCGTCGCGAAGCGGACTGGGTGGAGTACTAATGCAACGGGGAAAGGTTATAGCCTATGCGTCAAGGCAGCTCAAGGAATACGAGCGGAACTACCCCGTGCACGATTTGGAACTCGCAGCGGTTGTGTTCGTCCTCAAGCTTTGGAGACACTACCTGTATGGGGCACACTCCAATGTGTACTCAGATCATAAAAGTCTTAGGTACCTTTTCACCCAAAAGGAGTTAAATTTGCGACAAAGACGGTGGCTTGAGCTACTGAAGGATTACGATTTAACGATCCACTACCACCCGGGAAAGGCAAACGTGGTGGCCGACGCCCTGAGCCGCAAGGGGCAGGCCGAAAAGGCAGGGGTAAGTGCCATCACCCAGCAAGATAGTTTGATTGCGAAATTTTCGCGATTAAGACTAGAAGTAGTACCGGCAGGTACAGTCGCACAACTTCTGACGCTGGTGGTCAGACCTACCTTGCTTGACAGAATTCTCGAGGGGCAGTCGACTGATGACCAACTCCAGCTGGTGCGAAGTAGAGTAACTGCCGGCCAAGAAGGTGATTTCACAGTAAACTCCGACGGCACGATACGATTTCGGGGACGAATCTGCGTGCCGGATCTACCGGAACTCAAAGAGGAAATCCTGCGGGTGGCGCATACTGCTCCATACAGCGCATCCCGGGGGAACGAAGATGTACAAGGACGTCAAATAGACCTTCTGGTGGCCCAAAATGAAGGGAGACGTGACTCGGTTTGTGGCACACTGCCTGGTGTGCCAACGGGTGAAGGCCGAGCACCAGCGTCCGGCAGGAAAATTGCAACCCTTACCGGTGCCCGAATGGAAGTGGGACATGGTTACCATGGATTTTGTGACCGGGTTCCCGAGATCGTCACAGGGACACGATGCAATATGGGTAATTGTGGACCGTCTGACGAAATCGGCCCACTTACTGCCCATACACACGACGTGGACGCGGGAACGACTGGCACAAACCTACATCAACGAGATAGTAAGGTTGCATGTGGTGCCGACATCCATCACGTCGGACAGGGACACGCGATTTGTGTCAAACTTTTGGCAGAGCCTGCAGCGAGCAATGGGAACCAAGTTGCACTTAAGTACGACTTTTCACCCGCAGACCGATGGACAATCAGAGCGGGTGATACAAATTGTGGAGGACATGCTTCGGGCATGCGTTTTGGACTTGGGCGAAGGGTGGGCACGGTGTTTGCCCCTAGTGGAATTTGCCTATAATAATAGTTACCAGGCCAGCATTCAGATGGCACCATACGAGGCCCTGTACGGGCGCCGCTGTCGGTCTCCAATATGCTGGGACGACTTGGGTGAGCGTAAGTTTCTGGGCCCAGATTTGGTGGAGGAGACCGAAGCAAAGGTGCGATTGATTAGACAAAGGCTACTGACCGCCGAGAGCAGACAGAAAAGTTTCGCGGACAACAGACGCCGAGACTTAGAGTTCATGGTGGGTGAGCATGCGTTACTCCGAGTTTCGCCCTCCAAGGGGAAACGACGCTTCGGCATAAAGGGAAAGTTAAGCCCGAGGTACGTAGGACCGTTCGAGATTCTAGAACGCGTATGACCGGTGGCGTACCGATTGGCCCTGCCGCCGAACCTCGAACGAGTCCATAACGTGTTCCACGTCTCAATGCTCCGGAAGTACCTAGCTGATCCCTCTCATGCCTTGGATGCCTCCACCATCGAGTTGCGAGAGGATTTAAGCGTCGAGGAGACGCCGGTGCGGATTTTGGCAAGAGAGGACAAGAAGTTGCGCAAACGAACAATCCCTTATGTAAAGGTCCAGTGGAGCAACCACGAAGAGCGCGAGGCGACTTGGGAACTGGAATCGAAGATGAGAGAATATTTTTCCGAATTGATTAGTGGGGTTTGTACTTAAGTTTCGGGACGAAACTTTTTATAAAGTGTGAGTGGTGTAGTGATCCGGCCCTTAGGGGTATTTTTGACCCACATATAGTCATTTAAGCCTTTAAGTGAAATAAAATTATTCAATTCTTAAAAAGTTGGCCAGTGTGTGGTGCTGGTATTTTTCTGCGATAGAGCGCGGAAAAAGAAGGCCGACGGTGCGATCGGATCTGAAATCCGATATCGGGATCTCCCGGAACGGAATTCCTAGTGATACGGTGATTAGTCATGCATCGGAATCCGTGCAAAATATCTTGCACCCGTTAGAGATAAGGTGGGTTATCTCGTAGGGGATAATTAATTAGTTAATTAATTATCCGATGACGGAAAATAGAATTCTCTTACGTACGAATTAAAGAGGAAATTAATTAAAGATATAATACGAGCTATATAAGGGATCCCGATTATCGGAAAGAAAAGAAAAGAAAAATAAAAACCCTAATCGGTGAGGAGAGAAAAAAAGAAATAAAAGGACGGAACCCTAGCCGGAAGAAAGGGAAAGGAGAAAGAGAAGGAGCCCGATCTTCCCGGACATCGAACCGAAGGCAAGAACGCGACCGGACAACCTTCCCGTCGATCTTCGGTTAGTAAAATAATTGTTACAAATTATTTGGGTTTTTTCCGTCGTCCTTTTTGTTTGAGTTCTTGGGTTTCTCCGTCGTATCCGTCGCCGTCGCCGTCATCGTCGCCATGCTAGGGCACGGAACGGATGGCGGAGGCGCACGGTGCCGCTAGGGCATCGCGCGGAGGAGAGTCGCGGACGGCCACCGCCGCCGCAAGCGGCGACGGGACCGCGCGGGCCATACCCGCGCGGGCGCCGCGCGGCTACCGCACGGACGACACCCATGCGGACCCGCAACCGCGCGGGCACCGCATGGGCGCCGTGCGGCTACCGCGCGGGCGACACCCACGCGGACCCGCAACCGCGCGGGCACCGCATGGGCGCCGCGCGGCTACCGCGCGGGCGGCACCCACGCGGACCCGCAACCGCGCGGGCACCGAGCGGGCGCTGCGCGGCTACCGCGCAGGCGGCACCCACGCGGACCCGCAACCGCGCGGGCACCGCGCGGGCGCCGCGTGGCCGCCGCACGGGCAGCACCCGCGCGAGGCACCGCGCCGCGTTGGCGTCGCCCGCGGAGACACGCCGCGCGGTTCCGAACCGCGCGGGGCTACGGCGGACGACGACGGCGGCGCGGGATTTCCGGTTTTCGTCAACCCGGACGGTGTTGGACTTTTCCGTCGAAAAGAGTAAATTGGGTCTTTTGTTTTGGGATGTTAGTACACGTTTTTGACTATAGTTATCCTTACGGACTTTCTTTAGGTCCAGGAGCGCAGCGGGGGTGCGCGAAGGATTCAGGTGTTCCGATTTCTCTTCAACTAGGTGGGTACGGTTGCGATAAGTGCAACAAGTGCAGTAAGTGCATCTATCGTCATTAAAATGCTCTTAATTTGTCTAACAATGTAGATGGACAGTTTAACCTTTCGCATAATTGTATTTTATCTAACAATTGAAGCGGCTACGGTCGCGGTGCTCACTACACGCCGATCTCGGCAAATCCGTTTTCGGATGCTGCACGTACACAGGCGGATTGGCCTCCGCATGGGTGTACTTTTCCGGAGAAGTGGTCTCTTTTTGACCCGTGTACCTCACAAAGGGGTGGGAGCCGTGAGGACCTCTTCGCGCCTGCTGAAAATAGCACACCAGCACTGTGAAGGGGTTAAAAGCATCAAAAAGGTGTTTGCGCACGAGGGGAGACTTTAGTCTCCCCGACAGGTACTCTTGGGTTGGTGCCCAACTTAATTGGTAAATTTGGGGTTGGTGCCCAGCTTAATTATGTGCAGGGTTTTAGCGAAAGGTTCCGGTGTATTTGGTTTGCTCCTTATTCCTTATTGATATTAGACATCTACTTTGTTTGTCACTGACTTTACCCACTCCGTGACAGGTGTTACGAGGTGCGTTAGCCGGGAGGGCGGTGAGACTGCGTCGCGAGGACCGTAGTCAGGATACTTGGGTTTTTATCTCGTCTTCCTTATGCTTAAATTAGTTCATTTGCTTGTGGATCTTATTAGTCGTGGACATGTATTAGATAGCACTGTGGATGAGATGTACCTATGCGTTTTAGTTACTTTCAGTGATGTTTTCTTATGCGGCACGCTTTCAGGAAAAGCTAAATGATTTCGAAAACGTTTTCTCAAAACGAAGTGCCGTGTGGGCACGGGTTTTGCAACCGCTGGTTTTATCCTTTCCAAACGGTGACGCCGCTTTTATAACATTAGTTAAATTACTGTACTCTGTTTGACGATGTATGTCTATTGTATGGCTGATGGTTGATGTATGATGTTGTAAATGAGACGCCGTGCATATGCAAAGGAGACTCTGTCCGTGGGCAGAGAGAATTTGTGTATGTGGCGGTCTGGCACGCACCGGGGATGAGGTTTAAGTTACCTTGTTAAGAAAAAAAAAATAATACACGCAATTTTACGCTTGAAAGACTCAAAAAACCCCCGGGGGCGTGACAGTCTGCTCAACGGCTCCCTCCCACGACAGCACAACAGGGATACAAGACCTCCCGGGACTACCGTTTACCCGAACGGCTCCCGGCACAGATAAGCAACCCACTACAATTACCAGACTCCACTCTGCTCCCAAGCACGAGTGCAAAAGCATCCCACACTAAAAGAAAGTCCCGACCTCTCGGCCCACTACCCGGGCGAGGATAACACTATGTCTAGGAATAGAAAAACAGTGTGGGTGTCTAAACATAAATAACCCTAGCCCAAGTGAGGGTTTTCTACTGGTCTGGTTACACATGCAACATATGACGGGGGTGCTAGGTCAAGTTCCAAGATAACTATATTAACAGATGATAAAAGGAATAACAATTCCTACAATCTAGCATGCTACACAAGGAAATAAACTATCATGCATAGTCCTACATCAGTAGAATTACCGTACAGTCCATAAAACTTGGAGATAAGGCCACCCACCTCGATGTGCCACCAATTGCTCGTAGACACTTGCAATTGGCCTCCACGCGATCCGCACGCAAAACGGAACATGCCGTCGGAGTCCGAACGCAAAACGGTGCACGGTGCCGGAATCCGCATGCAAAACGGTGCACGGTGCCGGAGTCCGCACGCAAAACGGAGTCCGCACGCAAAACGGAGTCCGCACGCAAAACGGTGCACGGTGCCGGAATCCGCACGCAAAACGGAGCACGGTGCCAGAATCCGCACGCAAAACGGAGTTCGCACGCAAAACGGTGCACGGCGTCGGGGACCGCACGCAAAACGGTGCAGTAAAACACGGTCCCCGACCACGCCGCCGCCGCCAAACGCCCCCATCGGAAGCCTTGCGCGCTCCACGAGGCCCACGACGCCATGCCGCAACACCTCCCAACCTCCTCCCTCACTCTCCCTCACTCTCGGTTGGAGAAGAAAGGAAAAAGGAGAAAAAATGGAGGTGCGGGGGAGAAAGAAGAAGAAAAAAAGGAGGGAGAGAGAAAAAGTGGTCCACGGCTCTCGGTCCCCGGTGCACCCGCCGGTCCACGGCACTCAAGCGGGTCCACCCGGTCCAGGCGGGCAAAAGGCGGGCCACGTGGCTGCGCGGCCACGTGGCCGCGCGGCCGCGCAGCCCGGGCGCCGCATGTGCGGCGTGACACCGCGCCCCCCCCGCGTCGCCTCGAAAAACGCGCACGCCTACCGCACTCCAAAACCAACAAATAAATAGTCCATTCCTAGCGATTTCGCGCGCTGAACCCAAAAACGATGTCCATTTTTCCAAATTCTCATCCGAAAATTGCGGAGTGCCCCCGGATAGCCCACTTGATCCGATTTTCCGCGCCGGGTCCAATTCCAAAAATCCGATTTGCTAATTTCCAACTCTAAAAATTCCCGAAGGCAATCGGAGAGGTAAACTTTTATCCAAACATCGCCCGGAGTCCAAATTTGACATCTGCGCCGCGCGAAACCACCTCTAAACACTCGACGGGTCCACCAATTTTCCACGGGATCCCTTTTTAAGCCCGAAGTCCAAAACTTGTGTCCAAATTGCGCGCAAACACCACCGACACACCACGCAGGCCACCAGTGATGCAACTAAATCCCAAATTGCAACACAAATCCATTTCTCGGGCCCGACATGCGCACAAACACTCCCAACGGCCACAAAAAGCTGCTCAACAACCAGCAAACCCTACGCGGGGGATTCCGGGACCTCACATGTTATGTCCTAGAAATGCCACATCGCGGAGCCAAAAGTCGCACTTCTTAAGTTTTGCGTATGGATTGTTCTCCCTTATGACCTGAAGAACCTGTCGCAAATGACTCGTGTTCTTCATCGCTCCGTGAATATATCAGAATATCGTCGATGAAGACGACGACAAACCGATCAAGGAATGGCTTGAAGACTATTAATCATGTCCAAAGATGCCCCTGGAGCGTTAGTGAGCCCAAACGGCATCATAGGGAACTCGTAGTGTCTGTAACGAGTCTAGAAGGCAGTTTTCAGTATATCCTCCGCCCTGATCCTCAGCTGATGGTATCCCGACTGCAAATCAATCTTTGAATAGACCTTTGATTCTTGGAGTTGATCGAAAAGGTCATCCATCTGGGGGAGAGGATACCTATTCTTGATGGTGACTTTGTTTAATTCATAGTAGTCAATGCATAGACGGAGGCTGCTATCCTTCTTCTTGATGAAGAACACGGGAACACCCGAAGGAGAAACACTAGGCCTTATGAAGCCTAGTGCCAACAGATCATCCAGTTGAGTCTTCAGCTTCTTCAATTATGCAAATGCCATTCGATATGGCACTCGAGAGATCGGTGTAGTGCCAGGGATGAGATCGATCATAAACTCGATCTTACACACGCTCAGGAGGCATCCCAGGGAGCTCGGCTAGAAAAACATTAGAAAATTCCTGTGTCACTGGATTATCCTCCAACCTTGGCTCTTCGACACGGGCGTCGATGGCCATGGCGAGGAATGCCACACATCCGTTCTTGATCTGTTGAACTTGGGACAGTGAGCACATCCTCAGAAAAGCCGTGGTCTTGAACCCTTAGTTGACCAACTCCGCCTCGCTAGGTGGCGCAAGTATCAAGTTTCGGTAGGCGCAATTGATAGTAGCATGATACTTCACTAGCCAGTTCATGCCTAAAATTATGTTGTACTTTCAGAGGTTGATAACCCACATGGTGAGTGGAAAGACTCTCTCGCTCAATCGAACTGGGCAAGATCGACACTCTTCATCAATGCAGATGCTGTGATCAGGTACCTCCACGCAATACCTATTCTTAACCGGTTGGATCGGGATCCCATGAGTAGTGACAAATCGTGTAGATATGAACGAGTGTGAAGCCCGTGTCGAATAAAGTTTTTGCAATTCTACCAAAAACTGAAATAGTACCTGCTAGATTCTCCTACATTCTCCTCTGGTGGGTTTTCCTATTGGGTCACGGCATATACCCGTCCTTCTGCTGTCTGGCACGTCCCTTCTGGCTGGTGTGAATTGGAGGAGCGCCCGGACGAAGTTGTAGCAGATACATTGCCCTGTCATTGATGCGGAGCAGCGGGGGCTGAGGCTGTGGATTGCATCGGTGCGGCGCCCTGAGGGCAATTGGACTGGATATGCCTCGATTGCCCACACCTGTAGCAGCGACCGTGGTGACGATTGCAGGTATTCGCGCAATGCGCTCCACCGCGAAAACTGCAAGGTCGGCCACCCTGCTGCTGGCTACCTGTTGGAGCACTTCTAGCCTGATCCTAGGATCGGGAGTGTTTGGGTGGCTTCCTGTTCGAGAACCACCCCCATTCCCAGAAAAAGGACGCTTCTTCTTCTTGCCCTTGTTGAAAGATTCTCGCTCAATGCCGGCTACCTCAGCGTCGTTCTCGATAGATAGGGCTCGTTCCAAGCAATTATCGAAGTTCGTTACTCGAAGAGGATAATAGTCGTCGAATATTGGGTTGTAGGCCTTGAGAGAATAGCCTAACTTTGTGTCTCTCGTTTCGAACCTCCTGGGGACCAGACCCACAATGCGAGAAAACTCCCGTTCGTACTCTCGTACGGTCCAATTCCTTTGTGGAAGCCTCTCCAAGTCCTATTCGAGACTCTTCTTGGTGCTGTCCTTGAAGTAGCGACAAAACAACCTCCTTGAATTCCTGCTAAGAGGGATACGACATCCTTTCGTAATGATCCTTCACGAGTCCTGCCCACCAGCTATTTGTCTCGCCATCTAGGCAATGAGTGGCCAGGGGAATCTTATCACGCTCCTTTGTGTATAAGTTTCGAAATAGCTTCTCCAAGCGTATGACTTATTTCTCCACTGCCTAGAAGTCGTCGTTGTCTCCATCAAAGCTCGGTGGTTTGAATTTATTGAACTCCACAAGCGCAGCCCTGTCTCGGGCTCGCTCCTCCTGAACTGCCTCGCCAGCGGCGACTGATGTCACGAATCTAGAGGGTAGTGAAGTCGTCCCGGTAGCTGCGACCATAGGATCCAAATTTGCAACCTAGGATAAAACAACTCTAATTGAGCAATGCTTAACAACGGGAGCAAATATTTCATTGAAGTCAATATCTTGCTTTTATCCATAGCCCTTAACAACAAGCCTTGCTTTATACCTCTTGGATCCATCGGCTTCATTCTTGATCACATAAATCCATCGATTTTTTAATGCTTTCTTTCCGATCGGAAGTTCTACTAACTCCCAAGTATGGTTTTGATGTAAGGAATCCATCTCGTCCTCCATTGTCCTTTGCCGCTTTGTTTTTTCGGGACAATCTTTTGCTTCCTGAAAACACTCGGGCTCACCCGAATCAGTAAATAAAGAATAATATAAAGAAGGGGAATGCCTTTGGGTGGGTTTATGTGGCCTAATTGATCTTCTCAATTCATGTGCCGGCGGGGTAGACATATTATCTTCACTCTCATGAGAATCATGTCGAATTTCAATAGATTGTGAGTTTTTTTCATAATTATCATTACCATTATGACCAACATCACTATCATGAAGTGGAGGATGAACTTCATGTATATCTTGAGAAGAACCATCAACTTGTACATCAACAACAAGCTTATCCTTATTTTGCTCTTCTTCCATGCCTTCTTTAAATACATCCTCGCTAAACACAACATCCCGACTCCGAATAGTTTTTCTAACAACGGGATCCCAAAGCCTATAGACCAACTCATCACCTCCATAGCAAAGAAATACACATTTCCTTGATTTCACATCAAGCTTTGTTCTACTTTCTTTCGGAATATGAACATAAGCTTAACACCCAAATGTTCTCAAGTGCCCATTGGAAATGTCTTTGCCACTCCATATAATTTTCGGAATGCCTCCATTTAATGCAACACTAGGTAATCTATTAATCAAGTAAACGACCGTATTTGCCGCTTCGGCCCAAAAAGGCTTTGGTAGGCCGGAGTGAGACAACATACTTCGAATCCGCTCCACAATGGTTCGGTTCATTCTTTCAATAATCCTATTTTGTTGAGGAGTATAGGGAACCGTCTTTATTCTTTTGATGCCATTTTCTAAGCAAAAATCATCAAAGGCATTAGAGCAAAATTTACGACCATTGTCGGTTTGCAATCACTTAATAAAATATTCACTTTCCTTTTCAACACGGGCTTTAAATTTCTTAAAAGTCTCAAAAATTTTATCTTTTGAGCCAAAGGATAAATCCAACACTTTCTAATCATCTAAGAAAGTAACAAAATAGTATGCACCTCTAAGTGACTTAACATTAAAAGGACCACAAACATCGGAATAGACCAATTCCAATTGCTTGCCCTTTCTATGCATCTCATTTCTTTTGAAGTTAACTTTATGTTGTTTTCCTATAATGCAATGCTCACAAAAATCAAGAAATGAATGCTCAAAGGAATAAGATTATGTTCTTGTAATTCCTTCATAGCATGCTCACTTAGATGATCAAGCCGATTATGCCAAATTTGCATATCTTCGCCTTTACTTGTGGTAGCAACCACCAAATTTGAATCATCATCCTTTTGAGCGATTCCATGAAGTGTTTAGAGACTTCCATCCTTTTGCCATTTCAAAATAGTTATGCTACCCCTTGATATATTGCAAGAGCCCTTTCCGAAAGTGATAACAAAACCGGAATCATCCAACTGTCTCGCCGATATTAAATTTTTTGTGATATCCGGAACATGGCACACATTCGTCAATGCATGCTTTTTGCCATTTGTTTGTTTTATAATAATGTTCCCAATGCCCACAATTTTACATGCCCGATCATTACCAAGATAAACATATTCACCTTCTACTTTTTTATATGTAGAAAAATATGATCGATCCGGACATATATGAAAAGAAGCACCGGAATCTAAAACCCAATTGTTTGCACAAGAAGAGATTGTGCACGCAACACTTAATGTCACTCCACCTTCACCATCCGAAGCATTGTTAGCTTCATTCTTGAAATTCTTACCTTTACCTCTTTTCTTGTTTTTCAAAGCATAACAATTCTTTCTCACATGGCCCACTTTCTTGCAATACCAACAAGCCTTTTACCTTGTGATTTTGACCTTCCTTTACTTTGAGATCTTCCCTTTGTGTTAGAAGATTGGTCTTGCTTCGATGACCTTCCTCTTTCATCAATAGTTAATGCTTGACTTATATCAATAGACAATTGATTTGTGGCTTTACGAGTTTTCTCATTCAACAACGAAGCAACAATATCATTCAACTTGAATTTGTTCCCCATTGTGTTCGCCACCATAGTAACAAGAGTATCCCAACTCGAAGGTAAAGAAAGCAAAAGGAGTAAACAAAGGACTTCTTCATCAAGATTGATTTTGAGAGACCTCAATTGTACCGCAATAGAGTTGAACTCACTCACATGCTTGCGAATAGTCGAACCTTCTTGCATCTTCAAGAGAAAGAGACTCTTCATTGCATGCATCTTGTTCACACCGGAAGGTTGCTCAAACGATTGCTCTAAAGTCTTCTATAACTCGGATGCGGTCTTGCATTGATAGACGTCAGACAATCGATGGTGAAATGCATGGCCTAATTGCTGCCAAACATTTTCGGTCAAGTATGTCCTATTCGTGATTATCCATAGTAGTGGGCTTTGCACATTTTCCCAATATTGGTAAATCAAGCTCTTTTGCAACTAAATAATTCTTTATCATGATTTTCCATATAGGCCAATTGCTCTCATTCAATTTCCAAATTTCGTTGCCTTCTCCATTAGAAAAATGAGTGAATGAATACAAGTGAATGCTTAGATAACCACCAATCAAGCTTTGATACCAATTATTGTAAAATGAGGGTGAAAAATATTTATGACAATTTCACAAACACTTGGTGGACAATTTTGCAATCCACCAAGGCATCACGGACGCGGCTTTTTTTCCCGCGTGTCCGCGTCGGACATGTGTCCGACGCAGATGTGGCATGGACGCGCGAGGGACGCGTGTCCATGTCGCGTCATGTAATTTTATGTATTAACATAGTAACAACCCATATATTATGGGAAGTTATACAGGAAGTTAGGATTGTGAATTTAATAAAATATTTAAAATAGTAATTTAATTAGTTGATATGTAATTTGTTTATATATGGAAAGTTAAATTTGGTAAAAATTCTAACTTAATTAGTTGGTTCATATCGTTCCACATAATATTATAATTTAATTTATTATATTATTAAATTAATTAAAAAATATAAAAAATTTAAATTAAAAAAATATAGTCCTAAATTTAAATAATTTTTTTTTTATCTCATCTCTCTGCTAAGTTTCTCTCCAGCAAAACCTCAAAGGTATTATTTTTTCTATCTCTTTTTTCCATTAGTGTTATAATTTTTTTGAATTAGAATTTATTTTTGTATCAAGATTATTTTTTAATTAGGATTTAGAATTACTTTTTTATTTTTTATTTTAATTTTATTATTTATTTTATTATTTTTTTTCTTAGTATTGTATAATTATTGCATCAAGTAATGAGAATTTGGTTGATCCTTTGGATCAAAGTCAAATAGGTATGGGGCTATGTTACTAAACTTGATCGAGTAGAAGTTAGGGGAAATTGTTCATTCAAATACCACTTTTGTAGTATGACTTTTACGGGATCATATTCAAGAGTTAAAGCTCATTTGTTAAAAAATTTCGGTCAAGGAATAAGAGGATGTACAAAAGTAACACCACAAAATCTTAACTAATTAAAAAAAGAAAATGTGGAAGCTGAATTTAGGGCAAAAGATACAAAATCGAAATTCGTACCGTTGCCACCATTTTCTAGTCAAGGATATCATCAAGTGGTAGCAATATTATTTCAGTGAATAGTTTTCCTTCAAAGAAAAGAAAAGGCAATGGAGACACGCCTTTGGAAAAAACATTTAATTTACAAGCCCGTGAACAATTACATAGTGAAATAGCTAGAATGTTCTACACCGGTGGCTTGTCATTTAATCTAGCTAGAAATCCTCACTATGTTAGTTCCTACACATATGCGGCTAATCATACAATTACTGGTTATATTCCTCTTGGTGTTAATATGCTAAGAACTACTTTACTTCAAAAGGAAAGAGCACATGTAGAAAATTTATTAGAACCGATTAAAGGAACATGGAGTGAAAAAGGTATAAGTATTATTTGTGATGGCTGGAGCGATCCCCAATGAAGACCGTTAATTAATTTCATGGCCGTGACAGAGGATAGTCCTATGTTCTTAAAGGCAATTAATAATGAAGGTGTGGAGAAAGACAAACATTATATTGCAAATTTAATTAAAGAGGTACTTTTGGAGGTTGGGCTATCGAAAGTAGTCCAAATTATAACTGCAACGCTCATGTATGTAGGGCAGCGGGAAGAATTATAGAGCAACAATTTCCTCATATATTTTGGACTCCATGTGTTGTATACACTTTAAATCTTGCATTAAAAAATATTTGTGCTGCCAAAAATACGGAGAATAATTCTACTACATATGAAGAGTGCAAATGGATTACGGAGATTTGTGATGTTGTGGTTGTAAAAATTTTTATCATGAACCACTCCATGCGATTATCTATGTTTAATAAATTTTGTACCTTTGAAATTACTTGCAATTGCTGCTACACGTTTTGCTTCTTTTGTGGTGATGCTTAAGAGATTCAAACTTGTAAAACGAGGTATTCAATCCATGATAATTAGTGATGAATGGTTATCATATAAAGAGGATGATATTGGAAAAGCACTTTTTGTGAAGGGTAAGATACTTGATGATATATGGTGGGACAAAATTGACTATATTCTTTCCTTTACCGACCCTTTATATGTTGTATTAAGAAGAGGAGATATAGATATACCTCGTCTTCATTTAATTTATGAACTGCGGGATTCAATGATAGAGAAGGTAAAGATAGCAATATATCGGCATGAAAGAAAACAGGAAGATGAGGAGTCACAATTTTATTCTATTGTTTATGGTATTCTCGTTGATCGATGGACAAAAAATTGTAATCCTCTTCATTGTTTGGCACATTCTGTTAATCCAAGGTATGATTATGTCGAGCTTTATTTAGCTATTATTAGTAATTTTTGTGAGCAAATTTTAATAACAATTTTTATAAATTTGTAGGTATTACAGTAATGAATGGCTTAAGGAAGATAAAAAATGAATACCTCCACATATAGATGTTGCACTTGTAGAGGAGAAATAATTGTTTGAAAAGATATTTTCCCAATGTAGAAGAAAGAAGATTAATAAATCTTGAATATGCTACATTTTCCAGTGCTATGGGGCCTTTTGCGGAAAGTGATTCTCTATGTGATAGGGCGGTGATGGATGCCAAGTCATGGTGGCTTATTCATAGTGTGCATGCACCAACTTTGCAAACTATTGCTCTTAAATTACTTGGACATCCTAGTTCTTCTTCTTGTTGTGAGAGAAATTGGAGCACTTACTCATTTATCCATTCATTAAAGAGAAACAATTTAGCACCACAACGAGCGGAAGATTTAGTATTTGTTCATACCAAGGTTCGAAGTGCCGTGGCACGGGGCGTGCCGCTCGTCGCCTGGCACGGTACGGTACCGGCACGCTTGCGTGCCGACACGTGGCACGCTTGCGTGCCGATGGATACGCACGACCTCCCAATGGCACGCTCTGGCACGTTTTTTTTTTAGTTTTTTTGTTCCCAATAAGCTCTTATAATATTGTTTTGAAATGTTTAGTCAAAAAATTATGAATATTGGCTATATATAGCTTACTATACTCACCAATTAACGTATTGATATTTTTTTTTATATATAAAGTACAATGGAGTTTTTTTTCAAAATAACCTTCTAAAATTTTATAATTTGTGAAATAATCTTATCAAAATTTTATTTGTAAAACTAATCCTATTTTTGCCATATCAGCTTGCCATATCAGCGCCACATACTGAAGGCTATAATTTTCATGATTAAGTTAATTTCAAACAAAATTATAGAAAGATACGTAAATAAAATGGGAATGTGGGTACGAGTCAGATTTTTAAGAGATTTAGGTTGTTATTGTAGAAAGATAAGATAAAATGAGAATGTGGGTACCGATTAGATTTTTAAAATATTTAGATTGTTATTATTTATTAACTAATATAAGAAGGAAAAGAGATAAAAAATATTTTTAATCATAAAACCTAAATCTTTAAAAGATTTAGATTGCTATTAGTTAGTAAATAATAACAACTTAAATCTTTTAAAAATCTGATTTATAACCACATTCTCATTTTATCTTTATCTCTTTACTTTTTATATTAGTTAGTAAATAATAATAATCTAAATCTCTTAAAGATACTCACATTTACTAACAACCTAAATTAGTTAGTGAACAAAATAACCTAAATCTCTTAAAGATTAAAACGAAAAAACAAAAAATATGTATCGTACAATATGTGATTTTTTTAAAAAATAATAATAAAAATACTCTACGCATGTGATTAAAAAAAAAAAAAAAAAAAAAGGCCGTGCCGCTCGGCACGGCACGGCACGGCGATACCGTATGGGTATCGCCATGTCTCGAGCGATACCCAAGGGTATCGCTCGAGACGGGGGGGGTGCGATACCCCCCTGTACCGTGTGGGGGCACGGTACGTGCCGCCGCGGCACGGGCGGCACTTTAAACCTTGGTTCATACTAATTTATGTCTTTTGTCAAGAAGAAAGCCACAATATCAAGAAGGATTTACTAAGATGTGGGATATCGCGGGTGATAGTTTTGACTCTTTCAACCACATTGACATTCTTGAGTTGGCTAATCTTTCATTTGATGAACCAAAATTAGAAAAGTTTATGCTTACTGATGAAGATCATGAAGATGAAGATGTTGTTGAAATTATTTCACATTGAAATAGATAGGAGTACATTATTATTATTATTTTGGGCATAAACAATATTTGATGATAAAAATTTTGGACTTTGGCTTTTTTTTTTTTTTTAATGGATGATCTAAATAAATTATGTTTGGTAGAGAATATTTTTCTTAAAATATCATATTAATTTTCATTCGTATAAGAAATATAGTTTTTTTGTAAATATTTTAGCTTTTTTTTTATGATCTTAATAAATCATGTTTGGTAGATAATATTTGATGGTAAAAATATAGTATTTTTTTATAAAATTAATATATTATATATAATGAATATATATTATTATATTAAAATATTATATTTTATCAGCCGTGTCCGTGTCCTTGTCCTTATTTTTTGAAATCTGCCGAGTCGCCGTGTCCGATTCGTGTCGTGTCCCGTGTCCGTGTCCGTGACACAGTAATCCACACCCTAAAACACTCAATGGAGAGCCAAACACGAGCAATAGTAAAATAAAGAAAACCACAAGAACACAATAATTTTATGTGGTTCGGCTATGCCTACATCCATGGGAGAACATGCAAAGAAACTTCCACTATAAAATCATGGAGATTACAAGAGATACAAATGGGAGAGATATCACTTTTTCTCAAGGATAAAGAGAAGTTCCAACAATCTCTAACTCTATCTAAATGGTGCTAACCACACATCACAAGAAAGATCTCACCTCCTTTTTGATAGAACCAAGATAAAATCAAAACCCTAGGGTTCTTTTCTCTTTTCTCCCACTTCTATTTCTCTCTATATTTTTCTTAATGTTCTAATCACTCCTACTTTAACATTTAAGAGAAGAAGCTATTAAATATGGGCCTTTGGATCAAAAGAATTATGATTCAAAGACTTACAAGTTGGAGGCCCAAATACTTTGTAAGAAAACATAGAAATAGAAGATTTGACTTCACCAAATTACATAGCCCAGATAACAAGGCCCAAATAACATATAGGCCCAATGTAATTAAATCAACACTCCGCAATCAATCAAACATAACCTTCTATATCTCCGAAATCAAAATGCAAATCTCCTCCAATCTCCGTTTTTATAACATCATTTTGAAATCTGCAATTGAAAACAATACCTGTAAGACTGATTATTGCGCAATATAAACATCCATTTTTTAAAGCCAAGAATAGCAAATTAAAACATCCAGCCATAAGAAGAAACATAAAGGTTTAACATCCAGATGCAATTATTAAATAGGAAGCAACAAATGAAGTTTATCTAGCTAAATGGATTTGATGGAGTAGGGACGTCGCTAACTATCGATCCTCATAAGGCGCCCCAATCTCAACACCCGAGGTACCTGTAAACATAGGGTGTGAGATACAACTGAATGTATCTTAGTGGGTATAACGCGCTGGCGACCACCAAGTTGTACTAACTGGTATACAATAAACGACAGGTAAAGAAACATAGTAAATTGACATAATAATAGAGATATTGAAATGAAAGCAAGGTAAATAATATGATCGTAAGAATACTGAGATAAAAGCAGGGTACATAAGCATGATCTACGTAATGTGGAGTACAACATCAATAACTAGAATGATAGTAAAGCAGTAATATATAACAACTATACTAAAGAGTAGGTATGGCAAGGTAATCATGATGTGATATAAATACATGAAATGATAGTTAACAACAGACTACTATGATCAACGTCGAATGGAGTACACAACATGGTTATGCTATGCTAATATTCGGATCTGAGTACCCTCTTCAACCGGAGTTGACTAACTGAGCCGACGGCTCAACTGGTGCTTGTACCAAACCCGCTCCGGCCTACATAAAATCCACAAGAGTCAGGAACTGAACTCTACGTAACTCAATGTCACTAATCACACACTCACAAACTGTTGGAAAACTGGTTCCTTTAACCAAGTCTCGGAACCCGTCGAAATTTTCGAAAATTCACCGAAACACTTTCGAAATCCGCTAAGTGTCTCGAAAAGTAACGATCTACTACGCCGTACGTCATCTGCTGGCCCGAAACGCACCAATTTGAGTGCCCGGGTAGCAACACGTCAAAATAGTGCCAATGAATGTATTTAACTAAACTATGTCGTAACGGGTGTCCGGAAACACTGATTTCGGCTTCGGAACCCTTCGTTGCTCACTCGCTCATTCTGGGTACATATTACAGCAAGGGATAACAGCCAACAAAGCTCGACGACAAATGTCGGGCATACACGTTGGTCGGAACGCGGCCGCACTGAAACGGCATTAAATCGACAATTTTGCCAATAAACACGTCGGATCTCGATTTATATCCCACGAAGGCCATCGGACCTCGGACGATCAGTTCAGAGACGCTGCCCGAGGCAGCCCATATGGCCGTTTTGCATAAAGACCCCTAAACGTGCATTAAGTTGCATAATTATAGGGAAACATTGGTGTTTTAGGGTCGTTACGGTAAACCGCGCGATTCGAAACTCTGACCAGCGATGCACGTTGATAGGTCTCGACGTGCCAAAGACCGTGCTCACTGTCTGGAGAGCGAATGGTGGCCACGGAGCGCGCCGGGGCCACTTAAACGTCAATTCTATATTTCTCCGGGGGTGACGCAGGGGAAACAGCAATCAGGGGCCTCTTCGACTGCAACAAAGGTAAGCACGGGTGTCCCTATGGCCTTTGGAGGATTGTGCTCACTTTTCAATGGTTTGTTGGTGCTGGGGATGGCCGGAAAATCGAGCTTGGCCAACTCAGCCCCGAGCTCGGGCTAGGTTGGAGTAGGGAGCCCGAGCTCGAACTCTGGCGGTCTGTGGGCGTGGGCGCCAGTCGATGGGGGAGGACCGACAAGATGGTTCGCTGGTGCTGGGGATGGCCGGAAAATCGAGCTTGGCCAACTCAGCCCCAAGCTCGAGCTAGGCTGGAGCAGGGAGCCCGAGCTCGAACTCCAGTGGCCTGGGGGCGCGGGCGCTGGCCGGAGGGGCCGGAAGAGGCGCGGGTTACGGTAAACGTGCATTAAGTTACATCTTTTAGGATTCATTGATGTGAATATATAATTACAAGAAGTGTATACGTGGCAATCATCATTACCATATAATTTTATACTATATTTGGAATATGCTATATAGGTCCCGCTATATATGTAACGTAATATATACATGCTAAATATATCCTAACAATGCCTGCAAAATCTGAATTTTCATATAAGCCAGCCCTTCAACTGCTTCCTTTATTATGTATATTCTTTGCACTTAGAGACTTACTCTTAAAAAAACCTTTCTGAATACAAAACCAATTTTCCCCTATGAATTGTCATAGATGAAAATTCAGATTTTACAGGTGAATGTGTGTAAATAGATTATTCTATAGGGACAAATATTCTTCTACAAATGCTATAAATATTGTGTATTTGCCAAGATAATATGAGTGACTCTGCAACTTCTTGAATTTGATAAATGTCTTTGATCATATTGCAGGTGGTTTTTAAGTTACACATGCTGTGATGCTTGTGGGAGACTATTTGTCAAAGGAAAATATTGTCCTGTTTGCTTGAAGGTATCTGTTATTTTGATCACGAAGATTCAAATAGAATGTTTAATGAATAACATCTAATTAGAATAGGTCCAACTATTGAGGGTAGTTGTGAATATTCTCAACTTTGTTTTGTTGTACTAGTGAAAATGCTGGGCCTTTATGTTAGGTTAGGTTTGACGTTCAAGTAGTTTATGCGCAGATTTGATGTCAAACTAGTTTATGCGTAGGTTTTACAAATATATTAGTATATCATCATCCTGCTTTTATCACCAATGAATTGAGAGCCTTGAATTGGAGAGACTGATGCAATCCAATAAAAGACTTTAAATTGCTTAAAAATAAATTAAAAGATAAAGGAGAGAGTTAGGAAGTTTGGCCAATCAAGGTCTAGAGAGAGAAGGGGAGAAGAAGAATGTCGGCCAATCCAGGCCAAAAACAAGGAGAGAAGATAATTAATAAAACCCTAATTTCCAGAAATTTCATTTAGTCATAACTTAACTGCATTAGCTGCAACGGAGCTTATTTATAGTAGATCTAAGTTTAAACAAATTCCTTAAGGTAAGAAATTTTTCCTTACCATTCAGCAGCCATTATTTGAACTTCAGCCATTATTTGAACTTTATAACAAATCTAAACAATCTAAAGAAATTCCTTAAATGAAGAGATTCTCTCTCTTTTCTAGCCGACCATTATTTGAAATTCAAAAACTAATTCCATGAAATATGGGATTTACAATTTCCTTAAATAACAAAAGAAAAATATATATTTTATATTTTTAATTTGTGGACTCCATTAATCGCTTCCACAACGAGCATCGCATCCTAGAGTTGTATACAGTTGTTGGGTTCATCAAGATGCCACACTTTTGCGAATTGATGGTGAACTCCAACATTTGAATTGTGTAGGAACTGTTGCACTATTCAATCGGCCTCTACAAGAGGGTTGTGCGATTATTTTGGAGAATTGATTAATCGTGTTGCATCCAATGTTTGAAATGGCGCAAGGTGCAAAGAGGCGGAAGGCTCTTTTGGAGCCTAGGCGCACAATAAGGCGTGCGCCTCAAGAAGGCGAGGCACACATTTAGTAAGCCTTGTTTAATTTGCTGTTCTACATAAAAAAGAATCTAAAATAGTCATAAAAAAACAAAATAACCATAAAAAGCATACAAAACACATGTATATAGGTTCTGAAATTTTTAAAAATATATATTTCAACTTTCAATTTAAAACTAAAGTGATTGTGGTGCCAATGCTCTCATTTGGTCGTTCTTCAAGTATCATCCTTATCCTCATCCTTATCGCTTGCATAGCCATAATCTTCGTCTTCTTCTTTAGATTATTCATCGCTTGCCGCTGTTGCTTGTTCCTGCTGTCGTTGTTGCTGTTTGCTTACTACTGCTGCCGCTGGCCTTCGCTACTTGCTGGTCTTTGCTGCTTGCTGCCACTGCTTTGCCGCTGCTTGCTACTGCTACCGCTGCTGTTGGTGAATGTTTGACAGAGATAGGATGTGGGAGAATACAAGAGGGAGAGGAGCGGCTGATCTTTTTAGGGTTTTTTTGGGTTGCTTTTAGGATTTCTTTAAATTTCTTTACGGGTTAAAGCATAATAATAAAACCGAGAACCCAAAAAACCTTCTAAACTTGAATATTGTGAGGCACGCCTAAGGTGTTCGCCTTAGCAATTGCGCTCCGCCTTGCTATTGCTGAGGGGATGAGGCTCGCGCCTTAGGCGCGCCTTTTCAAACACTGGTTGCACCTCTTGGACAACCATTTTGTATGTTGGCATCAAGATATGGTGTAGTTTAGAGAGTCCTTAGGAAGAGTAAGAAAGACAACATAAAGTTATAGGTGGAAGACCAAAGATGAAGTTAGATAGAAAAATTAAAGGACTCTCATGCTTAAACTCTTTCATAAGCTCTAATACCAATTGATGCAATCCAAAGTTCAAAAAGTGCTTTAAATTGCTTACAAATAGAATAGAAGATAAAAGAGAGAGTTATGCAACTGGGTCAATCCAGACCTAGAGAGAGAAGGGGGAAGATGAAGAATACTGGCCAATCCAAGCTAAAGAGAGGAAGAGAGGATAATTAGGAACATCTTAATTTCCGAAAAAATTTACATTCATACGTTAATTGCATTAACTACAATGGAGTCTAGTTATAATATAGGTTTGGCCTAACTTGTGAAAAGTGATTTTAAGGCCAAAAGTGATTTTTCTTTCAATTGAGTGTTTGGTAATCTCTTTTTTAAAATCTGATTCTGATTCCTAGAATTAGTTTTCTGATTTTAGAGGCCCAAAATAAAAAACAGTTAAAATCTTCTTCTTGAAATCTAATTTTGATTTTGGACTGAAATTTTTAATTTAAATTTTAATTGTACATTTAAATTTCAAATTTCAAATATGTAATTTCAAAATTTAAAATTTAAGTTTTAAATTTTAAATTTCAAATTATAAATTTAAATTTCAAAAATTTTAAATTAGATATTAAATTTTAAATTTTAAATTTCAAATTTCAAATTTAAGATTAAATGTAAATTTTGAAATTTGAAATTTTTAAATTTTATTTTCAAATTATAATTTAATTTTTTTTATTTTAAAATTTATTTTCAAATTTCAAATTTAAAATTTAAAATTTAAGTTTTAAATTTTAAATTTCAATATTCAAATTTAGATTTTAAATATCAAATTATAAAATTTATAATCTGGGTTTTAAGTGTCGCCCTGTGCAGGGGGGTGCTGTGTGGCACGGTACAGGGGGGGTGCCACAGCACCCCCCGTGCCACGATACCCCGTCTCGCGCGATACCCGCGTGGGTATCGGGCGGCACGGGCTGCCCGTGCTGCTCTTTTTTTTTTTTTTTTCGGGCCGCCAGTGCTACTCTTTTTTTTTTATTTTTATTTTTATTTTTTTTTTTTTTCTTGCCGCCCCTTCTCCCCCTCTCTCTCTCTCTCTCTCTCTCTCTCTCTCTCTCTCTCTCTCTCTCTTTCAGTTTTAATTGTTTTTTTTTTTAAAAAAAAATTATTTATTTATTTGGTGGGTTTTTGTGTTTTTTATTTATTTTTTTTTTTTGGTAGATTTTTTTTAATAGGTCCTTATGTCCTTCATTCGGATTTTTTTTTAAATTTTTTTTTTTTTGGGGATTGGCCTTTGTATCCGTAGTTTTTTTTTATTTCAATATTTTTAATTTGTAATTTTTTTTTAAAAAAAAATATAAAATTAGATAATTTTTTATTTGTAGTTTATAAAAAGTTGAAAATAGATATACTTGATATAATTATTATATAATTAAATTTTGAATTATTTTGGATAGCTCTAGTATTTTATATAAGATTTGTGATAAAAATAATTTTATTTTTAAATTTAAAAAATTAAAAATACTAATAAAATTAAAAGTAAAATTAAATCAATTGATACTTAAATTTGTTTAATTTATTTGTCATATAATTTATTACTCATATTGTTTTTTTTCATCATGTTGTTTTTTTTCAAACTTTCTTAAATAAATTTTATTTGTAAATTTTATTATTATATTTTAATTTCTATTTTCTATGAGGTATAATTTTTTTTTACATTTAAAAAAACTTATCACTATATTAATTGATTTGTATAGTAAGTTATATATAGTGAATATTCATAATTATTTGACTAAATCTTTCAAAATAACATTATAAAACTTATTGGGAACAAAAAAACTATAAAAAAAGCGTGCCAGAGCGTGCCACTGGGAGGTCATGCGTATCCATCGGCACGCAAGCGTGCCACGTGTCGGCACGGAAGCGTGCCCATCCCGTACTGTGCCAGGCGGAAGCACGGAAGCGTGCCCATGCCGTACTGTGCCAGGCGGACAACGACACGCCCCCGTGCCACGGCACTTTATTCCTTGTTTATAATCTTAAAATTTAAAATTTCAAAATTTCAATTTTAATTCTAAATTAAAATTTTTATTTTTATTTTCAAATTTCAAATTTATATTTTCAAATTTTAAATTTGAAAATTTTAAATTTTAATTTTAGGTTTGAAATTTTAAATTGTAAAATTTAAAATTATATTTGAAATATCAAAATTTAATTTTTAAAATTTAAAATTTAAAATTTAAAATCTAAATTTGAAATTTTATTTAAAAATTTTTAAATTTAAAATTTACATTTTAAATTCAAATCTCAAATTTTAAATTTTGGTTCTGATTTTATATTTTAAACTTTTAGAATCAAATTCAAATTTTGAATTCAAATTTTAAAATATAATTCAGGAAAAAAATTCATTTGCAAACATTAAATTTTTTTTGCCAAATAGATTTTTAAAATCCCTTCAGAAAAATCACTTTCTTAGTAGACTCAGCCAAACGCTCTATAGTTTTAAAAAAAATCAATTCTGCAAAGCAAATCAATTATCTAGAAATCATTTTTCTAGAGTTTAGGCCAAAGGGCTCCTAAATCTCAATCAAAACAAATTCCTTGAAGCAAGGAGTTCTACCTAAGCCTTCAACAACCATCATTTGAAATTTATATGGGGTTTATTTTGCATTTAGCCCCTTGATTTTTTTTTTTTTTTTTAAAATACCCCTGCACAATTTTAGTTTGCAAAAATGGCCTTATGCTTGCCACGCGTGCGCCATGTGAGCGCCACGCGGGCAGGCTGGGTTATGATTGTGTAAGTTGAACACGGTGAATAGTTCACCGTGTTCAAACTCGATGAACTATTCACCGTGTTCAAACACGGTGAATAATTCACCGTGTTTCTTATTTATACAATAAGTTGTATATATTAAATACTTTATACAATTTTTTTTTTACTATTGGTAGGTTGTATAAAATTCTAACAATCAAATAAAAAATTTCTATTATTATAATTTTTATTTGATTGTTAGAATTTTATTGGTAGGTTGTTGGGATTTTTTAGATTGTTAGAATTGTATGTGATTTGTTAAAATTTTTATGTGATTGTTAGAATTATATAAGATTAAAAAAAGATGATAAAAAATTTACCGTCTCTCTAAATTTTATTAAAAATGGTAAATAATTGACCGTCTTTATCATTTTTTTATGCCTACTAAATTTAGAATAGACAGTGAATTATTTATCATCTTTTTTTAATCTTATATAATTCTAATAATCACATAAAAATTTTAACAAATCACATACAATACTAACAATCTAAAAAATCGCAACAACCTACCAATAAAATTCTAACAATAAAATAAAAATTATAATAGTAGTAATTTCTTATTTGATTGTTAGAATTTTATACAATCTACCAATAGTAATTTCTTTTTTTTTATAAACTATTTAATATATACAACTTGTTGTATATTTTAAACACCGTGAATAATTCACCGTGTTTGAACACGGTGAACTATTCACGGTGTTCAACATTCACCGTGTTCAACTTACACATTCACAACCCAGCCTGCCCGCGCTCACGTGGCGCAGGCGTGGCAGGCATAGGGCTATTTTTGCAAATTAAAATTTTGCAGAGCTTTTTTTTTTTTCTTTTTTTTTTCTTTTTTTTTTTTTTTTTTTTTTTTTTTTCAGGAGGCTAAATGCAAAAAAAGCTCTAAAACCAAGGATTTAAGTATCCATCGGCACGGGCCGTATCTACCGTGCCAACAAGATACCGGCACGATACGCCTTCCGTGCCGATGGCACAATTCAAAATCTTTTTTTCTTAAAATTACTAAGTAATTTTCTTAATAAAGTTCAAAATATTTGATAAAGATACATAATAAGCAATTAAAAAATTTTATTGCTAAAGAAATTAAATATTTTATGCTATTATGTGTCGGCACGCATGTATTTTTTGTGACCGACACTCATCGGCACGGCTCGGCACGCACCGTGCCGTACCGTGTTCGGCACGACCCCGTGCTACGACACTTAAATCCTTGCCTAAAACAAATTTAAACAATCTAAACAAATCCCTTAAATGACGAGATTATCTCTCTTAGCTAACAATTATTCGAAATTCAAAAACTAATCCCTCGAAGTATGGGATTTACAATTTCCTAAAGTAACAAAATAATATATATTTTGTTTTATTTTTTTAGTTTATGGACCACATTAGAGACATACTAGGGAAGTTCTACTTGTTTAAGCAAGCATACTTATTAGGGAAGTTCTACTTGTTTAAGCAAGCAGACTTACTATGTCTGATAATTGAATATTGCCGAGAGATTCACAAATCATAATAGTGCTATACTACCATACAACAAGCTCAGTCAAGAAAGGTAGAAGGATCTAATGCATAGTTTTTGAGACCAACATGCTTGTTGCAACTTAGACATATAGGTAACAACCTATATGCTTTCTCTAAGCTTTCATTGTCAAGACACAGAACTTCACAGTTTCTCTTATGCTTTCTTTCTGATTTAGGCATTTAACTGATTTAGTTTCCTCGTCATCTTGTAAATGCCGGGTTGGTCACCATGTCTAGTGGATGTATCTAAACTTTGTGATTTCGATTGATCTTAATTGCAGGTCTATAGAGATTCTGAAATGACACCCATGGTCTGCTGTGACACTTGCCAACAATGGGTGCATTGCGTGTGTGATGGCATCAGGTCTGCATGAATTTTATTATTTATTGGGTTGAAATTAGCATTTTTGTTTGGTTTTCTTCTTTGTGTTTCTTTATGAGCAAATATGTAACCATGTGAAATTCTTGATAATTTCAACAAAGCAGCGCTTTTGTTCTCATAGTCACGGTTAAATTATGTGAAATAACTGTTTGTCTCTAAAAGCTTAAATTATTAGAGAGTAGTGTTTTATATTTTATCTTCAACACTCCCCCTCACGTGTAGGGTCGAGACTTTTTGATAGATTCAAAACATGGACTTAAATTAAATGAGGTGGAAATTAAATGAGGTTAGGGGCCTAGTAGGATTTGAACCTAGGGCCTGATAGGATTTGAACCCAGGGCCTCTTGCTCTGATATCGTATTAAATTGAGACCTCCTACTCTGATATCATGTGAAACAACCGTTTTCGTCTAAAAGTTTAAGCTATCAAAGAACTGTGTTTAATCTTTTATCTTCAACAGTCACCAATAGAACTTATAGTAAATGTATAATTTATGTGAAACTTTAAATGATATTTTACTTTATCTTTTAAGAAATTTATGGAAATGTTTGCTTGTTTGCTTGTGTGCGCGTGCGCGTTCCAACCCCCAAAATACATGTATCAACTATCAAGGTAGCTGGACTTCTAAATTAACTCTACATGTCACGTTTTGAATATTGAAATTGTCCCGATAAGCTTTACTAAGGCAAGACTAAGACCAAAATTCTGAGCCTATGTTCTTTTTTTGGTCGAGTTGTTGATTTATTAAAAAATTTATCCAGTCTATAATGCTTGTCTAGATTCCAAATGGCTTTGAACATTATATTATTCTCGTAGGAAGAGGTCTATCCTTTCTATACTGCAAGAATAGAATAATTGGTTGTGTGTTATACATTTTGGTTCAGGTTGGCTGCTATACTTTCCAAAATATTATTTAGGTTGGTTGAGGGCCCATGAGAATTGAACAATTTATTTAACCAAGTAACCCACCTTAAGTTGGACTGATTTCTTTGACAAACAAGTTATAGACAGTCTGATAGTTGGCATCAGATATATTCACTTCTCTTTTGTTACTATACTCATTGAATATGCTGAGCTCTAATTTTGCACTATAGCTGTTCTCGACAATTTCTCTTTTTCTACAGAACTTCATTATCTTTTGTCTTCCTATGACATGCCTTGCAGTGATGACATTTACCGGCATCCGATATATTCATGTCGCTTTTGTTACTATGCTTATCGAATATGTCAAGATCTAATTATGCATTATAGCTGTTCTCTACGATATCCTTTTTCTATGAAACTTCATTATCTTCTTCTTCCTATGACATGCCTTGCAGTGATGAAAAATATCGACAGTTCGAAGCAGATCGACATTTGAAATACAAATGTCCTGTATGTCGGGGTGACTGTTACAAGGTGTTGTCTTTTGTTCTAAATTTGTCGCCAATTATTTGTGGCCTATTTATGATATTACTAAATGAATTACTGTGGCCAGGTTAAGGACATTGACGATGCTGTTCAAGAGCTTTGGAGGAGGAGAGACAGAGCTGACCGTGCCTTAATTGGTAGCTTGAGGGCTGCTGCTGGATTGCCCATGCAGGAAGAAATATTTTCTATTTTCCCCTACTCAGATGATGAAGAAAGTGGTCCACTTATTGTGAAGAATGACAAAGAAAAGTCGCTTAAGTTTTCCGTCAAAGGTTTTATTGATAGTCTATCTAAGAAATCTAAAGAGGATGGTTCACCTCTCTCCAAGAAATCAAGTAAGAACATTATAAAGAAGGATTGCGAGGTTCAATCTGTCAATAAAGTTGAAGAAACATATCAAAATATAGAAAACTTGGATGTGGTGAGGTCATTAGACAGAGGCTTTGGAGATCAAAACTTCAATGATGCACCATTCAGAAGTCACAGGCAGGAGCTTCTTTCATCTTCTATGGGTGATGATAGAGGGAAATCCATTGGTGATCAATTACAAAGTAATAATAATCATGGGTTCAAGGAAGTTATAGATAAGAAGTCCGCAAAGGTGCTAAAGGGTAGCAAAGTAAGTGCGGGTAAAAATTCAAGCAAGTGTGAGACAACGAAGGGAACAAAGTTAGTCATACATATAGGCACAAAAAGTAAAAATGCATCAAGTTCCCCAAAATCTGAGACTTCAAGCTGTCACAAAGACTTGGAATCTACTTCTTTTGATGGTATGTATTTTATCATGTAGAGGCATTTCATAGACCTTTTGCCTGCTAATGTCTGTATATAGTTGGTAAATGTTCTGTTGGATTAGAAGCATCCGCATCTAGTAGTCTTATATGAGTCCATAGATTAATCAATTAGTTATGACTAATAACGATGGAAGGTAACAGCAATAGAAACATTTTTATGCCAAATATTGTACTAACAGATGTTGGAAGGTAGAAGCAACGCCATACTAGCCCTAGGCAGATTGTGTCAAGTATTGGGTTCAAGAAAGTAACGCAAAATTATCTTTTATTTTATACCTGACCATTTTGTACTCTTTCCTTTGGATTGCAAGAATTCTATAAGATCTTTATAGCTTCTTTTACTTCGAAAAATTATAGCAAAGTCTCAAGGAATTTCACATCTAATCATGCAATTACTTCTTAAAGCCTGAAATATCACAAATTGGGATGTCCCATGAAACTTTGAGTTTTTCTGGTGGAACCTATTAAATTTAAAATGAGCCTGGCTGCCTATGTATTTACAAAACCAAGCAAACATGCTGAAACTGAACTAGTCTCCATACCTGTAATGGTTTTGATTGGAAACTATCTGTCTTAATCAGGCTTTGGATTTTAATAGTGAAAACTAAAATTTTGAGATGCAGGACCGCTATACCTTTCGAGTTATCAATGTAATATTTTGCATACTAAGAGACAGTTATAAACAAAGTGAGATTGCAATCAGGACCTTCAGTCTTGTTTAATTAAATATTGTAACAATCTTGCCCTTGGAGTAACTTTTCAGATGATCTATTTGTTATTCTAGAAGTTTAAATTTTCTTGTTCAAGTAGTATTCCTGAGTGGAAAAGCCTTATGATGGGACATCTGAATAAATAATCCACACAATATACTCCTGTGAGCTTGTTTTTCCTGGCTTGTGGCAATCTGGGAATCATGTCCCCCCAGTTTCAAGGTGTTCTGTGGGAGTCACTAAAATATATTTCAGTGTCCAGTGTTGTGTGGGATTCACAAAATATATTGCAGTGTCCATTGTGATTACGCTCTGCTATTAGTAAGCAACATGCCTGGTGCTTCTCTTCTACTCTCTGTGGTGGGTTAGATGTCGTGTCTGCTCATTTTCTTTCCATCAAGGCTGGGCCAAAGCAGGCCCAAAATTAGAGTCTTTCAAGCCATTCCCCTGATAATTCAAGTAGTCACTAAATAAACATTTTCTTAATAATAGAATAGCAAGATTCCTTGTTGTTTATGCTATAGGCCTATCAAAATTACTGGAATTTAGATTTGTAATGGATAAGCAGAAGATTAGGTGCCATGTAAATCATTGATTTTAGTATTTGAGTATATGATTTGCTGGCTGCGAACAGCATAGTTCTCCATTGAAACTATCAAATCATCCGCACTGAGGGAAGTTAATAATTTTTATATGTTTTACAATTATAAATGGAGTTTCATTTTGAGTCAAACACATCTAAATTGGTGTCCCAGTACCAGCACAGGTCTGATTATTCTGCTTTTAAAATTAGGAAGCATTCATTTCTGTACCATTTGGTAGATACAGATTAGGATCTTTAAATTGGTGGTTTGAATATTATTAAATAGATTTCCTTTTCTGATGACGTACATCTATAGTCCAATTTTTTTGATTCGTTTATTTATTTTTCTTATTCTGTGTCCCCCTTCTCTTTGTCCAATTTCTTATTGGAATAAAATTTTGCCGCCAATTTACTGTTGAATATAGGAATAAGCTAGCTACAGTGCACTTGATTTCAGCCTACCATCCTTGATATCAACCTCAACATGAAAGAGACTACATAATGATCTACTGCTCTTGGACATGCCATATGAATTCTCCAACACATCTTACTAATGTTTGTTAGTGCCAGGTCATCTTAACTATCAACAACATTTATCATCTCTAGTGACACGTTCTTTTTGTCTCAAAGGGTGTTGAAATAGCTTATCTTGTTTTAAAGCAATTCGGTTAGTGAAACCAAAGGAACTTTGATTCTTCTTTTCCTTCGCTGTTTTCTATAGCTGAGGGCCTATTTGGTCTTGCTCTGGGGTGTAGTGTTGTTTGATACAGTGTTATTTGAGAAGTGCTATTATGATAAACACCATATTGAATTCCCCCCGCCCACAACTTCTCCTTGTAGCATAATCAGAAGCTCCAAAGTGGGGATTCGATTTTGGGCCTCAAATTCGCATTTCTGCTTCCTACTACATTAGAAGCTCTAGAATTTTCAGATTTTTAACCACTCTGTTACAATTACCTACAACTGAAAGTGGAAGCAGAAACAGAGCCAAAATTAGACCTTACTGTAAAAGGCTTTTGCGTATCGTTTTATTTGGTTTCTATTATTTCATCTTCTTTTTTTTTTTCTTCAAAAAGCGGAAAAGAATTGTGTATAATATGCTGGTTTTAAAGATCATTGCCTTATCTTGGTTGTAACCTGTGAATGATTGAGAGAGAAGATCAAAAGTGAAAGTTGTATTTGATTCCTATCCTTCAATTGCTACTTGTGGTGCAGTAGTTATAGTACTTTATGGAAATGCCTATCTTCTGAAATAGTCTTATTTTCCTCCAAATTGTTTCTTATCCTTTGGTACATTTTCACCCTTATTATCAGTGCCCTGGTCCCCATGTTGTTATCTAGTATGGGAGAAATATGACAATTTGACAATATTGGATAAACTTGAAATTCTACTTAAAAAGTTTGATCTATGCAGATAAAGAAGATTTTACGAAAAAGACTAGCAAAATATTAGAGAACCGGGGAAAAAGTGCAGACTTTGCTAAGTCTAAACATCCTACCTCATTTAGAAGTCATCTAACAAGAGAGACTAGCACAAGAGTAGACTCTGCCATGCAAAACACAGGTGAAACCACATTAAGAAGCGATGAAGGTTTGCCTGTAAATCAATTGGTGGGTGCAGGAAGCAGTGTAAAGAGGGAAATCAATGAAGCTGCAGATTCTTCATCAGGTTTCAAACTGTCCAAGGATACCAAGCCATTGTTGAAGCTGAAGTTCAAGAATCCATATATTGAACAGCAAAGTTCTTGGGCTTCAGGAGTAGTTGAAGAAAAGAATCCTATTAAGGGGCCAAGATCAAAAAGAAAGAGGCCATCTATAGAAAAAGTTAGTACACTGGTGGATGAGAACTATGAACAACTGAATTCAGATGAATCCATGAATGAGGACATTGATGCTGTATGGATATTGAAGAAGCTTGGCAGAGATGCTATAGGAAAGAGAATTGAAGTCCACAAAGTCTCAGGCAACTCTTGGTGAGTTTTGGTCTCAGTTATTGTTTTTTTTTTATCATGATTTTGTAACTTTGGAAAACATGGCTATCTTTCTTGTATTTCTGGTTACTAGGCTACTTATCTGAACCTTTCTTAAAAGCTGAATCCTATTTTGCTCAATGTTTATATGTAATGTTTTTCTTTTGACATCTATCACCAAGAGCTGACATGTGTTTGCCACTTGTAGTCTTTTAGCCATCCGCATCGCTCTTCATTTAGTCCTTCCTGCTAGCCCACCTTTTCTTCTCTCCTTTTGATCATTTACCCCTGCAAATATGTGGAATTGTGTAAGTACTCCTGCAAAGTTAGTATTTGCAACCATTCCCTTGAAACCTTGTTTGTATAACAGGTTTTTATAGAAATACCAGGCAAGGGCATGCACATAAATAAGGTTTTCAAGGGAACACATGCAAAAATCAAATCAGCTAGAGTATTTATGTGATTTTGCATCTTTTCAGGGGTATGTATGCAGAAAACCATTATAATTATGCTTAAGCTAAATTGTTTTGGTAGTAAATTATTAATATTTTTGCATTTCAGAAATTGTGCTGTAGAAGCCTTAGCAGCAAGTTGTAGCGAGAAAACTAGATAAACATGCATTTTCATCTGTTTAACTATATATTTGTTAGCAATTGGGGGTGAATGGATTGAACACAGTTGCTAGTCGGAAAACTCTCATTTGAATCCATATTTTTCATGCGGATACGAATCCAGTTATGGATATTAAATGGGTGCTGAATTTTGTAACCATATTAGATCAAAATTGATAGAATCGACTTTAGATGGAATATGGATTCACGCTATACATAGAGATTGATTGATTACATAATGTGGATTCAAGCTATATATAATATGAATTAGGCTAGAATACTATCGGTAGCACGGAGGCCTTCATGTTACCAAGTTGTTTTTGATGATGTGATTTTTGAGTCGACGATTGGCTCTGTTAGACGTGAGCTATACTATTGAAAGTATTTAGAAACCAAATTTTCATATGTTTTTCCACATCATAGCCATCAAAAGGTCTCAAAATTAACAATTTCAATAGTCGATTTGACGTGTTTGTGAGTTTAACAGTGTAGAACAATCCAAATCCGTTGAGATTTTGATAGATAATCCTCTTCACTATTTAGAGCAAAATCAGTGCCTTTGATCTAAAATTCAAGTCCTTTATCATTATTTTTATGTAATTTTACTTTCAGCCATTAATTTTTAGACTACTCATTCGATAGGTAAATGATGTCAAAAAATCGTAAAATTTAGTTTCTATATACTTCTAATAGTGTACATCGAGTCTAATGTAGCTGATCGTCGATTCAGAAGACGCATTATCAAAAACAACTTGGTAGCATAGAGGCCTCCGTGCTACCGATAGTATGCAAGCCGGATTATATATATATATATATATATATATATATATATAGAGAGAGAGAGAGAGAGAGAGAGAGAGAGAGAGAGAGAGAGAGAGAGAGAGAGAGAGAGAGAGAGTTAGGCTCCTATATTGTTGATAATATTGGAGCTCCTATACTGTTGAATAGTATTGGAGCTCCTATACTATAGTCCCATTTTCGATTTTAGGGTGTTCAAATCAACGATCCACACCGTTAAATATGATTTAGGGTATATGAAGTTCTTGGAATTTTTTTTTTATAATTTTTCGACACAGTTTACTTTATGATCAAACCATTTCAAAATTGTTAATTTTCAATGGCTATTATGGCGAGTTTGTAGTTTTAACGGTGCAGAAGAATATAAATTTATTCAAATTTTGATAGAAAATATTTTAAACCATTTAAATCAAGATCAACCAAGGATTTAAGTATCCATCGGCACGGACCGTATCCACCGTGCCGTACCATGCCAACAAGATACCGGCACGATACAATCCTCGTGCCGATGGCACAGTTCAAAACCCTTTTTTCTTAAATTTACTAAGTAATTTTCTCAATAAAGTTCAAAATATTTGATAAAGATATATAATAAGCAATTAAAAAATTTTGTTGCCAAAGAAAATAAATATTTCATGCCATTATGTGTCGGCATGCATGTATTTTTTGTGACCGGTACTCATCGGCACAGCTCGGCACGCACCGTGCCGTACCGTGCCGGCAAGTTTTCGGCACGACCCCGTGCCACGGCACTTAAATCCTTGAGATCAACATTCTTGATCTTGACTTCAAAAGTGTTGTCCTCAAATTTTAAAGATTGTTCAATTTTCACTGTTCATTTTGACATGATTTTCTTACTAAGTAAACGATATCGCAAAAGGTAAAATTTTATTTCTAAGAACTTCATATACCCTAGATCATATTTAACGGTGTGGATTGTTGAGTTGAACACCCTAAAATCGAAAATGGGACTATAGTATATGAGCTCCAATACTATCAATAGTATAGGAGCCTAACTCTCTCTCTCTCTCTCTCTCTCTCTCTCTCTCTCTCTCTCTCTCTCTATATATATATATATATATATATATATATATATATATATATATATATATATATATAATATATATATATATATATAGAGCTAGTATGCTTTTGAAAGAACGTAGGCTTTCGTGCTCCCAAGTTGTTTTCGATGGTAGGGCATTTGATTCGGTGATCGGCTCCGTTTGACATGATCTACAATATTGAAACTGTTTAGAAACCAAATTTCATAATTTTTCGATATCATATGCCAAGTGGTCAAATGGTTAAAAAAATGACTATCTTAATGGTTGATGCGGCACGCTTGTAAGTTCAACGGTATAGAATAATCCAAATTATCTGAAATTTTAATAGAAAATTTTATTTACCATTAAGAGTAAGATCAATACTTTCGATTTTAATTTTAAGCTTTCTATCACTATTTTTTATGAGAATTTTATTTTCAACGGTTCATCTTGAGACCACTCATTCACTAGGCAAATGAAGTTAAAAAATTATGACACTCATTCACTAGGCAAATAAAGTCAAAAAATTATGAAATTTGGTTTCTAAACAGTTTCAATACTATAGTTCATGTCTAATGAAACTGATCGTTGAATCAAATGGCCGAATCGGATGTCCGATCATCGAAAACAACTAGAAAGCACGGAGCCCTCCGTGTTTTCGAAAGCATACAAGTCGTACTCTCTCTCTCTCTCTCTCTCTCTCTCTCTCTCTCTATATATATATATATATATATATATATATATATAGAGAGAGAGAGAGAGAGAGAGAGAGAGAGAGAGAGAGAGAGAGTATTTGATCAAAACTGATGCACAAGAGAACAACATCGAAAAATATGAAAATTGATTTCTAGATACTTCAAGTGGTCTAGATTAGGTTTAATGATGCCAATCGTCAATTTGGAGGCTCCATCGAAAATAAATCGGTAGCAATGGAGCCGGTTTGCTACCCGATAGTATTCTAGTTTTGAACTCTGTCCCTCTCTCTCTCCATATATATATATATATAGGTTTAAAGTGCCGCTCGACACGTACCGTGCCCCTAAAATAGGAGCACAATACAGAGGGGGTCTCTTAGGACCACCTGTGCTGGCGATACCCCGCGCGAGATCCACAAGTGTATCGCAGGCACGTGTCGTGCCGTCTCTGTCCCCTTTTTTTTTTTTTTTTTTTTTTTTTTTTTTTTCTCTTCAGAACACACTTAATGTTTTTTTTTATTTTTTTGTTAGACCGTACCATCTTTTTTTTTATTTTTTTCCTCTTTCCACTTTGGTTTTTATTTTTGCTTTTTTTTTTTTCTTTTTCCTCTTTCCATCTTGGTTTTTGTTTTTTCCCCTTTTTTCTCTTTCCACCCGTGAATGGAATCTTTGTTTTTCTTTTTTTTTCCTTTCTTTTTCTTTCTTCCCTCTACTCCCCCCCCCCTTCCCCTCCCCCTCCTGCAACAAATCTTCTCCTCTACTCTCTTTCTCTTTCTCTTTCTTTCTATCTTTTCCATTCTTCTTAGTTCTTACATATCTTCTTAAATTTTTATTTATAATTTTTGAATATGTCATAATTATAAAGTTCTTTTTTTAAGGAAATAAAACGTTAGCCAATTTTTTATTTATAGTTTATAAAAAGTTGAAAATGGATCTACATAATTTAATTATCATACGATCCTATTATAGTTAATCTAATTATCAACAATATATGACTTTCTCACAGTATCAGCAATATCTATACTAATATTGTTAAATAAATCTTGTATCTGCAGATCATAATATGCCATATGATCCGCCGCGACGATCTTTGTGGAATTAATCAGTCATCTTTCTGTAAATATGTAAATATAAATAATTATTGTACTTGTGAATTTTATTATTATATTGTTATTTCTATTCTCTATGAGGTATAGTTGTACTTATATATATAAAAAATTACCAATATGCTAATTGGTGAGTATAGTAAACTATATATAGCCAATATTCATAATTATTTGACTAAACCTTTCAGAATAATATTATAAGAGCTTATTGGAAAAAAAAAAAAAAAAAAAAAAAAAATCGTGCCAGAATGTGCCACTGGGAGGTCATGCGTATCCATCGGCACGCAAGCGTGCCACGTGTCGACACGTAAGCGTGCCCATGCCGTACCGTGCCAGGCGGACAACGTCATGCCTCCGTGCCACGACACTTTATTCCTATATATATATATATATATATATATATATATATATATATATATATATATATATATATATATATATATATATATATATATATATATAGTTCATATCTGGTTTTGGATCTGGATCCGAAAAATTTATATTCTTGATACGTGAATCCATATTCGAACTTTGTTGAGAAATCTATATATCTATACAAATCCAAGAAAGGAGAGCAAGTTGCTAACCTAATCAGAAGTCCAATCTGAGTTCCAATCTGAGTTAGATAGGCTGTTTGCCGTCCTTATCTGACTTCAATATTTTACGGATCTGAATTCGATCGGGTATTATTAAATCCAATTTCACATCCTTATTGGCAATACAAAAAATTTGCATGACTATTATGTTGTTCCAATGACTTTGCTTCAAGTAACATCTTTTAGAAACTTAATCAATTGACGGTTGTTGAGATGTACTAGGCTACTAGTTAATTGTTTGTTTTCATGTAGGCACAAGGGGGTGGTTTCGGATATCATAGAAGGCACTTCATCTTTATCCGTACATTTTGATGATGGAAGACCTGAGATTGTAGAGCTCACAAAACAAAGGGTTCGGTTCATTTCTCAGAAGCGAAAAGGCACAAAAGCATGAGAAATTTCATACTTTTTTGTTGTTGATATTGTGCACTCCGTGTATGACAAGGAATGTGGCACTCCAAATGAGGAGAGGGAGTGATCTTATTTTGCAAGAATGGCATTGTGAACCGAGGGTGGAGAGGATTTACCTACAAAATTAGCAATTTTAATTATCTGTGACCATGAGGTGCATTCAGGGAACATAATTTGTCAAAGATATTATCATGATGGCTGCATCTGATGTGTTATGCTGGCAAGTTTTGAAGCAATAAGGCGGCATGTCAGTTATCAAGTCGAAAATGGTAGTCTCCTTATTTGTATGAGATGGTGATTTAGGGACTTTCTTTTGTTAATAGAGCAAATCTTAAGTTCGACGGTGTTTTCAGAGCCATTCTTGTTATACTAGTCTTTAATGCAATTTGCTATTACATTTTGTAATGTCAAATATGATGTCGACATTTGCATTTTTCCGAGTTTACTGTTAGCCGGATGGCGTCAGCTGGTTCATTCTTTCTTTCTATTTCCTCCTTCTGAAGTAGTCCAATTTGTTCATTGGCTGATTCTTTTGATCGTTTGCAGTTGAATGGAGGTTTGCCTTTTATTCCTATGTAACTGCGGAACTGAAATGTTGCTTGTTCTTCTTGCTTATTTTTTAATAAATTTATGATGTGGGCATGATTATTTTACTATTACAATGCATTATGGCCATAACAGAAATATTTTCCATGTATTGATCTATTTTGAAGCAATGCAATCCTGCAAGCTGAATTTTAGAATAATTTGACATTTATTGGCCCTGAGTGAGCAGACTTTGCACTCATTATTAGCAAATATTCTCTCTTCCCCACCCACCCACTCAACCCTGCTTGCACCCTTACAATTACTGGCATCTTCGAAGCAGATTTTGTGAATTTCAGCTTGGCTTCGGTTCTACTACAGGTGTTTTTACTTTTGAAGCTGTTCATGTACATTTCAAAATTTCTCCACTTTGCTTCAATTCTTATACTCTGCTGACAAAGAATAACTGGGATTTGATTAATGAGTACTGCGAAATGCCTCCCACAATATTGGCCATGTTATAGACGCGCTGAATCTGGTGATAAATCTGTTGAACACATTAGTGTGTCTACATATGACAATCAGAAACTTCCATATCACTAGAGCGGATACATGAATAATATATAAAAATGATAAAACAAAGGGCCTAAAGCATTTTTGCTGATTAATAATAGCTTGAGTTTGTGAATTGTTTTTCTAAATAATAATTATTATCTATTTTCATGTGCGGCTGGAGTCTAAATTTGTTTAGGAAATTCCTAAGATTTCAAATTCTCTACCATGGATCTTGGTCGTAAACATAAGAAAAGATTTGTAAAATTTGATTTTCAAGGGAATTTATGAATTTGAATCTCTCAGTATCCGCTGACCTCTACTGCTGCTGTCCACTTTTCCTTGCTTAGATATTTTAGATCAAGTTACTTATGAAAATAGGTTTTTTGTATGTGCATAGGGGATCAAGAAACTATAAAAACAAGTACCTTAATGCTGTTTAAAATACTATCATCTATTGATAAAGTGTTGATGAAATGTATCAAATGCTATGCTACATTGGACATAGGGCTAATTTCATTTTTCTATACTGTCCGTTTTTTGTCAAATTTTCCCTTGTTCTACTTTTCGCAATCATTCTGACACTTCTTTAACGAATGATGGAGTTGTAAATTTGCTGTACAGTTTTTTGTTCTCCGGAACGCTTAAAGTTTTTTTGATCTCATGAACATTTACAAAAGCCTACTTTGAGGTAACGTGTCTTTAATTGAAAAAAAAATGGTGAAAAACTTGGCACTAAATAGTGAATAAATAGTTTGAAATTCATGGAAATTTTTTTCAATAAAAAAAGAAGAAATTCACAGAAATTTTAGAAGTAGCACTCTTTCTGGAAGTTTGTCGTCTAGTTTGATCGTGAAAAGAGTGAAATGCCAAAATTTTCTTAATCAAATGATTTTTTTCAAAAAAAAAACCTATCCACCTCGTTGGAAATTTAGTCATTTTTAAGGGAATAATGATAGAGAAAAATTTAAATTACTATAGATTACACTGAACCAACTACTATTTGTTTGCGGAGAGTAAGGATATGTTGAGGTCAAAAATTTCGCCACTTGAGAAAGTGACATGTGACGTGTATCATCAGTTAAGGATATTAGCCGATAGAAGAGTTAGTCAACAAAGAGGGATCCACGTCTTTGACTAAGACCGACCTCAGCCGAAGGCAAATATTAGATCGCCTCAGTCGAATGACGGAAGAGGCAAGGGGTCAGGGTCAACTCTCGGCTGCTCGAGCGCGAATCTCGTAACTAATCCCGAAATGGCAAGCGACGCCTAGTATTGGAAAGCGCCGAAGATCACGCTTCGGTGCGCTGATTAGGGGATGAATATGGACGGAAAACAGCTACTATCCCATTGAGGGGAATTGACTCAAAAGGAAGTATTTGAGAGAAATGCGATGATTCCCCTTAGATTACGTCGATTATCCAAATCGGCGAATCTACACGTGGTTCGAATGGGTATAAATAACTGAACCATCGAAGAAAAAGGGGTCCTATAACCTCGTAAGCTAGTGACCACCCCTACTTTTCAATACCTTTCAATACATGCATTTACAGCTTTCCTAGTTAGCCTTTCATACCCGCATTTACTGCTTTTCCTATTGCTTTCCTAAGAGTAGTCTTAATTGTAATCGTTCCCTGTAACCCCTTTTCAAGCAATATAATTTCAAAATCGACTATTTCGGCCGTGTCAAATCCCTGTTTCCAAATCCACGTTCGACTCCTCTAGGCCGAACTCTCTCAAGAGTTTGATTGAGAAGAATCCGGCCGAGCGGATCCCTCATCGGCCTAATCGTTTGATACTTTGGCACGCACGCATCACATCTCGAGGGTCAACCAACGGGGCCGACAGTCAGCGTCACATTTCGGCCCCAACATCTTTTTGGCACGCCCAGTGGGACCTGAGGTAAACGTTCATCTAATCCTACCGATACAATGTCAGAAGATAATAGTATCAGTCTCAGGAATAAAGTCATCCCCGGACCATCGGGGAATGACCAGTCGAGTAGTGCTGGTCACACCAATGACCAACCTCCGATACTACCTAAAATTCTAGAGACCAGTGGGCGGTCAGCTGAACAGAAACTGACCCTAGCAGAGGCATTCGGGCAAATGACCCGAGCGTTAGAATCTTTCGAGAGAACACAATTGTCTCTCAAGAAAAGCAACCGAGCATGCAGTACGTGCCTAGATTCAATGTTGGTCGCAGTATCGGCCTCGAATGAAAATGTGGCTCGAATCGGGCAAGCCTTAATCCGAAATGAGCCATATGATGGAGGGTTTGCCTCCACGCTCCCCAGTCGTTACAGACGCAATCGATCCCGATGGCGCCAGATATGCTGACAGTGCAACCATAGGAAGTTGTACCACCGGTGGGTACTTATCAAGCGGTGCAGCTGCTGGGGTCAGTGCAGTCGCAAGCAGTCCTGTACCAGACGGGAGTAAGGCTGATGCAATCAAGCCTGTTGATGTCGGTAGCACAGACACAAGGAGTTGTGCAGCTGATGGCATTCTTCCAGACGGCTCAGCCGTTGGGGGCAGTTCAGCCGCAAGCGGCTCAATACCAAGCATGATACAGTTCCATCAGCAAGAAGCTCCTTTGAGCTTGCATGCTCCATCCACCCTCTCACAGCCATTGCTGACACAATCGATCCCGATTGCGTCGACAACGACGGCAGCACAACCGCAAAGAGTTGTACAGCCGATAGTATTCTTCCAGACGACTCAGCCGCTGGGGGGAGTTCAGCCGCTGACAGTGTAGTGGCCCAAATCCCCATGCAGTTTTTCCCCATGATCCATAGTGTGAAACACCTATTATTGGTGTGTCGGGCCCGTAACGCATCAAATGGATGTGTTAGATGGACTCAGTGAGGTTTCCAGATCAAGCCTATCTTTCGGCTGCTTTTGCCGAATTTTAGAAGACGTTCTTGGCTGATCTGCAGGTCGGATTTGGATTCAGCGCGGAAAAACGCTTGAAAACGGCTATTTGCTTGTATTTTTCTGAGTCTGGATGCCTAAAAACGGGTTCCCGTAAGTTTTCAGTGGATTCGGGTGCATGGGGGAGGCCGTATGTGATGACCTGGATCTCCGCGAAGGTCTTACAGTGTGAATTGTGCCTTCTGGAGGCCTATGATGTGTGTTGGAGATGGTTGCGCGCAAATCGGACCTCAGAATTGGACCTAGGGCGAAATTTGGATTAAGAATACCTGTCCGGATGCCTTCGATAAATTTTAGAAGTGGAATTTGGCAAAACGGACATCGGATTTGGACTAAGCGCGCGAAAATGATGAAAATGGACTACTTACTTGTATTTTTCGGAGCCCGGATGCCAAAACACAAATTTCGAGGCAAGATTTTACTGTTCCGGCAGGCCAGGGCAGCGCCGGCGGCGACGGGCAGCGGCGGAGCGCGGCGGCGGGGGCGCGGGTAGGCGCGTGCGCGGCGGTGGGCAGGGCGGTCCACGGGTTTTGGCGTGCACCGGGACCAGCCAACGGCGGGCGTGCCACGTGTCGCGCGCTGATTGGGCGGTCAACGCACGCGCGACAGCACGCCGGGCGCGGCGCACCGTGGACCACGCCAGGCCACGTGTCGCCCGCCCATTGGCGGGCGCGGCGACTCAGCTGGGCCGCCGTGAACCGCGGACCACGGTTCCCGCCGTGGACCGCGTCGCCACGCGGTGCGCCGCGATTGGCTGGCGCGCGGGGCACGGAGCGGGTGACGTGGCGCGCCGAGAAGGTTTCGGGTGTTGGTCTTGAGACGGATTCGGGCGCCCGAATCCGGCGCCCGAATCCGAACCCCTTCCTTGCTGGGCTTGGGCTATAAATAGCCCTCTTTCTTGAGCCTTTGGACCTTTTTCCTGAGCCCTTTTGCGACTGAGCCCTCAAGTGAAGTTGTTCCTCTTCTTGTGCTGCATCTTGCTAGGGAGTTTCGGAATTTTTGGAAGGCGCGGCATCGACGACTTCGGCATCTTGGCGCAATGCGATGTTTCTTCTTCGGTGGCCCATTTCCGTCGCGTTTCGGTCCACGAGGTCCATAGATCTACTCTGAAGGAAATTTTGGACGATTTTTGTGGCGTCGGTTTCACAAGAGGTAGATCTCCGTTTTTTGTGTTTTCTACTCCTCTCAGTTTTGGGTTTTTATTGGGATTTCTGGAACATATTTGAACCCCTTTTCTGCTGGTGGTTTTTCTGGACAGCGGAGGCTTGTCGGATTTTTATCTCTGCACTTGGTTATTGGAATTCAACATGTGAGGACTCTATCGACATCTACTCTTCGCGAGGATCGCCGCCGTATTTTTATTGGAATTTTTGGAGATTATCTCGCTGGTGGTATTTAAGCATTTTCAGGACTGATTTTTCAGTAGTTTGAAAAGTTGGAATTTTGTGTTGATTGCAATGTTTGGACTATGTCTTTGTACCCAGGAGGTGTCCTTGGGTGTTTTGGGACCCATTGGAATTGTAGAAATTCGAGGATTATCCTCGTTCAGTTTCAGCCTATTTTTGGATCTTGGTTGACGCGCGCTTCAGGTGGGTTGCTTCGCCTCCAAAATCGGTGGACTATTCATTAATTCTATCGTGTAGTAAATCATACATGATTGTTAGATGTGTTAGGAAGAATGCTAGATATAGAGAGGATGTTCTCGCATTGTTATCATGATCATGCTGATGTATGCTTCCTATATGTGTTAACTTAAGTACCACTATTGGAACTTGACCTAGCACCCTGTCATATGTTGCATGTGTAACCAGACCAGTAGAAAACCCTCACTTGGGCTAGGTTTAATTATGCTTTAGACATCCACACTTCTTATTCTATTCCTGGACATAGTGTTATCCTCGCTCGGGTAGTGGGCCGAGTGGTCGGGATTTTACTTAGTGTGGGATGCATGTTACACTCGTGCTTGGGGGCAGAGTGAAGTCTGGTAGATGTAGCTGGTCTTTTATCTGTGGCGGGAACCGTTTGGGTGAACGGTGGTCCCGGGTTGTCTTGCTTCTCTGTTTTATGTGTTGCCACTGTGTTAGTGGCAATAGTATACCAGTGATAGCAGGATCTTGAACCCAGAACCTTTTGGACACACACATGATTTTAGTCAACTAATGTTTTCTTCCAAATATCGAAGGGTCGCCGGAGTCTGTTCTTGTCTGATTGGACGAAGGCATTAGCCCTTCGGGGTTTGGGTATAAAAACTTGTTTTCTACCTGTTTTTTTCGAAAAAACTAAAAATCATTAAAAATGGGTTTTCCTTAAATCAAGATGGTTTTTTAAAAAGGAACTTGTCACGCCCCGGCGTCGAAACTGGGACCCGGGCTCGCCAACAGATCCGCCGCCCATACGGGAAGCCCCGTATAGACGAAGCGACTAACCTGCAAAAGATCAACTATACTATACAGATATCAGAGCTGAAAGTAAACTGCTGAAAATGAAAATATATACAACTCAAACCCCTCCCCAAAACACATAAATCTCTCAAGCAGTAAAATAAAAGTACAACTCTATACCTCACTACAAAAGTCTCTCAACAAGAACTCTCAAAAAGCAAAGGGGTACATCTACTCTCTGGACGACGACGACTGGTAGGGATCTATCTCGCGACTCCCTTACCTCGATCAGCCGGATCAGCAACTGGAGCAGCAGGAACAGGAGTAGAAGTTCCTGTGGGAAAAGACACCACGAAGGGTGTGAGAACTACGTCCCAAGTAGTTCTCAGTGGGTGCCGCCAACAAGCCCGACGGTCTGCCCACTAAGTCTACTAGAGGCATAAAGTAACAATATAAAACTGAATGAAATGGCTGGAAAAGTAACTCTACAGCTACTATGCCTCTATCTAGATGCTCAAAAAGTGGAACAGATGGAAACATGATGCATCTACTAACCCTCAACATCCAGATCACCCAATCTACCTGACTGCCTCCTCGGGTCCAGTAAAACCTGCGCCTACCTACTGCCGTTACATCCCGGAGGACCGGACTGACGTAGGGCGTCCGTAGCTGCCAAAACTGGTCCAGCCAGAGGGACTGTGTCCGTAACTGCCAAAACTGGCCCAGTCAGAGGGACGACGTCGACAAGTCGCGATACCAAAGTGCAAACCCACCCCGGACGTGGCACTCGAGGGGTGCGACCCCAACGAGGACAAAGGTATCCGCGCACTCTGTCGAGCTCAGGTGGCATTGCAGGCTATAGTCCAAAATCCACGCTCACGCTCTGAACGGAAGGACTCAATCCTCAAACATCTCGCACAACAGTCGGAGCACTCTCGACGACTCAGCTGATCAGCTCTCACGAAACACGAGACACAAGCCTCTCAACAGCTCACAGCACAAACACACTGGCTGGAGATACTCCACAGCCAGGACCACCGTCCACCAGACGGCTCCCACAACAGAACACTAAACTCACAGGAAAGACCGACACCATAAGGGTTCGGAACCCGATAGGCCGGTGCTTAGAACCCTATCAAACAAGAACAGACTCTAGGCTCCGCCTATCGAAGTTCTCGACCCCTTATAGTTCGGGGACACAACAACCTCGGTACAACACGCAGAAGACACCAACCAGGGCCCGAAAGTTCCGGGAGACCTACACCTACAACCCTATCAAACAAGAACAGGTTCCAGGCTCGGCCCCCGTGGCTTTCGTCCCGACAAAGGAACGGCCCCTAGAACCCATACCACTCGAATCCTTTCGAGTGGGAAGATTTACAGGAAAAAGGTGACATTTGTTATTGAAAACTATTTTCACTCATCCCACACAGGGTGAGGATTAAAAGTAGTACACTTTTTGAAAAGCTATCTTGTTTTGAGAAGAAATCCATTTTTAATGATTTTTAGTCTTTTTAGAAAAACAGTTAGAAAACAAGTGTTTTACCCAAACCCCGAAGGGCTGATGCCTTTGTCCAATCAAACAAGAACAGACTCCAGCGGCCCTTCGATGCTTGGAAGAAAACATTGGTAGACTAAAATCATGTGTATGTCGAAAAGGGTTCTGGGTTCTAGGTCCTGCTAACACTGGTATACTACTGCCACTAACACAGTGGCGACAACCCAAACAGGGGAAAACAAGATCTCCCGGGACCACCGTTTATCCCAAACGATTCCCGGTACAGACAAGCGATCCACTACATCTACCAGACTCCACTCTGCTCCCAAGCACGAGTGCAAATGCATCCCACACTAAAAAGAAGTCCCGACCGCTCGGCCCACTACCCGGGCGAGGATAACACTAAGTCCAGGAATGAAACATAATGTGTGGATGTCTAAACATAAATAACCCTAGCCCAAGTGAGGGTTTTCTTCTGGTCTGGTTACACATGCAACATATGACGGGGGTGCTAGGTCAGGTTCCAAGATAACAATAATTTAACAGGTGGTAGGAAGCAAAAGAGATCATAGATCATCAGATAAATACAAAGAATATTAACATTCAGATTCTAGCATGCTACCAAGTCCAATCACTATCATGCATGATTCTATATCAATAGAATTAGTGCACAGTCCATAGATCCTGAAAGCGAAGCCACCCACCTGAAGGTGCTAACTGTCCGGAGTCGTACAGCTGAGAATACCCAGAAACAGAAATCTCTACTCATCCACCAATCCAACAGTACAGGAACAGTGTTCAATACTTCCTGGGTACACAAATACAACCCAAAGTTACACTTAATTCCATAAAATCCAAGTTTTACAATTCTGCTGGGAACAGTCCTCTTAATGCAAAATTATCACATGTAAAACAAACTCCAAAAATTCCAATAAAAATACCACCGCGATCCTCGCGTCGAGACCTTCGAAACGGGTACCTGCACGCCCAATTCCGAGCACCGTAGGCCAAGTTACAAATTCCACAACACAGGTGCGCAAAACCTCACAACCACACAACTGTAATCCCATGCACAGATGAAGGGGGAAAGCCATACCTCCGGGGAGGTCTCGGAAAAATCCAAGAAAAATACTATGATAATCCTCGCGTCGAGTAGATGCAAAAAGTGCAAAGGCTCGTCTCAATCCGATGTCCGAGCGCGGAGAAAACCCCGAATCAATCTGCTGTCCTCACAAATCCTCACAGAAAACCAATGTCCCAGTAAGCATGGAAGAACTCCTCGAAAAGCACGAAACGAGAAATGCTGAAAACACCAAGATCGTAGCCTTACCTATCGCGGATCCAACGGCGAAGAAATCGCTCGAAAAGGTGGTCGGAGTAGGCTGGGGGAGCTTGCGCACCAAAACGCGATGGGAGAAACACCGGCGAACGAACGTCGCGACGCGCCAAGAAAATGGAAACCTCGATAAGCGTGCCACGTAAAATCCTCGAAATCGACAAATGGATGCAGCACTGCGTGGGGATCAACTTTGCTGAAGACCTCCCACCGGTTTGAAGCTCGGAAGTGCCAAAAAAATGCAAGTGAAGGCGGCTCGGGCTTTAAATAGGCCGCAGAAAAACAAATGGAAAAATTCCATTCATGTCCCAGGATTCGGGCGCTCCCGAAGATTCGGGCCCCCGAATCCGACAGCAAGAAGGGGATTACTGTAGGCGCCCGGATCGTCCAGGAGCGGCGACGTCACCCGCACAGCAAACAGCTGTGCGGGGCGCGCCGGGAGTGGCCACGTGGCCCTCCCGGTGACCGACACGTGTCCCGCACAGCAAACAGCTGTGAGGGGCGCCTGTGCTGCCGCCGCGTGGCGCCTCCCCGGTCAAACGGGTAGGTGGCGCCCGCCAATCGCGGAGCGCCACCTGGCCCTGGCACTGTCGCGGTCACACGTGCGGGCACTGTCGCCCCTCCCATGCACCGAAATTCAGCGAAAACTTCCGGGAGTCCGTTTTTGGGCATCCGGACTCAGAAACAAACAAGCAAATAGCTGTTTTCAAGCGTTTTTCCGCGCTGAATCCAAATCCAACCTCTGTTTGGCCCAAAACCATTTCAAAAATTTGGCAAATGCAGCCGAAGGCCAATCTAGCTGTGGATATCACACATGGTCCATCTGTGGCATCCCTTTGATGACTATGGGCCAGACACACCAACACTAGGTGTTCTACACCACGGTTCATGGGAGAAGCTACACGGGGATCGGGTCACCACAGAACTACTTTTAGTCCTCACCCCGCGTGGGTTTGAGTGAAAAATAGTTTTCAGTAATAAATGTCATATTTTTCCTGTAAACTTCCCCACTCGAGAGGATTCAAGTGGTCTGGGTTCTAAGGGCTGCCTTTTTCTTTGGGTCGAGAACAACGAAAGGCTATGCCTAGAGCCCGTTCTTGTTTGATTTGGGATGTAGGTTCTAGTCTTTCGGGGTTCCCGGACTCTTCATTGTTGTTGGCTGTGGTGTATACCCAGCTAGTGAGTTTACATGTGGAGTTGATGTTCTTTTTGGGGAGCCGTTGGGTTGACAGCGGTCCCGACTGTTCGAGTGGTTCATGTTAGTGAGTTAGAGAGGTGATTTGGGTACTGTCGATCTTGTTGATCGTGGATTGGACTATAGCCTGCATGAGCCATATTGAGCTCGAAAGAGATGCGCAGATACTTTCCTCGGTGGGGTCGCGCCCCTCGAGTGCCACTATGGAGTTGGGCCTGTTACTTTGCTATCGCGACTTGTCGACGCAGTCCCTCTGGCTGGGCCAGTTTTGGCAGTCACGGACGCCCTACGTAAGTCCGGTCCTCCTTGGATGTAACGGCCGTAGGTGGGCGCAGGTTTGACTGGACCCTATGTGGCAGTCAGTATAGATTGGGTGATTATATTTGAGAGATAGTAGATGCATCATGTTTCCATCTGTTCCACTTCTTGAGCATTTAGATAGAGGCATAGTAGATGTAGAGTTATTTTCCAGCTCTTTTTCTTTCAGTATTGCATTTGTTACTTTATGCCTCTAGTAGACTTAGTGGGCAGACCGTCGGGCTTGTTGGCGGTACCCACTGAGAACTACTGTGGGATGTAGTTCTCACACCCGCTGTGGTGTCTTTCCCCAGGGACCCTTTCTCCAGTTTCTGCTGCTCCAGTTACTGATCCTTTTGTTGCTAATCGAGGTGAGGGAGTCGCGAGCTAGTTCCCTACCCGTCGTTGGAGTATAGCGGTACCCCGTTTTGGAGCTTAGTAGTACAGTCTGCTGGATTTTAGTAGTTAGTTACTTTTGAGAGTTTTATTTTGAGAGACTTTTGTAGTGAGGTTCAGACTTGTACTATTTGACAGTTGTATTATTTCTTATTTCAGTAGTTTACTTTTCAGCTCTGATATCTGTATAGCTATAGTATCCTTCTTTTTGCAGGTTAGACGCTTCGTCTATACGGGGCTTCCCGTATGGGCGGCGGATCTGTTGGCGGGCCGGGGCCGCAGTTTCGACCCCGGGGCGTGACACCGTAGACTGGCTGGGTGCCATGTGGCGGCCTATCATTGATCGGTTCACGAAGCACAGCCCACGGAGAGGCGCGGGGTGGCGCATGGACCGGGCGGAGGACACGTGGCGTTCCCGGATTGGCCGGCGCACGTTGCGCGGTATACAGAACTCCGCGCGGGTGCATCGACAGGGCGCGAGGACACGTGGCAGCTTAGGATTGGTGGGCTCACGATGGCGTGGTTCACGGAGTGCGCACGTGGGCACCTCGGGGCGCGTGCGCGGTAGGGTGGTAGGCGGCGCGGCAGGCGCACGTGGGGGCACTATCGGGCGGGACACGTGGCGCCCGGGGATAGGCGGGCGCCACCTACCGCCTTGACCAGAGTGGGGCCACGTGTCGCCGTCGAGCTGGGTTTGCACACGCTGTCCCGTGTTCGGGACACATGTCAAGCCCAGGGAGTTTCGGGCGCTCCTCACTCGGCATCCTGGGGAAGATTCGGGTGCCGGAATTTGCCCCGAGCGCCCGAATCTCGGCCCACTTGGAGTTTTTGGTTTTTTTTCGGGCTGGGCCTATAAATAGGCCCAGTACAATAGCGTTTTCCCCCTTTTATGAACTTCTTATCTGGGGACTTTCTACAGGAGTTTTCTTGCTCACCCAGTGCTGCAGATTGTGGAGGAGTCCTGGGATTTTTGGAGATTGCTACTTTGACGTTTACGGCGATTCGGCGCGCTTCGACGCTTCTTCTCCGGTGATTTTTCCCGTCGCGTTTCCGTGCGCGGACTCCCCTGGGCTACCCCGACGGAGTTTTTGGGCTATTATTACGCCTGTGTTTCCATGACAGGTAGGGCTACGATTCTTGTATTCACAGTGTCTTCCCATTCCGAGGTTTTTTTGAGTTTTTTGGACCATTTTGTGACCCTATTTTCTGGGGCGGAGTTTTGGACAACATTGGAGTATTTCTGGGATATCTCGGCCCACACGCATCGGAACGAGAAGTGCAAGCACTTGATCTTCATCTACTCGTCGCGAGGAACGCTGTCGTGATTTTTTTGGTTTTTTTGGAGGTTGTCCCGAAGGTGATAATCTAGCTTTTTCTGGGCGGAATGCTGTAGAGTTGTGTTCTTGAGGAGTTTCGTGCTTACCGCGGTGTTTAATTTGTATCTTGGCCTACAGGTATCGGAACGGGACGTGCGAGTACTCGATTTGCATCTACTCGACGCGACGATCGTAGCGGTGATTTTTTTGGATTTTTCCGAGGTCATCTTGGAGGTGAAAATTACCCTTTTTCTGGACTAGTTGCGCGGACAGCGGTAGATTGTGGATTGTGGGTTTAATTTGTGCACCATTGTGTTTGTTATTGCAGTTTTCGCCATGAGCTGGGGTATTCTTGTGAGAGGGCGTATTTGGATTCGTGCTTCGCGATCGAGGTGGGTGGTTGTTGTGGACCTCATATTTTGACTTACTCACTAGGAATATTAGAGTGATTCTCGATGTTGAATGCCGATTAGTACTTTGTGGGTAACATGCATGTTTGTATAGGTTTGACATATGCCATGTTAGTACTTAGTGTTCTTATGAGATCTATTATTATCCTGGAATAACATGCTCTAATAAATGTAAGAACAATGATATCTGTCTTTCTTTCATCATCATGAGGACACTTGCATGCTTGTATGGACATCTAGATAGGTTACCTTTTTCTGCTACACTATCATGCTGGGATTCTACTTAGGAGAAACCATGATTGCTTTTTCTCCTTTCATTTTTAGACTCGGGATGCTTGTTGCTCGGGTTCGAGCAGGATTGTAGGATAGTGTAGCCGAGTTTATCGAGTCTGGATTTGTTGTACTAGATTGTGGATTTGTGGGGTATTGCGGTGACCGCGGACATTGGGCGGTTGACCGGATGTTTACTTGTGCATCAGATTGGGGATCGGATTTCTCTAGTGGATGGAGTTTCCCACTTATTGAGTGCTATTGCATCAGATTGGGGATCGGGTTTTCTTTAGTGGATGGATTTCCCACTTTGATCATAGTCGTGATCCAGTCCTGCCATATCGTGATACTTGTGACAGAGATACTTTACTCGTGTGGGTCGCTCCCCTCGAGTGCCACTCCAGAGTAGGCTTTAGGACCGAGCCGGGTGCCGGTCAGTTGGTTATTTTGAGATCGAGCCGTTTGCCGATCAGCTACTAGGTTTTGAGTTTGACAGCAGAGCAGGCAGTACCAGTTTTTACTGGTCCATTGATTGGGTTTATTCAGGCAGACACATTTACTGATGCATACATTTAGCTATTTTTCCTGGCACTGCATTTAGAAGCATAGCAGGGGTAGTTTCTTTTATCAGCAGTTTTGTTCATAGCTTATCCCCCTTTCCTTCCCTTTTGCCTCTGGTAGACCTAGTGGGCACGTAAGAGTTTAATGCTTTACCCACTAGGGGAGGCTACTGATTTTATGGTAGTTCTTACCCCCATTGTTGTTGTCTTTTCTCCCCCATTTGTTTTGCAGAGTTGTTTGTGGGAGCTGCTGGACCATCAGCGGCGGATCGAGGTAAGAGGATAGCTGACTAGATAGATCGTCTACCCGATAGTATGCTAGCTGGACTTTTGATGTACCCGTATCTTCTCAGACAGTTGTACTTGTACTTTTATTTTTGGGTCTGGCTTTAACCAGCTTGATGCATATTTTTGGTGAGCTGGGAGAGACACTTGTATTATTTTTATAGTTGTACTTTATTTTACTTCCAGTTTCAATATGAGATGTAGTAGTTTTAGTTCAGCTATATTTTTATGCTCTTTTATTATATCTTTGTATCTTAGCAGGTTACCGGCGCTTCGTGTATGCGGAAAATTCCCTGTGCACGACGGATCTGTAGACGGGCCGGGGTTCTGGTTTACACCCGGGGCGTGACAGATTAGGTTGGTATCAGAGCTTAGGGATAGGTCAGTTGGGACTTAGGAAACCCTAAGCTTTTGGCAGACCCTAGGATGATAGGGCGTGAGGGACGTGATATTCTGCGAAAGTCGGTGATTTATTTATTCGACTCTTCCAGGGAGTGAAGAGGGATCGACATATTCTATTTCTGGTGGACAATTATGTTGGCTGCAGACAACATAAAGTTACAGAAATAGGGGGATGTCTTCGACTTTCGCTAGATTGGGTCGAGGGTGGTTTTGTTACTGACGTGTGGTTTCTTGTGGCAGGATGCCTCCCCGACGTCGGATCCCTACTCGGGGTACCCCTACACCCCCTGTTGAGCCGGAGCAGACCGGACCCTCCGAGATTAGTGAGCTGAGGGCCTTAGTGGCCCAGTTGCCTGAGAGCACTCGCCGACAAGAGCAGCGGATCGATCAGTTACTTGCCCAGAGAGAGGCACCGCCCCGACTGTTTTGGAGGCCCCTGCACCACCTGTGGTATCTCTTGTGCCGACATCACCATCGTCGAGTAGCGGGGCTCAGGGAGCGGTCCAGCCTTTGACCCCGGCTGAGGAGCAGGATATTGCTGACAAGCTCGCCAAGTTTTGTCAGCACGGACCGCCTAGATTCTCGAGGCGGAACACACAGCCGTGGGAGATTGGGACATGGTTAGCGGCGAAGGAGAAGCTATTCAGAGATTTCTTTATTGATTCGAGGTACCGAGTTCATATGGCGGTACACTGCCTAGATGGAGATGCAGATGCTTGGTGGCGTCGGGTGGAGCCACTGGAGTTTCAGATCACCCGGCAGCTACCCTGGTCCGAGTTCCGGCGCATGATATTGGAGACCTACTTTTCGACCAGCGTGAAGCGAAAATTGGAGGATGATTTGAAGAATCTTCAACAGGGCGACCGATCAGTCCAGGCTTACTATCAGGAGTTCATGCAGCTGCTTAACTGCGTACCCTTTGTCGCCCGTGATGGTCCCCATCAAGTGGAGTTATTCGAGACAGGTCTCCACAGCGAGATATATACCCTGGTACATGCTCAGAGGCTTCATACTCTTGAGGAGGCCGCAGAACATGCCCAGTGGGTGGAGAGAGGCGACACTGTGGTTTTTAGGCGAGGCGGGATGGTTGTGCAGAGTTCCGACAGGAAGCGACCAACACCAGATGACGGGGGACAGGCCAGTTTGTGGAGACCGCCACGACCGCCGTGGCCTCAATTTTCTGGCTGTGGGCGTTCAGAGCGGCGAGGGCCTGGTGGATCCCAGAGGCCACCGCAGCGGCAGTATCAGCAGCAGCAGAGGTCGCAGCCAAGGCAGCAGAGGTCTCTATGAGGACCCGGATCCCCACGTTGGGTTTACTGGTTGTTTGGCAGCTTTCGGAGGCCTGCGTGGTGTGTCGGTGGTGTTTGTGCGCAATTTGGACACAAGTGATGGACTTCGGGCTTAGAAAGGGATCACGTGGGTAATTGGAGGACCCGTCGAGTGTTTAGAAGCGGTTTCGCGTGAAACGGATATCAAATTTGGACTCAGTGCGAAGTTTGGACAAAGGAACACCTTTCCGGATGCCTTCGGAAAATTTGAGGTTTGGAATTTGGCAAAATGGACAACTGGAAATAATAATAACAATGTCCATCTCCCAAAAATGATAATCATACAATATCCTCAAATACAAAACCCAGAACTCAACAGGGAGGTATCTCCAATAAAAAATAGTGTACAGGCTCTCAATACAAAACATATCCTCACTACAACAGTCTCTCCAAAGAGGAAAATAAAATATACAAAGCCACTGCTGTACTAAAGATCTCCACTGAAGGGGTACCGCTACTCTCCAACGACGGGTAGGGATCTAGCTCGTGACTCCCTCGCTTCGAACAACGACCGAAAGACCAGCAACTCCCGTAGAAAACTCTGCAAAACAGAGGAAGAAAAGAGAGAAACAACCATGGGGGGTGAGAACCACTAGTAAACCAGTAGCCTCCCCCTGTGGGTAAAGCCTTGAACTCCGACGTACCCACTAAGTCTACCAGGGGCAAGAAAGAAGGTAAGTGGTAAAGCTGTAAACAGAACTGCTGGAAAAGGGAAAACCACCACTAGCGTGCCTCTAAATGCAATACCGAAAGGAAAGACTGTATGTACGCATCAGTAACCCAATCTATTCACCAGTAAAAACTGGTACTGCCTGCCGCCGCCCTCATCATCGGGCAATAACCGCGCCGATGTGATGGCAAAAACTCAAACTGTCTGACCCCCACGCTCCGAAGGGGAACTCCCCAACGCTCCGGAGGGGAACTCCCCAACGCTCCAGAGGGGAACTCGAGGGGAGCTACCCACACGAGGGAAAGCATCACCGGGCATATAAAGCCGCGCCGGTGTGATAACCAAACTCAATCACTGTCTGACCCCCACGCTCCAGAGGGGAACTCCCCAACGCTCCAGAGGGGAACTCGAGGGGAGCTACCCACACGAGTAAAGCATCACCGGGCATATAAAGCCGCGCCGGTGTGATAACCAAACTCAATCACTGTCTGACCCCCACGCTCCAGAGGGGAACTCCCCAACGCTCCAGAGGGGAACTCGAGGGGAGCTACCCACACGAGTAAAGCAACCATATCACAAGTATAATAAAAGAAGGACTAGATCACTACAATGCCTAAGTGGAACAAATCCCTCCACTAAAGAAAACCCCGATCCCAAATCTGATGCAAAGATAAACATCCGATCGACCGCCCAATGTCAGCGGTCGCCGCAATACCCCATAAGTCCAAATCTGATAAAATAACCAACATCTTATCTACCGCCTAATATCCGCGGTTACCACAATGCCCTACAATCCACAATCAAGTACCACCTGTCCCGGACTCCAAGGTCCTGACTACACTATGCCAAACCCCTGCTCGAACCCGAGCAACCAGACTCAAAAGTCTAAATGAGAAGGAGAAAGGAAACAATCATGGTTTCTCCTAAGTCAAGTCCCAACATAATAGTGTAGCAACAAATAGTAGCCTATCTAGATGTCCATACAAGCATGCAAATGTCCTCAGGCAAAATGAAAGAAAGTGAATCAAATAACAGTTCCACATGTGTATCAAATAATCAATCCGCATAGATATAATCATCATGTTAAAATCACCAGCCAACTACACATGTAAATAATCCCTGATCCATAATAAATCACCAAAGTGGTACCCGCACATAGATATGTCATCGTGTCCCAACAATTAATCCATTTAACCAACTTTAAAAAATCTATGTGCTAATATGGTATGTTAATTATCACTATCAAAATATCCCAATAATCATGTTCCAACATGCTATGCTCACAAAATTAATCTCACATGCTAGGCTCACAATTATATCATTCGATCATGCATGGTAATCAATCACATAGTCCAAGTGGGGAATTCTCTAATAAACTTAGTGAGCAAGTCAGAAGTTGAGGTATGCAACAACCACCCACCTGAAACGCTTTCCGCAGGCAAAGCTGAAGTCGGTGAAGTGCGCAGCCACCCGCTATCAACATCCGTCGAAACTGCACCTTTGGCTCATCATCGCTCGCGCCTCAGCCACAACCAACAGCACAGCCATCACCATCGCCAAATCCGCTGTCAAAAGCCCACATAGAACACCACGGTCAATACCGAAAAATAGTATTTGCTGTTTTGCAAACCAGCACAGAAAAGTGGGTTTTTCACCTGCGTACAATCCTCCGAAAAATCCAGAAAAATCACGGTTGCGATCCTCGTGACGAGTAGATATAAATCGAGTATTTATACATCTCGTTCCGACACCTGTGGCCCAAGATATACATATAACATTACGGTAACATCCAAAATTTCGGCATAAAATTTATAGATTTTTAGGAATTAATCTAGAAGGAATTCCACTTAAGTATCAACATGAAAAATATTCCTCTATGTCCTGCTAACATATCCATACAAAGAAATCCCCCAAAAACATGCTGAATCCAAAGATATCACCATACAACATGCAATTCCAACAAAATTCTGCTCTGTAAAAACCAGCACTACAGGGCTGGAAAGATTGGAAATTTTACCTGTCCAAACGAGCTCCAAATTCAGTGAAAAAGGTGGCAATGGATTCTTTGTCGAGATTAAATAGATATTGAGCTAAAGATCTCCCAATTCCGAGCTCGTACGAAAGAGAAAACCCAAAATTACTCCAAGGTGTCCAATAATAAAATCTGTGCGTGAAGGTTGTAGAAAACCCTGAAATACTCCAACAAATCTCATGTTCCACACAAAACTCTGAATAACAAATTTGTAGGTTTACCTATCTTGGAGATCCCCTCCAAATTTCAGCTCAAAATTCCAAACATTGAAGCCTGGAGAATTTTTGCACTAAAAGGTGACAGTGAAGCTCCGAAATCCAGCAATGGTGCTTGTGCTCCATCATGGAGAAGAAGATGACCAAGCTAGCTCCAATGGCTCACCCAAGATGATGATTTTGAAGAAGAAATGTTGGTGATGCTCTGTACAAAATCCTCCAACAATCCATGGTCCATGGAGGAAGGAGGAAGAAGAAGAAGAAGAAGAAGAAGAAGAAGAAGAAGGAGAAGAGGAAGAAGAAGAAGAAAGGAAAAATTTAAAAACAATCCTCTCTCACTCCGTCTCCCACACTCCAACAGGCCCACGTGCCTTGTACGGCTGGCCATCATGGCAAGCCATGTGGCAGCCTGGAACACTCCGTGGACCGCAACTCTGCACCGGTCCAATGGGGTGCCGCCACGTGGCAACCCCGGTCCACGGCCAACCCACGCACCCGAAAGTCCCCCAAAACTTTCGGTTGCTCGTTTTTACTCATCCGGACTCCGAAAAATACAACCAAATAGCCGATTTCCATTGTTTTTCCGCACTGAATCCAAATATGATGTCCATTTCGCGCGAAACCACCTCTAAAAATTTACGGGGGCATCCGAACACACCAACTCGATCCATTTTTCATGCTGAGTCTTGTTTTGAAGTCCGGTTTGCGTGCAAACACCTCCAACACTCAACAAAAGCCTCCGAAAGCTGCCGAATCAACTGTAATGCCCTCGTGGGAATTCGGGTCCTCACACCTACGATGCTTGGAAGAAAACATTGGTTGACTAAAATCATGTGTGTGTCCAAAAAGGTTCTGGGTTCAAGGTCCTGCTATCACTGGTAAACTGCTGCCACCAACACAGTGGCGACAAAAGAATAAATAACAAGACATCCCGGGATCACCGTTCACCCAAACGGCTCCCGCCACAATAAAAGACAGGCTACAACTACCAGACACCACTCTGTTCCCAAGCACGAGTGTAAAATGCATCCCACACTAAGAAGAAACTCGACTACTCGGCCCACTACCCGGGCGAGGAAGACACTATGTCCAGGAATAGAAGAACAGTGTGGATGTCTAAAGCATAAATAAACCTAGCCCAGATGAGGGTTTTCTACTAGTCTGGTTACACATGCAACATATGACGGGGGTGCTAGGTCAAGTTCCAAGATAACAATACTTTAACAGATTTTAGGAAGTAGTAAATCACATGATCAATCCAACTACATCAGGAACATCAATTCTTACATTCTAGCATGCTACACAATAAACTCACAATCATGCATAGTCCTACTATAATAGAATTAATGTCCAGTCCGTCAATCTTGGAGATAAGGCCACCCACCTCAAGGTGCTAACTGTCCAAAGTCCAACAGCTGAAAATATCGAGACACAAATATCTACAATTTTCTCCAGATCCAACTGACTCAGAAACACCCGCAAACCTTCCTGGGTACAACAATAAGGTCCAAAGTTACACTTATTCCAAAAATATCCAGGTACAACACACACTGCTGGAACAGTCCCAAAGATGCGAAATTTTCACCTACAGAAAGGACTTCCAAAAATCCAATAAAAATACCACTGCGTTCGTCGTGTCGAGCCCTTCGAAACGAGTACCTGCACGCCCCAATCCGAGCCCCGTAGGCCAAGTTACAAATTCCACAACACAGGGTGCGCAAAACCTCTCAACAACACAACTGTAAACCCATGCACAGATAAAGGGAGAAAATATACCTCCGGGCAAGCCTCAGAAAAATCCCAGAAAAATACGGTGATAATCCTCGCGACGAGTAGATGCAAAAAGTGTATAGGCATGCCTCAATCCGATGCTCGAGCGCGGAGAAATCCACAAAACAACCTGCTGTCCTCGAAATCCTCACAGGAACAAAGGGTCCCAGTAAGCATGGAAAAACTCCAAGAAAAACTCGAAACTAGGGGATGCTAAAAATACCAAGATCGTAGCCCTACCTGTCGCGAATCCAATGGCGCAAGAATCACTCGAAAAGGTGGTCGGAGTAAGCCGGGGGAGTCCTCGCACCAAAACGCGACGAAGGAGATCACAAATGAACGAGCGTCGCGCCGCGCCGTAAAAAAGGAAACCTCGAATTACGTGCCACCAAAAATCCCAGGAATCCACAGATGGATGCTGCATAGCGTGAGGAGCGACTTTGCTAGAGGGTCCAAGGCGAGGGGAGGCTCGGAAACGCGGAAAAGAGGAAGAAGAAGGCGGCTCGGGTCCTTAAATAGGCTCCACAAACAAATCAAAAAATGCCAAACGTGTCCTTGGTTCCGGGCGCCCGAAATGTTTCGGGCGCCCGAAATGTTTCGGGCGCCAACAATGTCGCGGTCCACTGTCTCGCGGAGCGCCCGAAATTACCCGGTTCCGCCACGTCACCCGCCAAACAGGCGACAGCGAAACCGGCCACCCGCCGAACGACACGTGGACACCGCGGACGCCGACTCGTCGCGCGCACTCGCGCGGGAAACGCGGTCAACGTGCGCCTGCGCCCCTGCCAGGCACGCGCCCCGAGGCCAGCCACACCAGCTCCATGGACCCGGTCCACTGCACCGACCAACCCAAGCCCGCCACGTGTCCGCACACAACCAGTAGGAAAACGCCACGTGGCCCGATGCTCCCGTGCACCGCGCGCCTGCCCGCGCGCCCGCGTGCCTGCCCGCTCGCCCGCGTGCCTGCCCGCTCGCCCGCTCGCCTGCCCACGCGCCTGCCCGCGCGCCGGCGCCCCTGCCCGCGCCCCCGCGCCGCCGGCCGCCGGCTGCCGGAACAGTGCCAAGTGCCTCGAAATCCGTGCGCGTCATCCGGGCTCCGAAAAATATAAATAAATAGTCCATTTTCATCGTTTTCGCGCGCTGAATCCAAATCCGATGTCCATTTTGCCAAATTCCAAACCTCAAATTTCCGAAGGCATCCAGAAAGGTGTTCCTTTGCCCAAACTTCGCACTGAGTCCAAATTTGATATCCGTTTCGCGTGAAACCGCTTCTAAACACTCGACGGGTCCTCCAATTACCCACGTGATCCCTTTCTAAGCCCGAAGACCATCACTTGTGTCCAAATTGCGCACAAACACCACCGACACACCACGTAGGCCTCCGAAAGCTGCCAAACAACCAGTAAACCCAACGCGGGGATCCGGGTCCTCACAGTCTCAGCGGCAGTCTCAGAGGTAGCAGCAGCAGCAGTCGAGGCAGCCCCGGATTCCTGACAGGTGTATTTTCTGTGGAGGTCAACACTTTGCCAGCACCTGTGATCAGCGGTGAGGACGTTGTTATGGTTGTGGGCAGGCCGGGTGTCACGCCCCGGGGTCAAAACTGCGACCCGGGCTCGCCAACAGATCCACCGCCTATGCAAAACCCCGCACAGGCGAAGCGTCCAACCTGCAAGAAAAGGTACTACAGCTAACAGATATCAGAGCTATAGATGAAAATCTGCTGTAAAACTAAAATCAACCACTGTACAACTGGAAATAAAACAATAATATCCATCTCCCAAAGATATAATCATACAATATCCTCAGATACAAAAACCTGGAACTCAACAGGGAGGTATCTCCAATAAATACATCAGTGTACAGGCTCTCAATACATGTCATATCCTCACTACAAGAATCTCTCAAAAGGGAAAATAAAATAACTAATCTAATGAAGATCTCCTCTGAAGGGGTACCGCTACTCTCCAACGACGGGTAGGGATCTAGCTCGCGACTCCCTCGCCTCGATCAACAACCGCAGAAACAACAACACCGCTAAGACTCTGCAAAACAAAGGAGAGAAAAGAAAGGGAGGGGGAAAAACCCCCAATGGGTGTGAGAACTACACCAAAAAGGAAGTTCTCAGTGGGTACCACCGCCAGGCCCGACGATCTGCCCACCAAGACTACTAAAGGCAATAAATGACCATGCAGTAAAAACTGAACTAGAAAGACCGGAGATACCCTACAGCTACCATGCCTCTATCTAAATGGTCAAAGGGTGGTACAGATGAAAATATATGTAACTACACGCACCCAAGGTGCTCAATCGACCCAATCGAATTGACTGCCTCATAGGGTCCAGTCAAGCCTGCGCCTACCTACTGCCGTCACATCCGAAGACCGGACTTACGTAGGGCGTTCCACACGGACTAACTCACCCCTCGCGCAAAACTGCCTCAACAGGCCTATCATCGCATCCACTGCGGAAAACTGCCTCAACAGGCCAAACATCGCATCCATTGCGAGAAACTGTCTCAACAGGCCAAACAGGCCAAACGTCGCATCCACTGCGAGAAACTGCCTCAACAGGCCAAACATCGCATCCACTGTGAGAAACTGTCTCAACAGGCCAAACAGGCCTAACATCGCATCCACTGCGAACAACTGCCTCAACAGGCCAAACATCGCATCCACTGGGGCATCTCAGGGGGCGCGACCCCAACTGAGGAAAACGGCGCGGCATAGAGTATCGAACATTGGCACATGCAGGCTATAGTCAAAATCCACGCTCACTGTCACGCCCCGGGGTCGAAATTGTGACCCGGCCAACAGATCCGCCACCTATGCCAAACCCGCATAGGCGAAGCGTCCTACCTGCAAGAAAAGTCCTACAGCTAAACAGATATAAGAGCTATAAATAAAAATCTGCTGTAAAACTAAAATCAATCACTGTACAACTGGAAATAACACAACAATGTCCCTCTCCCAAAAATGATAAACATACAATATCCTCATATACAAAACTCCGAACTCAACAGGGAGGTATCTCCAATAAATACATCAGTGTACATGCTCTCAATACATATCATATCCTCACTACAACAGTCTCTCAAAAGAGGAAAAATAAAATAGCTAATCTACTGAAGATCTCCTCAGAAGGGGTACCGCTACTCTCCAACGACGGGTAGGGATCTAGCACGCGACTCCCTCGCCTCGATCAATAACCGCAGAATCAGCAACACCCACTAAGACTCTGCAAAACAAGGAGAGAAAAGAAAGGGGAGGGGGAAAACCCCCAACGGGTGTGAGAACTACACCTAAAAAGGGAGTCCTCAGTGGGTACCGCCACCAGGCCCGACGATCTGCCCACTAAGTCCACTAGAGGCATGAGATAACCAAAGCAGTAAAGACTGAAAAAGAAAGCTGAAGACTCTCAACAGCTACCATGCCTCTATCTAAATGCTCAAATGGGGAAAACTCTGATAAAGATATGCAACACTCGCACACGAGGTGCTCAATCGACCCAATCGAGCTGACTGCCACATCGGGTCCAGTCAAACCTGGTGTAAGACCTGGCCTTTCCTTGACCCTTCCCGTTATCCCTTTTCTTATGACTGTCCGACTGTGGGACAATTTTTGGTGTTTTTCCGGAAAGTCCGTCGGGGCTCGCGGACATTTTTAGGCAGAAGAGCTCGCGAAACGGAGAACGGGGATGCGATCGGTTTCGGATTCCGACTCCCGGTTCTCCCAGAATAAAATTTTGAAGTTCGGACCCCTTTTAGGCGCCCCGGGATCTGTGCGGCCGATCGGCACGTTTCTCGGGGTAACTCTAGCCGCCGGATCTGTTCCTATTATTTTTTAAAATCCTTTTGAGAACCTGAGGGTTTTAGGTTTTCCCTCTTAGGTTCCTTCGTTCGGTGGCTAGGGTTTTTTAAGAGACGCTACGAGAGAGAAAAAGGGAAAACGGGACCCAACCCCTTTTTCGCTCTCGTTACGACCGACGGCGGGGCATTCGGGAGAGGGACGGAGGTTTTCTTGCTCGCGGGATCAACCGGGCAACGATAGGACGATCCTCTTCTTCTCTTTTCCCGGCGGATCGAAGGTGAGTTTTTCCGTTAGGTTTTTGTTTTGCGTTTCGGGGTGGAGTTTTCGCGGAGAGGGTTGCCGCCGCCGCCGCCGCCGCCGCCGGGCCGGCCGCAGGCGGGGCGCCGCGCGGCAGGAGCGCCGCGCGGGCACCACCCGCAGGCGGGCACCGCGCGGGCACATGCCGCGTGGGCCGCCTGCAGGCGGGGCACCGCGCGGCAGGCGCGCCGCGCGGCCACCGCCCGCAGGCGGGCACCGCGCGGGTAGGTGCCGCGCGGGCCGCCTGCAGGCGGGGCTCCGCGCGGCATGCGCGCCGTGCGGGCGCTGCCTGCACGAGGCCGCCGCGCGGGCTGGGGCCGCGCAGGCCGCCTGTAGGCTGCACGCCGCACGGCAAGCGCGCCGCAAGGATCCGTGTCGGGTCGGGGCCGCGCGGGGAGGAGGCTGTCCGTAGGCCAAGCGCGCGCCGCACGGGTGGGTGCTGTGCGGGGAACTCCGCCGCGCGAAGCCCGAAGTTCGCGGCGGTCGTCTTTTCGGCCTAGAGTCAGCGTCTGGGGTTTCGAGTCCCTTAGTTTTGACATGCTTTTGTTCCTCAGGAGTGCGAGGCGCTACAGGGAACAGGCGCACGATCGCAGACGTGCCGAGCACCGAACGACACACACAAGGTGGGTACTTTCACCAGGGTTAATTTGGAAAGGGCGTACATATGTAAGGTGTTATCATGAGCAAAGGTGTTTTCTCTTTTAAGTTATCCTTCATGAGCAAAGGTGTTTTCCCTGCTAAGTTATTCTTCATGAGCAAAGGTGTTTTCCCTGCTAAGTTATTCTTCATGAGCAAAGGTGTTTTCCCTTTTAAGTTATCCTTCATGAGCAAAGGTGTTTTCCCTGCTAAGTTATTCTTCATGAGCAAAGGTGTTTTCCCTTTTAAGTTATCCTTCATGAGCAAAGGTGTTTTCCCTGCTAAGTTATTCTTCATGAGCAAAGGTGTTTTTCCCTTCTAAGTTATTCTTTATGAGCAATGCTGACCCCGCTTTTACTTCATTCGATTAATCATCTATACATATCTGGTTATAAGGCTCTGGTGTTACTACACGCACACCGGCGGTTTGGCCACCGCGAGGGTGTGCTTTTCCGTAAAAGTGGTACGTTGACCCGTGTACCCCACGCGACGGTGGAGTTAGGAATGGGGGCCCTCATGGGTGGAGGGTGTGAGCGGTGACGCCGAGGCTGGTGCTCGGCGGCCGAGACAGGTGCTCGGCAGAGGGGGGGGGGCACCGGAGCAGGGGCCCGGTGTGGTGTTCGGGAAGGGTGCCCGGTTTTTGTTTGGTGCAGGATGTGATCGTTGTTGACGGTGCTTGAGGGGTGACGGTTGCTCTGGTTACAGTGGTTTGCCTTATTTTAGTTTTCTTTTGCTCATTATGATATTTCTAGTCACTGACTTCCCACTCCGTGACAGGTTCGTCCAGGGGCGAGTGCTAGGGCACTGGTGAGGCCGCGAGGGTGCTATTCTGACTTTTAGTGACTTCAGACACAGTGACTCTTCTTTCCCTTTTCTTTTATTACTCATGCTAGCTAGTTGTGGATTGCGACACCCCCGTGGGGTCGAAGTGGATGTTGCCTCTTCCTTTTTCGAATAAACGAATGATTGTTACATTCTTTCTTACTTGGCCATTTTAAACAATGAAAAGCAAAGAAAACCGTTTGCGAAAACTACTTTTAAAACGTGGGTGTCGTGTGGGCACCGAATTTTACAAACCTTGTGGAATTTATGTGTTTGCGAACTGTTTTCACAAAGTTCGGCATCGAGTGGGTGCCGTTTTCAAACCCTGTGGATTTATGTGGCTTTCAAACGGTTTTTCCTAAAAACGATGGCATCGTGTGGATGCCGCTTTCAAAACCTTGTGATTATTTATCCTTTCAAAACATCGGCCTCTATGTTCTAAGTTGCTACTGGTAGATCATGTGAATTGGTTGGTTGTATGTTTTGAGACCTCAACTGATGTGGTTAGAGATTGTATGTGCTACGCCTTGTGAGACACTTTGTAGTTGAGACGCCGTGCGTATACAAAGGAGACTCTGCCCGTTTGCAGAGTGAATTTGTGTATGCGGCGGGTCTGGACACGCGCCGGGGAGTATTGGGTTACAAAAAAAAATATATGGCTGAATTAGGGGCATCGGTGGCTCCTCTTCCGCGCGATTCGAACCCCCGGGGCGTGACAGATTAAGATGGTATCAGAGCGGCAAACTTTAACCACAACAGTCGGGGCCTAACATCCACGGGGTGCAATACTCTGGCTACTGATTAATAAAGAGAACGCGGGATAGATAAATAGAACACGAGTGTGCGTGGGGAACGGGGGAAGAATTAAGTAGAACCCAATTGGGAGCCAGGTTACCTTGTCAGATTAAGTTTTCTTTGTTTTGTGACGATCGGTATGCTTTCCTTACGTGCGCAGATAGCAGTCCGGCTCAGTGAGCAACGACCGACGGAAATGGACACCGCAGCCAGAGCGAACCGCTTGCTACGCAACCAGCTGCGCGACGTGGCAGGGCAGCTGCTGACCCTCATTGAGCGTTTGTGCATGCTGACGCGGGAGCTTGAGAGTGTCGACCACTTCCAGCACGGCACATGGGACGATACCCCTCGCGGGATGCCACCGGTGGGCTTTCCCACCTATCATGATGCGGTCAACTTGGCCATGCGTGCGGAGCAAGAATACGCCCGGCAGGGATGCCCCTACCCTGACCCGACGGAGGACCCCTATCAGAGGAGCCGGGCGCCCAAACGCCCGAAGATAGGACCGAAGTCTGGACAAACGAAGAAGGAGGGGCCCGACCCATTGAAGCCGTGCATCATTTGCGGTGGTGCACATCGAATGATGGGATGCCCCTGGCGGAACGATCACTGTTTCCGGTGTGGTAAACCGGGTCACACGCGTTATACGTGCCCCCGGAAGCCAGCTGTCACTAGCCCCCCGGTGCCGCGACCTAACGAAGCAGAGAAAGCTGCCACCCCCGCCCTGCAAGGGAGCCCCAATCCAAAGAACCAGGCGAACCAACGCCTGGAGAAAGCAAGGAAGGGCGGGCAGGTGCCAACAGGAACCCCGGAATCGCTGCAAGGGCCCTGCGTCATCTGCGGAAAGGCGCATCGAGTGACGAACTGCCTTTGGAGGTACTCCCACTGCAATGGTTGCGGCAAACCAGATCACACCCGCGCTTCGTGTCCTCAAGAACAGGCCGCTACAGCCGCAACGCCACAACCAGAAGGACGGGAGGATACCGCGGCTCCCGACCCACAGAGGGACCAACCCGACGGCCCGCGGTTGGCGGACTCGTACGATACCAGGACCCTGCCCTACCACGCAGTGCGGCGCTGGCCCAGGGGTTGTGGGCGGACTACCCCAGCCGCCCCAGCAGATGACGCAGCGTCCCGGACTGAGTGACGACAGGTAATACTTAAACTACTTTATTCTAGTTGGGAGCACCCGTCGAACCAGAGCAACCCATCCCTGACTGACCCCGGCTAACCCCCCCCCCCCCCCCATGACTTTTGGGTTATACCTTCTTTTTGTGGTTATGTGCTTTGGTTATGTCTTTTCGATAGTAATGGCTTCGTTGTTTTTTTTTTTTTTTTTTTTTTTTTTTTTTTTTTTTTTCTTTCGGGCCATTTGGGGAGGGGCGAGCGCCTTTGAAAGGGGTGCGGGGATTTACCGTTGGCGTAGTCCTCAGATTTTCCCTCTTCTAGGTTCCTTTCTTTTTCTTTCGTCCGAAACCAACCGAAATAGGCCTTGATCTATTTAGACGCGTGTTTTTTTTTTTTCTTTCCTACTTGGGGACCATGCACTTAGTAGCGAAAAGTAAAAGGCTGAAGGCACCGTCTGGGTGCACGGCCGTCCTACTAGCACGGAAACAGGATGGGAGCTTGCGGCTGTGCGTCGACTACCCGGAATTAGACGAAACCCTGTAAAGAGCATGTACCCCCTTGAACCGCTTGACCCGGAAAGGAGTAAAGTTCTTTTGGACGGCCCAATGCCAGGAAAGTTTTGAAGAGCTTAAGTAGCGGTTAACAAGAGTGCCCGTGCTTGCCTTGCCAACACCCGGGGAAGACTTCGAGGTATACTGCGTTGCATCGCGAATAGGACTGGAAGGAGTACTAAGGCAGCAAGGAAGAGTCGTAGCCTATGCGTCAAGACAACTCAAGGACTACGAGTAGAACTACCCGACACACGACCTGGAGCTTACCGCAGTCGTCTTCGTCCTGAGACTGAGGAGGCACTATCTCTTCGGTGCCCACGGTAACGTATTCTCGGACCACCAAAGCCTTAAGCGCCTTTCCACCCAGAAGGAGCTGAACTTACGGCGAAGACGGTGGTTAGAATTACTGAAGGATTACGACCTGGTCACGCGACCGACTGACCCAAGTGTACATCGGTGAGTTTGTGAGGCTACACGGGAGGCCGACATCTACTGCTTCGGGCCGAGACACAAGGTTCGTTTCGAACCTTTGGCAGAGTCTACGACGAGCTCTGGGGACCAAGTTACACTTCAGCTCGGCCTTTCACCCCCAGATGGATGGGCAATCCGAGCGGGCGATCCAGATCCTCGAGGACATGCTCCGAGCGTGCATACTGGATTTGGGAGGCGGATGGTCACGCTATCTACCCCTCGTCGAGTTCGCCTACAACATCAGCTACCAGGCGAGCGCCCGGGTGGCGCCGTACGAAGCATTGTACGGCAGGCGCTGCAGATCCCCGATTTGTTGGGACGATCAGGGGTGAAGCGGTTCGGGTTGAGAGGCAAGTTGAGCCCACGGTGCGTAGGACCTTTCGAGATTCTGGAGCGCGTCGGCCCCGTGGCCCATCGCCTCGCCCTACCACCGAACCTCGATCGAGTTCATGTGGTGTCCGCGCATCCATGCTTCGGAAGTATCTCCCCGAATCGTCGCGAGTGCTTGACGTCTCTGCAATCGAGCTTAAGGAGGACCTGAGCTGCGAGGAAGTGCCGGTGCGGATCCTAGCGCGAGAGGACCGAAAAGCTACGAAGTCGGACAACTCCCTACGTGAAGGTGCCTTGGAGCAATCAAGAAGAGCAGGAGGCAACTTAGGAACCAGAGTCAAAGATGGGGGAGTGCTACCCGGACCTCTTCGCCGCAGGCGGGAGTTAAGTTTCGGGGACGAAATTTGTTTTTATTGGTGAGTGGTGTAAGACCTGGCCTTTCCTTGACCCTTCCCGTTATTCCTTTTCTTATGACTGTCCGACTGTGGGACAATTTTTGGTGTTTTTCCGGAAAGTCCGTCGGGGCTCGCGGACATTTTTAGGCGGAAGAGCTCGCGAAACGGAGAACGGGGACGCGATCGGTTTCGGATTCCGACTCCCGGTTCTCCCAGAATAAAATTTTGAAGTTCGGACCCCTTTTAGGCGCCCCGGGATCCGTGCGACCGATCGGCACGTTTCTCGGGGTAACTCTAGCCGCCGGATCTGTTCCTATTATTTATTTAAATCCTTTTGAGAACCTGAGGGTTTTAGGCTTCCCCTCTTAGGTTCCTTCGTTCGGCGGCTAGGGTTTTTTAAGAGACGCTACGAGAGAGAAAAAGGGAAAACGGGACCCAACCCCTTTTTCGCTCTCGTTACGACCGACGACGGGGCATTCGGGAGAGGGACGGAGGTTTTCTTGCTCGCGGGATCAACCGGGCAACGATAGGACGATCCTCTTCTTCTCTTTTCCCGGCGGATCGAAGGTGAGTTTTTCCGTTAGGTTTTTGTTTTGCGTTTCGGGGTGGAGTTTTCGCGGAGAGGGTCGCCGCCGCCGCCGCCGGGCCGGCCGCAGGCGGGGCGCCGCGCGGCAGGAGCGCCGCGCGGGCACCACCCGCAGGCGGGCACATGCCGCGTGGGCCACCTGCAGGCAGGGCACCGCGCGGCAGGCACGCCGCGCGGGCACCGCGCGGGCAGATGCCGCGCGGGCCGCCTGCAGGCGGGGCACCGCGCGACAGGGGCGCCGCGCGGGCACCGCCCGCAGGCGGGCACCGCGCGGACAGGTGTCGCGCGGGCCGCCTGCAGGCGGGGCACCGCGCGGCCGGGGCGCCGCGCGGGCACCGCCCGCAGCCGGGCACCGCGCGGACAGGTGCCGCGCGGGCCGCTTGCAGGCGGGGCACCGCGCGGCAGGGGCGCCGCGCGGGCACCGCCCGCAGGCGGGCACCGCGCGGACAAATGCCGCGCGGGCCGCCTGCAGGCCGGGCACCGCGCGGCAGGCGCGCCGCGCGGGCACCGCCCGCAGGCGAGCACCGCGCGGGCAGGTGCCGCGCGGTCCGCCTGCAGGCGGGGCACCGCGCGGCAGGGGCGCCGCGCGGGCACCGCCCGCAGACGGGCACCGCGCGGACAGGTGCCGCGCGGGCCGCCTGCAGGCGGGGCTCCGCGCGGCATGCGCGCCGTGCGGGCGCTGCCTGCACGAGGCCGCCGCGCGGGCTGGGGCCGCGCAGGCCGCCTGCAGGCTGCACGCCGCACGGCAAGCGCGCCGCAAGGATCCGTGTCGGGTCGGGGCCGCGCGGGGAGGAGGCTGTCCGTAGGCCAAGCGCGCGCCGCACGGGTCGGTGCTGTGCGGGGAACTCCGCCGCGCGAAGCCCGAAGTTCGCGGCGGTCGTCTTTTCGGCCTAGAGTCAGCGTCTGGGGTTTCGAGTCCCTTAGTTTTGACATGCTTTTGTTCCTCAGGAGTGCGAGGCGCTACAGGGAACAGGCGCACGATGGCAGACGCGCCGAGCACCGAACGACACACACAAGGTGGGTACTTTCGCCAGGGTTAATTGGGAAAGGGCGTACATATGTAAGGTGTTATCATGAGCAAAGGTGTTTTCCCTTTTAAGTTATCCTTCATGAGCAAAGGTGTTTTCCCTGCTAAGTTATTCTTCATGAGCAAAGGTGTTTTCCCTGCTAAGTTATTCTTCATGAGCAAAGGTGTTTTCCCTTTTAAGTTATCCTTCATGAGCAAAGGTGTTTTCCCTGCTAAGTTATTCTTCATGAGCAAAGGTGTTTTCCCTTTTAAGTTATCCTTCATGAGCAAAGGTGTTTTCCCTGCTAAGTTATTCTTCATGAGCAAAGGTGTTTTTCCCTTCTAAGTTATTCTTTATGAGCAATGCTGACCACGCTTTTACTTCATTTGATTAATCATCTATACATATCTGGTTATAAGGCTCTGGTGTTACTACACGCACACCGGCGGTTTGGCCACCGCGAGGGTGTGCTTTTCCGAAAAAGTGGTACGTTGACCCGTGTACCCCACGCGTCGGTGGCGTTAGGAATGGAGGCCCTCATGGGTGGAGGGTGTGAGCGGTGACGCCGAGGCTGGTGCTCGGCGGCCGAGACAGGTGCTCGGCAGAGGGGGGGGCACCGGGGCAGGGGCCCGGTGCGGTGTTCGGGAAGGGTGCCCGGTTTTTGTTTGGTGCAGGATGTGATCGTTGTTGACGGTGCTTGAGGGGTGACGGTTGCTCTGGTTACAGTGGTTTGCCTTATTTTAGTTTTCTTTTGCTCATTATGATATTTCTAGTCACTGACTTCCCACTCCGTGACAGGTTCGTCCAGGGGCGAGTGCTAGGGCACCGGTGAGGCCGCGAGGGTGCTGTTCTGACTTTTAGTGACTTCAGACACAGTGACTCTTCTTTCCCTTTTCTTTTATTACTCATGCTAGCTAGTTGTGGATTGCGACACCCCCGTGGGGTCGAAGTGGATGTTGCCTCTTCCTTTTTCGAATAAACGAATGATTGTTACATTCTTTCTTACTTGGCCATTTTAAACAATGAAAAGCAAAGAAAACCGTTTGCAAAAACTACTTTTAAAACGTGGGTGTCGTGTGGGCACCGGATTTTACAAACCTTGTGGAATTTATGTGTTTGCGAACTGTTTTCACAAAGTTCGGCATCGAGTGGGTGCCGTTTTCAAAACCTTGTGATTATTTATCCTTTCAAAACATCAGCCTCTATGTTCTAAGTTGCTACTGGTAGATCATGTGAATTGGTTGGCTGTATGTTTCGAGACCTCAACTGATGTGGTTAGAGATTGTATGTGCTACGCCTTGTGAGACACTTTGTAGTTGAGACGCCGTGCATATACAAAGGAGACTCTGCCCGTTTGCAGAGTGAATTTGTGTATGCGGCGGGTCTGGACACGCGCCGGGGAGTATTGGGTTACAAAAAAAAATATATGGCTGAATTAGGGGCATCGGTGGCTCCTCTTCCGCGCGATTCGAACCCCCGGGGCGTGACACCTGCGCCCACCTACAACCACCTCCCGCTGACAGGCAGGAATTACGTAGGGCGTCCAAACGGATTAACTCGCTATCGAGTAGTGGCTCTTGCAGGCTATAGTCAAAATCCACTCTCTCTCTCAGAACGGATAAACTCAAGATCACCAAGCCTCTCGCACAACGGTCAACAACTCACAATGACCTTGGGGCCACCGTCAATCCCCAAACGGTTCCCAACAACACTAGCACTGGTTTAAACACAGCTACTAGACTCCACTCGGTCCCCTTAACACGAGTGCAACAATAAGCAGATATTTGTAATAAACCCAATCTAATGCCGCCAGTAAAACCGGTACTGCCTGCTGTGCCTGCCTGTATCGGGTATGCTGGCCGACGCATAACACCGATGAAAAGGAGTCTCAAGGACTCAAAGTATGTATAACACTCCGGAGTGGCACTCGAGGGGAGCGACCCACACGAGTAAAGTATCTCAGTAACCAGTAGTATAAGTATAAATCAGCAGGACTGGATCATGACTCTGATCAAAGTGGGAAAGCCCAACCACTAAAGAAAACCTCGGTCCTCAATCAGATGCAAAAGTACTCGAATAGTGGAAAACTCTATCCACTAGAGAAAATCAGATACCCAATCTGGTGCATAAATAATTATCCGATCAACCGCCCAATATCCGCGGTTGCCGCAAAGCCCCACAACTAATCCAACCTGTCCCAGACACAAAGTCCCGACTACACTACCCAGATCCCTGCTCGAACCCAAGCAACACTGACCACCTGACTAACAAAGAAGGAGAAAGGAAAAGCATGGTTTCTCCTAAGTCAAGTTCCAATAAGTAGTGTAGCAATAAAAGGGGGCCTAACTATATGTCCATACAAGCATGCATATGTCCTCAAGAAAGATATAAGAAAGTAAACCACATGCCTACACCTGACCATAATCCTCAATCATAATGACTCCTCAGAGTAAAAATCCGCACATAGCTACAAAATCCTGTCCCAACGCGTAAACCAACCACATAAAAGGCTATGTGCTAACATGGCATGTTACATAATCACATAGGGTAACATCATCCTAGGTAAGCTTACACTAATCATCATAAATAACATTCTTGCAATCATGTATACAATTATCATTATCAAGCTTACCTACCTTTCAAACATAAACCAGGTACCCTAAACATGCATGCATCCTAACATACAGAATTAGAGAACCGTCCACCGGTTCTGGAAACAAAGCACCCACTTGAAGCGCTTTTCGCAGGCAAAGCCGAAGTCAGTGAAGTGTGTAGACGCTCACAGTCCAAAATCTGCCAAAACTGCACCCTCGGTACATATCGCGCAAGCCTCGGCTCCAAACAACTGAAAATACCCCGAAATCAAAGTCTCCAGATCCAACGGGTCCAGCAACACTTGCAAACACCCCTGGGTACAACAATAAGGTCCAACATTACACTTAATCCAAAATATTCCAAGTATACACAATCTGCGAAAACAGCCTCAAAGATGTGAAATTTCCACCTGCAGAACAGACTCAGAAAAATCCAACGAAAATACTACTGCGATCCTCGCGTCGAGACCTTCGAAACGGGTACCTGTACGTCGAATTCTGAGCCCTGTAGGCCTAGTTACAAATTCCACAACACAGGGTGCTCACAACCTCGCAACAACACAACTGTAATTCGATGCACAGTTAAGGGAGAAAACATATACCTTCGGGCAAGCCTCAGAAAAATCCCAGAAAAATATGGTAATAATCCTCGCGTCGAGTAGATGAAAAAAGTGTACAGGAGCATCTCAATCCGATGCCCGGTTGTAGAGATATCGCCGAAAAACCACGCCGCTGTCCAAGTCTCCATCACAGAAATAGTGTCACAGTAAGCTCGGAAAAACACCTCGAAAAACGTGAAATGAGGGGAAGTAGGAAGTACCAAGATTGTAGCTCTGTTCGTCGCCGATCCAACGGCGCAAGAATCGCCTGAAAAGGTGGTCGGGGTAGGCCGGGGGAGCTCACGCACCGAAACGCGATGAAGGGGAGCACAAATGGACGAGCGTCGTGCCGCGCCGTAAAAATGGAGACCTCGGGAAGCGTGCCACGTAAAATCCTAGAAATCCTCCAGAGGATGCAGAACACGAAGGGGAACAATTTTACTAAGGACGCCGTGGCGAGGGGAGGCTCGGAAATGGCGGAAAAAGGAAGAAGAAGGCGGCTCGGATCGCTTACATAGGCACCAGAAAACAATTCCAAAAATTACCGTTGTATCCCCGGTTCCGGGCGCCCGCGCGATTCGGGCCGCTACAGTGTTGGGCCCGGCCCAACACTGTGCGGGACCGAATCCTTCCTGGGCCTCCACGATACCCGCCGAACAGGCAACAGCGAGTGCCAACCACCCACAATGCGCCACGTGGCCGCCCCCAGAAGCCGAAACGTGGCCCGGCAGCCGGTCAATGCGCGCCTGGCGCTCGCACGTGCGCGCGCCAGCGCCGCCTGCGCACCCTGCCGGGCACGCGCCCTGAGGCGCTGCACCCTCGTTCCGTGAACCGGGTCCACAGCACCGACCAAACAAATCCCGCCACGTGTCTGCCCTCCGGTGTACGCCGGCCCCGTGGACCGCGCACCTGCCCGCGCACCTGCCCTCGCATTGCCCGCGCCCGCGCGCTGCCCGCGCTTGCCCGCCGCCGCGCCTGCGCCTGCCCGAGTCCGCGCCGCCGCACTCCGCCGCTGCCCGCCGCCGCCGGAACAGTGTCAAGGTGCCTCGAAAATCATGCGTGTCATCTGGGCTCCGAAAAATGGAAGTGAATAGTCCATTTTCATCATTTTCGCACGCTGAATCCAAATCCGAAGTCCGTTTTGCCAAATTCCAACTCTAAAAATTGCCGAAGGCACCCGGAAAGGTGTTCTTTTGTCCAAACTTCGCGCTGAGCCCAATTTTAATATCCATTGCACGCAAAACCACTTCTAAACATTCGACTGGGTCATCTGACTACTCTCGTGATCCATTAAACACTCTGAGTCCATCACTAGTGTCCAATTGGTGCACAAACACCACCGACGCGCCACATAGGCCTCCAGAAACTGCTGGTCAACCAGTAATCTCGTCGTGGGGATCCGGGTCCTCACACTCACTCTCAGAACAGAAGGACTGAAGATCCCTAAATATCTCGCACCACAGTCGGAGTACTCTTAACGACTCAGCTAACAAGCTCTCACGAATCTCGAGATACTAGCGAACACCACCAACTCGTGGCACTAAACTCACTGTGTGGTGACCCCGATCCCCGTGTAGCTTCTCCCATGTACCGTGGTGTAGAACACCTAGTGTTGGTGTGTCTGGCCCATAGTGCATCAAAGGGATGCCATAGATGGACCCTGTGTGAGATCCACAGGTAGATTGGCCTTTGGCTGCATTTGCCGAATTTTTGAAATGGTTTTGGGCCAAACAGAGGTTGGATTTGGATTCAGAGCGGAAAAACGCTTGAAAACGGCTATTTGCTTGTTTGATTCTGAGTCCGGATGCCCAAAAACGGACTCCTAGAAGTTTTCGCTGAATTTCGGTGCATGGGAGGGGCCGTGGACCGCCGGCTGCCACGTGGCGGCTTGTTATTGGCCGGTCCGCAGCACTCGGTCCACAGAGGGGCGCGGCTGGGTGCACGGACCCGGCGCATGGACACGTGGCGCCGCCTGATTGGCGGGCTCGTGATGCGCGGTCTACTGGGTGGCGCGGCGGTGCATGGACCAAGACGGGTGGACACGTGGCAGTCCCCGGTTGGTCGGTGCACGCGGCGCGGTCCACGGAACCCGAAGTAGGGTACGTGGACCGGGTGCAGGGGACACGTGTCTGCGTGCTACTCGCGGGCTCACGAGGCGCGGCGCACGGGGTCGCGGGCGGGCGCCTCGGGGCGCGTGCCTGGCAGGCGGTCAGGCTGCGCCTGCCCGCACGTGTGACCGCGACACTGTGCAGGCCAGGTGGCGCCCCGCCATTGGCGGGCGCCACCTACCCGTTTGACCGGGGAGGCACCACGCGGCGGCACCACACGCGCCCCGAACAGCTGTTTGCTGTGCGGGACACGTGTCGGTCACCGGGAGGGCCACGTGGCCACTCTCGACGCGCCCTGCACAGCTGTTTGCTGTGCGGGTGACGTGGCCGCTCCAGGAAGATCCGGGCGGCTACAGTAATCCCCTTTTGCTGTCGGATTCGGGCGCCCGAATCTTCGGGAGCGCCCGAATCCGGGGACTTGGTTGGTATTTCTTCATTTGTTTTTCTGCGGCCTATTTAAAGCCCGAGCCGCCTTCACTTGCATTTTTTTGGCACTTCCGAGCTTCAAAACGGCGGGAAGTCTTCAGTAAAGTTGATCCCCACGCAGTGCTGCATCCATCTGTCGATTTCGGGGATTTTACATGGCACGCTTATCGAGGTTTCCATTTTCTTGGCGCGTCGCGACGTTCCTTCGCCGGTGTTTCTCCCGTCGCGTTTCGGTGCGCGAGCTCCCCCGGCCTACTCCGACCATCTTTTCGAGCGATTTCTTCGCCGCTGGATCCGCGACGGACAGAGCTACGATCTAGGTATTTTTAGCATTCCCTAGTTTCTCGCTTTTCGAGGAGTTTTTCCATGCTTACTGGGGGTCTTTTGCTGTGAGTGTTTTCTTGAGGACAGCGGGTTGTTTCGAGGATATCTCCGCAAACGGTCATCGGATTGAGACGAGCCTTTGCACTTTTTTCATCTACTCGACGCAAGGATTATCACAGTATTTTTCTTGGATTTTTCTGAGGTTTGCCCGAAGGTATTTGTTTTCCCCCTTATCTGTGCTAGAGTTTACAGTTATGTGGTTGTGAGATTTTGCGCACCTGTACTGTGGAATTTGTAACTTGGCCCACGGTGCTCGGAATTGGGCGTGCAGGCACCCGTTTCGAAGGTCTCGACGCGAGGATCGCTGTGGTATTTTTATCGGATTTTTCGGAGCCCTTTCTGCAGGTGAAATAATTGCATCTTCGGGACTGAATTTCAGACTGCGTGTATTTGGTTAATTGTTGGAATAAAGTGTAACTTTGGACTGTATGTTGTACCAGGAAGAGTTGTTCAGGGATTTTGGGATTGAGGATTATTTGGAGGTTGCTTTTCCTGGTGTTTTCAGCTGTGGGATTTTAGACAGTTAGCACCTTCAGGTGGGTGGCTTTGCTTTCAGGATCTATGGACTGTGTACTAATTCTATTGATATCGAATCATGCATGATAGTGATTGGACTTGGTAGCATGCTAGAAATTGAATGTTAATATTCTTTGTATTTATCTGATGATCGTATGATCTCTTCTGCTTCCTACCACCTGTTAATTATTTGTTATCTTGGAACCTGACCTAGCACCCCCGTCATATGTTGCATGTGTAACCAGACCAGTAGAAAACCCTCACTTGGGCTAGGGTTATTTATGTTTAGACATCCACACATTATGTTTCATTCCTGGACTTAGTGTTATCCTCGCCCGGGTAGTGGGCCGAGCGGTCGGGACTTCTTTTTAGTGTGGGATGCGTTTGCACTCGTGCTTGGGAGCAGAATGGAGTCTGGTAGATGTAGTGGATCGCTTGTGTCACGCCCCGGGGTCGAAACTGCGACCCGGGCTCGCCAACAGATCCGCCACCTATGCCAAACCCCGCATAGGCGAAGCGACCTACCTGCAAGAAAAGTACTACAGCTAACAGATATCAGAGCTATAAATGAAAATCTGCTGTATAATTAAAATCGACCGCTGTACAACTGGAAATAATACAACAACGTCCACCTCCCAAAAATAATAATCGTACAATATCCTCAGATACAAGACTCATAGCTCAACAGGGAGGTGTCTCCAATAAATACATCAGTGTACAGGCTCTCAATACAAATAAAATCCTCACTACATCAGTCTCTCAAAAGAGAAAAATAAAATAACTAATCTATTGAAGCTCTCCTCTGAAGGGGTACCGCTACTCTCCAAACATGGGTAGGGATCTAGCTCGCGACTCCCTCGCCTCGATCAACAACCGCAGAATCAGCAACATCCGCTATGACTCTGCAAAACAAAGGAGAGGAAGGAAAAAGAAGGGGAAAAACCCCCAAAGGGTGTGAGAACTACACCAAAAAGGGAGTTCTCAGTGGGTACCACCGCCGGACCCGACGGTCTGCCCACTAAGTCCTCAAAAGACAATAACTAACCCAAGCCGTAAAGACTGAATAAGGAAGCTGGAGCCTCTCAACAGCTATCATGCCTCTATGCTTGCTATGCCTGCCATGCCTGCATATGCCTGCCATGCCTGCCTATGCCTGCTATGCCTGCTATGCCTGCCATGCCTGCCTATGCCTGCCATGCCTGCCTCTCGTACAACGGTCAACAACTCGCAGTGACCTTGGGACAACCGTCGATCCCCAAACGGTTCCCGACAACACTAGCACTGGTCTAGACTCAGCTACTAGAATTCACTCGGTCCCCCTGACACGAGTGCAACAATAAAGCGAATATCTGTAATAAACCCAATCTGGTGCCACCAGTAAAACTGGCATTGCCTGCTCAGCGGAATCTGCACACATGGCTCGAAACCGCGGGATCGACCCACATGGCCCGCATCCCAAAATAAGTAATAGATCGGCATCTAAACCGTCCGATCGGAAACTAAGGTAAGTAACAGATCGGCATCTAAACCGTCCGATCGGAAACTAAAGTAAGTAACAGATCGGCATCTAAATCGTCCGATCGGAAACTAAAGTAAGTAACAGATCGGCATCTAAACCGTCCGATCGGAAACTAAAGAGTGGCACTCGATGGGAGCGACCCACACGAGTAAAGTATCTCTGTATAGCAGAACTTTGATCAAGACTATGATCAAAGTGGAAAACTCTGTCCACTAAAGAATTCAGATACCCAATCTGGTGCAAAAATAAATATCCGGTCAACCGCCCAATATCCGCGGTTGCCGCAAAGCCCCACAACTAATCCAACCTGTCCCAGACACCAAGTCCCGACTACACTACCCAGATCCCTGCTCGAACCCGAGCAACACTAACCACCTGACTAACAAAGAAGGAGAAAGGAAAAGCATGGTTTCTCCTAAGTCAAGTTTCAATAAGTAGTGTAGCAATAAAAGATGGCCTAACTACATGTCCATACAAGCATGCTTTTGTCCTCAGAAACGATAAAAGTGGGTGAAACATATATTAGCAAAGCATGCTAAAGTATTCCTACTATGGTATACCAATCTCACCCAAGTAGGCCATTCCTTGCTTACCTTTCGCTCATATCGGTTGTACATCAAATATGCCTGCTGTCAGTCATCGAGGGGTGACATCCCCACAAGTGCACTTATATTTGCCATAACATAATCATTGCCTTATACAGTTATTGATATTAAGCTTACCCACCTGAAGCGCTCTCCGCAGGCAAAGCTGGAGTCGGTGAAGTGTGTAGACGCTCACAATCCAGAATCTGCCAGAACTGCACCCTCGGTACAAGTCGCGCAAGCCTCGACTCCAAACAGCATCACCCCAACAAAGCAACACCACAATAATCAACATCACACAATACCCCCTAACATACACTTGTTGTTTTTCTAAAACAGCGCAAAGAAGGAAATTCTCACCTCCAAGCAGTGCTCCAAAAATTCCAGAAAATGCACGGTTGCGATCCTCGCGACGAGTAGCCCCAAAACGAGTGTTCATACACCCCGTTCCGACACCTGTAGACCAAGATACACATTAAACAATGCGGGGCGCCGGTAATCCTCAAAACTGCGAAATCTGCGGGATACAACCCCAAAGAAGCTTAAATCCCACCTTCGTAGAGTCCACAGAAAAATCCACTAAAAATACTACCGCGAGAGTCGCATCGAGCCCTTCGAAACGACTACCTGCACGTCCCAATCCTAGTTTTTTAGCCCAAGTTACAAATTCCACAAGATAACCATCTCGAAATTCTCCGAGTACAAAAACTGTACCACTCAGTCCAGAAAAATGGGATTTTCTTACCTCTGAGGAAATTCAGTAAAATCCAGAAAAATTACGAGGGTGTTCCTTGCGATGTGCAGATGAAAAACGACTATAGGCACGCCTCCATCCGATGCCTGAGCACGAAGATAGAAAATCGACAAGGCTCCGCTGTCCAAAACCTCATAGCAGGAAAAAGAGTCACAGAAACACCTCGGGAACAGTGCCGAAAACTCGAAACGAGGAGATGTGACACGGAAAACGAAGCCTTACCTCTCGTGAACGCGCTTCCGTGAAAATAAGCTCAAAATTCCATCGGGGTGATCCGATGTGCCTCGTAGAATAAAGAGCGACGGTAATAGCCAAAAATCCAAAGTGCGTCGCTGTGCGGCGCGTCGCAGATAATGCCGAGGCCGGAGTCTCCAAAAATTCTCAAGATCCAAGGGTGGGTAGAAAATACAGTGTAGAAGCCTCTGTGAAAGAGGGGAGCTCCAGAAATGCCAAAATCCCGCACCAACGGCCCCCAAAGCCTATTTATAGGCTAAAATCTAGGTCCAAAATACACTTCCTGGTGCACTTTCCGGGCGCCCGAATCTTTCGGGCCCCCACAGTGTACCAGGAAGTCCCCCTCGCGGTGCGCCCGAAACACTCCGGGTGCGCCACGTCAGCAACAAAACAGGGGACAGCCGGCGTAGCCTCTCACCGTGCGCCAAGTGGCACGGTCCACCCGAGCTGGTGCAATGCACCCGCCAACCGAACGATGCCACGTGGACCGCACTCAGAGGCGGCCCACGTGCGCTCGCGTGCTCCCCGCGCAGCCGCCTACCACCCTGCCAGGCACGCTTCCCGAGGCAGCCTGCACCCGCTCCGTGGACCGCGTGCACGTTGACCGACCAACCAGTGGCCTCCACGTGGCCCCACCCGGTCCATGCACCAGGCCGCACTCCCCGTAGACCGCGCGCTCGTGCGCCCGCCACTCCGAGGCCGCCACGCGTCCAAGCCCCTGGTGCACGCCTCGCCCGGTGGACCGAGCGGCTGTGCCACACCCCGCCGCCGCGCTCCTCCGCCCGCCGCCGCTGCCCGCCGCCGCTGCCGCTGCCCGCCGGCGGCGGGAATAGTACCCTTGCCTTGAAAAAAGTGCCGAATCATCCGGACTCCGAAAAATGCAAGTGAATAGTCCATTTTCATCATTTTCGCGCGCTGAATCCAAATCCGAAGTCCATTTTGCCAAATTCCAACTCTGCCAAATTCCAACTCTAAAAATTGCCGAAGGCATCCGGAAAGATGTTCTTTTGTCCAAACTTCACGCTGAGCCCAATTTTAATATTCATTGCGTGCAAAACCACTTCTAAGCATCCGACGGGGTCATCTAACTACTCTCGTGATCCACTAATCACACTGAGTCCAACACTAGTGTCCAATTGGTGCACAAACGCCACCGACATGCCACATAGGCCTACAGAAGCTGCTGGTCAACCAGTAATCACATCGTGGGGATCCAGGTCCTCACAGCTTGTCTGTACCGGGAACCATTTGGGGTAAACGGTGGTCCCGGGAGGTCTTGTTTTCCCCTGTTTGGGTTGTCGCCACTGTGTTAGTGGCAGTAGTTTACTAGTGTTAGCAGGACCTAGAACCCAGAACCCTTTTCGACATACACATGATTTTAGTCTACCAATGTTTTCTTCCAAGCATCGAAGGGCCGCTGGAGTCTGTTCTTGTTTGATTTGGACAAAGGCAACAGCCCTTCGGGGTTTGGGTAAAACACTTGTTTTCTAACGATTTTTCTAACAAGACCGAAAAATCATTAAAAAATGGATTTCTTATCAAAATAAGATAGCTTTTCAAAAAGGGAACTACTTCTAATCCTCACCCTGTGTGGGCTGAGTGAAAATGGTTTTCAATAACAAATGTCACCTTTTTCCTGTAAATCTCCCCACTCGAAAGGATTCGAGTGGTCTGGGTTCTATGGGCCGTTCCTTTGTCGGGACGAAAGCCACGGGGGCCGAGCCTGGAACCTGTTCTTGTTTGATAGGGTTGTAGGTGTAGGTCTCCCGAAACTTTCGGGCCCTGGTTGGTGTCTTCTGCGAGTTGTACCGAGATTGTTGTGTTCCCGAACTATAAGGGGGTCGGGAACTTCGATAGGCGGAGCCTAGAGTCTGTTCTTGTTTGATAGGGTTCTTAGCACCGGTTGTCACGCCCCGGGTGTAAACCAGAACCCGGGCCCGTCCACAGATCCGCCGTGCATACGGAATTTTCCGTGTACACGAAGCGCTGATAACCTGCTCAGATATAAAACAAGTAATAAAGGAGCATAAAACAGAGCTAAACTAAAACTAATACAACTCAGACAAATGCTGGAAATGAAAGTACAGTAAGCTCTCAGAAATATACAAGTGTCTCTCCCAGCTCACGAAATATATACAACCAGCTGGCCGCAGCCAGACCCAAAATAAAAGGAAAATACAACCGTCTGAGTGTACTGGGGATACATCAAAACTACTAAACTCGAACTCGGGCAGTGGCTAGCTAATCAGCGATCCTCTTACCTCGATCCAGGGAAGAGGGTCCCGCAACTCCCGCAGAGAACTCTGCAAAACAAAGGGGAACAGAAAAGAGAAAACAGTGGGGGGGTGAGAACTACTATAAAAACAGTAGCCTCCCCTAGTGGGTAGACCTCAAACTCAGACATGCCCACTAGGACTATCAGAGGCGAAAAATGAAACAAAGGTGGTAAGCTACAAGTACACTACTGATGCAGAGCTACGACTAACATGCCTCTACGATGCCTACTAGAGAATGGCTAAAAGCATGCACCAGAACGTAAGGACTGACAGACCGACCCAATCAAAACACCAGTAAACACTGGTACTGCCTGCTCTGCTGTCAACCTCACAACTCAGTATCTCCCCTGTCCAAATAGACCGGAACCCAACACGGTCTGACCGGCACCCAACACGGCCTGACCGGCACCCAACACGGTCGGAATCCTACTCCGGAGTGGTACTCGAGGGGAGCGACCCCACACGAGCATAGTATCACAGTCACTAGTATCATCAGTACCATAAATAGCAGGACGGGGTCACGACCCTGAACAAAGTGGGAAAACCCATCCACTAAAGGGAAACTCGATCCCCTACCCCCAATCTGGTGCAAAAGTAGTAATAATAATCCGGTCAACCGCCCACAGTCCGCGGTCGCCGCAACACCCAAACCTCGATCCCCGACTGTCCCAACTCTGGACCTCTGACTACACAATCCCCTAAGGCTAGACGACAGGAGAACGAATAAAAGCATGGTTTCTCCTAAGTCAATTCCAATAAGTTTGTGTAGCAGAAAAAGGTGGCCTATCTAGATGGCCATTCAAGCATGCAAAGTCCTTTATTTGCTATAATTACTCCAATTATTCAAACATATGCAACATTAAGTGTTTGGGAAATCCCGACGTACATGTGGCAGGATATATGATACATAATATATCTTAGATGCACAGTCTACTAGCAAGTACCCCTTATACAACATTCATTCTAATCACATGCCCAAACCTTCCCCTAACATATAATATGATATGGCTTTAGCATTCTTTCCACTAATTAAATTGCCTATCTAAACATGGAAATACCACTTACTAACTTGTAACCTGCTAACAATGCAAGTATCAACAAGGAACCTTAATCTCATACAAGCATGCTAGATACATTCACAATTAATAACACATAATCATGGCATTCTAATAGGCCTAGTGACATTCACAAGTAGGAGGTTCACAACATCACCCACCTCAAGCGCTATTCCAAATCACCAAAGGCGAAGTCCAAGATCAGTCCAAACACACCACCAATCTGTACAAAATACCCCAAAGGAAAAATACATAAGCGATTCATCCCCAATTTCCAAAATCTGTCCCCTAAATCCGCAGTCCAGAATTCACCAATTATTACCTGCGAATAATGCCCAGAAAAATCCAAGAAAAATACTATCGCGATCCTTGCGACGAGCCCGTCGAAACGAGTACCTGCACGCCCAAATTGGAGTTTCCTACGCTGAGATAAAAATCCGGCAAGGGGTACACCCCGAAACCAAACTGTACCAAATTCCTGTAACAAGGAACCACAGAGAAAGAAGATTCTCACCCACGGGTAAAATCCAGAAAAATCTGAGAAAAATCCAAGAGACTCCTTGCAAAACGTAGATGAAAATTGCCTTTTGAATCGCCTCGTTCCGACGCCTGAGCGAAAAGATATGGCAAGAACACTGCGGTGCTGTCCCAAAAGTCCGCGAAGAAAAAGGGTCAAATGGGTGCTAAGAAAACTCCAAGATCAGCACGGAAATCGAGGAACCACAAAACACAGGAGTTGAAGCCCTACCTGTCGTGAGTCCAACGGCGCAAGAATCGGCGAATTCCGAGGTCGGGGTGAGTCGGAGGAGTCCAAACACTGAGAAGGGGCGAAGAGGATCGCCGGAGAACAAGCGTCGCGCCGCGCCGTAAAATGGTGAACCTCGGGAAGCGTGCCTCCAAAAATCCTCAAACTTCTCCAAAGGGTAGTGCACTGAGGGAGGAAAAACTCTTGTGAAGGGAGCTCAGCGGAAATGGGGTCCAAAAAGCCAAAAGAAAGAAAGGGGGGAGCTATTTATAGGCCCAGCCCACTATGCTTATCGGGCCGGGTTTCGGGCGCGGTTTCCGGGCGCACTGCGCCCGGAAACCGGGTTGTATATCTCCCGTCCGACGCGCCCGGAAGTCCCTGGGACGGCCACGTCACCCCGAACAGGGGACAGCAACCCTGGCGGCCCGCAACGCGCCACGTGGCCCCCTCGCGGTCAGCGGGGTAGGTACGGCCGCCCAACCGCGAGGCGACGCGTGTCGCACTCGAGTGCGGCCGACCGCCCCGCTGGCGCCACTGTGCGCGCACAGTACCGAGGCGCCCCCCTCGCGCACACCGTGGACCGCGCCTACGTGGGCCGACGAATCCGAAGCCGCCACGCGTCATGCGCCCGGTCCACCGCAACCCCGCCAAACCGGTGAGCCGTGCCGCGTGCGCCAGCCTACCAGGGCACGCCACGCGCCCCCCCGCCGCGGTCAATGCACCGCCGCGCCTCCCCCGTGGACCCAGCTGCGCGAGCCGGCCAATAAGAGGCCGCCACGTGGCTCGGGCCGGTCCACGTGTCACCCCCATGCTCCGAAAATCCCCACAAACTTTCGGAAGCCCGCATTTGGTCATCCGGACTCCAAATTCAACAAGCAAATAGCCGTTTTCAAGCGTTTTTCCGCGCTGAATCCAAATCCAACCTCAGATTGGCCCAAAACCTTTTCTAAAATTCGGCAATTACAGCCGAAGGCCAATTCCGCTATCAAAGTCTCACAAGGTCCATCTGTGGCACCCCTTCGATGCACCATGGGCCAGACACCAACACTAGGTGTTCTACACAATGGATTCACAGGAAAGTTGCATGGGAAAAACCAGTACACTACATCCTCCCCTACAAGAAAAAGTTTCGTCCTCGAAACAAAAGTCATACCTCAGGCAGGGGCCTCAAACAAGTGGGGGTGAGCATCCATCATCGCCGACTCCAACTCCCATGTAGCCTCGCGCTCATCATGACTGCTCCAGAGGACCTTCACGTACGGGATGGCCCGACTGCGTAACTCCCTAACCTCACGGTCCAAGATCCTCAACGGCCGCTCAACATAGCTCAGGTCCTCAGCAACCTCCAATGGGGTGAAATCGATGATATGAGACGGGTCATGAACATACCTCCTCAGTGTCGAAACATGAAATACATTGTGAACACCCGAAAGTCTGGGAGGAAGCGCAAGCCTGTAGGCAACTGGCCCTAAGCGCTCCAACACCTCAAAAGGTCCAATATAACGAGGGCTCAGTTTCCCACGAATACCAAATCTCCGAACCCCCTTCGAAGGCGAGACTTTCAGAAAAACATGGTCACCCACCTGAAACTCTAAGTCTCGCCGTCGAGTATCAGCATAACTCCTCTGTCGACTCTGGGCGGTCTCGAGGTGTCGTCGTATCAATCTGACCTTTTCCTCTGCCTCTAACAGTAGATCAGGACCCAAAGTCTTCTTCTCACCCACGTCACTCCAATAAAGGGGTGACCGACACTTGCGTCCATACAACGCTTCAAACGGAGCCATCTGAATGCTCGCTTGATAGCTGTTGTTGTACGCAAACTCAACTAATCCCAAGTGTCGGTACCATCCTCCTCCAAAGTCCAGAATGCATGCTCTCAACATATCCTCGAGGGTCTGAATAGTGCGCTCTGACTGCCCATCGGTCTGGGGGTGGAATGCTGTACTGAATCGGAGCTGCGTCCCCAAGGCTGTCTGCAAACTCCTCCAGAAATGCGAGACAAACCTCGGGTCTCTATCTGATACGATGGAAACAGGTACTCCGTGTAATCTAACCACCTCAGCCAAGTACACCTGTGCGAGTCGCTCCATCGGCCAAGTCATCTGAACCGGCAGAAAGTGAGCGGACTTGGTAAGCCTGTCCACGACTACCCAGATAGCATCCGCTCCCGTCTGTGCTCTCGGCAAACTAGTGACAAAATCCATCGTAACATGTTCCCATTTCCATTCAGGGATTGGGAGACTCTGCAACTTGCCAGCAGGTACACGATGCTCCGCCTTTACTTGCTGACAAGTTAGACAGTGTGCTACGAATCTCCCAATGTCTCTTTTCATCCCATTCCACCAAAACTGTGCCTTAAGATCCCTATACATCTTAGTCCCACCAGGATGGATGGTATAAGGTGTATAGTGGGCCTCCCTCAAGATCTGCTCTCGGATCTCTGCGTCCATAGGCACACACGCGCGGTCCCTGTACCGTAGTACTCCCGCAGCATCGACTGAGAAGTCCCCTATCAAACCAGTCTGCATCTGCTCTCGAATCCTCACCAGGTGGGGGTCATCACTCTGTCTCTCTCGAATCCTGTCCAACAGAGTGGGCTGCACGACTAGAGACATAAGTCTAGCAGAGACCCCAGGGGACACAACCTCGAGCTCTAACCGCCTCATCTGCTCAAGTAATGGCGCCTGATCGGTGATCCTCAAAGATAGACTCTGTACTGCTCTCCTGCTCAGGGCATCAGCAACCACGTTGGCCTTGCCAGGATGGTATAATATGTCTACATCATAATCTTTCAACAATTCCAACCATCTGCGCTGCCTCAAGTTGAGCTCCTTCTGCGTGAACAGGTATTTCAAGCTCTTGTGGTCGGTGTAAATCTCGCAGTGCTCCCCATACAGGTAATGGCGCCACAACTTTAGTGCAAAAATCACTGCAGCTAGCTCCAAATCGTGGGTAGGGTAATTCTTTTCATAATCCTTCAGTTGCCGGGAGGCATAAGCGATTACCCTTCCTTCCTGCATCAGCACGCAACCAAGTCCACTGTGCGATGCGTCGCTGTATACCACGTATCCTTTCCCCATAACGGGGAGGGAAAGGACAGGAGCCGACATCAATCTGTTCTTTAATTCCTCAAAGCTCCTCTGACAATCCTCACTCCAAGTAAACTTAATCCCTTTTTCGCGTCAAACGAGTGAGGGGTGTGGAAAGTTTCGCAAAACCTTCCACAAACCGACGGTAATATCCTGCTAAGCCCATGAAACTGCGGACCTCTGATACCGTCGTCGGTCGGGGCCAATCCCGGACTGCCTCAATCTTCGCCGGGTCTACTGCCACTCCAGCGGCTGAAATCACGTGGCCCAAAAAGACAACCTCCCGAAGCCAAAATTCACACTTAGATAACTTGGCATACAACTTTCTCTCTCTCAGAAGTTGTAGCACAATCCTCAGGTGCTCCTCGTGCTCCACATCGCTTCGGGAATAAACTAGGATGTCATCAATAAAAACAACGACGAATCGATCCAGGTATGGTCGAAAAATCCTGTTCATTAAATCCATAAAAGCTGCAGGGGCATTTGTCAGTTCAAAAGGCATGAGGGTGAACTCATAATGCCCGTACCGCGACCTGAATGCCGTCTTTGGGATGTCCTCGGCCTTCACCTTCAATTGGTGGTAACCAGACTGTAAGTCGATCTTGGAGAAGACACAAGTCCCTTGCAGCTGATCAAATAAGTCATCAATGCGCGGGAAAGGGTACTTGTTCTTGATGGTCGCTTTATTCAGTTCCCGATAATCAACGCACAGTCGAAGCGAACCATCTTTCTTCTTCACAAATAGCACCGGCGCTCCCCAAGGCGATACACTCGGTCTCACAAAACCCTTATCCATTAAATCCTGGAGTTGCGCCTTTAATTCTCGCAGCTCAGCCGGTGCCATTCGGTAAGGAGCCTTAGAGATTGGCGCAGTTCCTGGAACCACGTCAATCAAAAACTCGACCTCCCTATCCGGCGGCATGCTAAACAGCTCTGGAGGAAACACATCCGGGAACTCGCGGGCAATCGGGATATCCGCGAGTCCCGGAGCCGCCGTAGGCTCCTTAACCACAGATGCCATAAAGGCTACGCACCCACTGCGCATCATCTGCCTCGCACGAGAAGTCGAAACCATAGAGGCAAAGAAAGCACTCTGGCACCCCCTGAAAACGAACACCTCCTGGCCTGGCTCGCTAAAAGTAACAGACCTCGCGGCGCAATCAATCGTCGCGAAATAGCGAGCCAGCCAATCCATCCCCAGTACAATGTCAAAATCTCGCAGCTGACTAAGGACCATCAGGTCCGCTGGCAAATCCAAGACTCAAGCTGTACCGGGCACGACCAGCAACACTCCTCTACATACAATATGTGACCGGGAATCTGTACCTCTAATGCATGTGGCAACCGACCTAACTCTAGTCCATGAGATGATGCAAATGCTCTACTGATAATAGAATGTGATGCACCGGTATCAAATAAAGTGCGAGCTCTAATGCCAAAAAGTAAAGTGATACCTGCCACCACGTGGTCGGCTGCCGCGGAGTCCCCTACCTGAGCGGCGTAGACTCGCCCGCTCTGAGCTGGTGGTCGGTGGTCTGTAGGGTGGGAGGAAGGAGCCCTGCTCGCAGAAGCATAGGGCCGCTGAGCTGGCGGTCGCTGCTGAGGTGGAGGAGAAACTGAGGCCGAAGAAGGCGCCACTGATGCCGAAAAAGGGCATGAAGATCGTATGTGCCCTGCCTGCCCGCAGCCATAACAACGCCCCCACCTCTGATCACAAGTGCCGGGGAAATGCGGACCCCCGCAGAAGATACAACTGCCTGGAGCCCGAAACTGCCGTGACTGCTGCTGCTGCTGCCTGTGCGACTGCCGCTGAGATCCCTGCTGTCGCGACTGCGACCTCTGCTGCTGCGAGTGCTGCTGCTGTCGCTGGGGCTGCTGATGCTGTGGGGGCCTCTGGGATCCCCCAGGCCCTCGCCGCTCCGAACGCCCCCGGCCCGTAAACTGAGGCGGTGGCGGTCGGGGCGGCCTCCAGGAACTGGTCTGTCCCCCCTCATCTGATGCTGGTCGCTTCTTCTCAGAACTCTGAGCGACCGGACCTCCGCGTCTAGAAACAACCTGATCTCCCCTCTCGACCCACTGGGCATGATCCACTGCCTCTGATAAAGTCTGAAGCCTCTGGGCGTGTACCATGGTATAGATCTCGGGGCGCAAGCCTGTCTCAAACAGCTCCACCTGGTGCAGCCCATCCCTGGCAACGTAGGGCACGCAGTTGAGCAACTGCGTAAACTCCTGGAAATAGTCCCACACTGGGCGATCACCTTGCTGCAGGTTCTTCAAGTCATCTTCTATCTTCTTCTTCACACTCGTGGAGAAGTAAGTGTCAAGGGTCATCCTCCTGAACTCTGACCAGGGTAGCTGTCGGGTGACCTGAAACTCTAGGGGCTCGACCCGACGCCACCAAGCATCTGCATCCCCCTCCAAACAGTGTACTGCCAAATGTGCTCTGAACCTCTGGTCGATGAAGAAGTCCCGAAACATCTTCTCCATTGACGCTAGCCATGATCCAATCTCCCACGGGTGAGTGCTCCGCCCCGAGAACTTAGGGGGTCCTCGCTTGCAGAACTGCGTGAGTTTATCAGAAAACTCCCGCTCCTCCTCTGGGGTCAAAGGCCTGAACATCCCCTGAGCCCCGCTGCTCGACGACGGCGCTGTAGGGGCAAGTGGAATAGTCGGTGGTACAACAGGTGGTACGGGGGCCTCTGCAGTAGTAGGGGGAGGTGCCGCAACCTGGGCCAATAACTGCTCAAACCTCTGCTCCTGTCGGCGGTGGCTCTCCGCCAACTGGGCCATCATGGCCCTCAGCTCACTGATCTCAGAAGGCCCGGACTGCTCCGGCTCCTCCGGGGGTGTAGGAGTACCCCGAGTAGGAATCTGCCGCCTAGGAGGCATCCTGCCACACAAAATCCACGGGTCAGTAAACCAAACCACTCTCGACCCAATCAAGCGAAAGTCATGGACATTCCCCTATTTCTGTAACCTTATGTTGTCTGCAGCCAACATAATAGTCCCCCAGAAATAGGCTATGCCAATCCCTCTCCACTCACAGGAAGAGTTAACAACCAATTACCGACTTTCGCACAATATCACGTCACTCGCGCTCAGCCTTCCTAGGGTCTGCCAAAAGCCTAGGGTTTCCTAAGTCCCGTCTGACCTATCCCTAAGCTCTGATACCAACTAATCTGTCACGCCCCGGGTGTAAACCAGAACCCGGGCCCGTCCACAGATCCGCCGTGCATACGGAATTTTCCGTGTACACGAAGCGCTGATAACCTGCTCAGATATAAACAAGTAATAAAGGAGCATAAAAACAGAGCTAAACTAAAACTAATACAACTCAGACAAATGCTGAAAATGAAAGTACAGTAAGCTCTCAGAAATATACAAGTGTCTCTCCCAGCTCACGAAATATATACAACCAGCTGGCCGCAGCCAGACCCAAAATAAAAGGAAAATACAACCGTCTGAGTGTACTGGGGATACATCAAAACTACTAAACTCGAACTCGGGCAGTGGCTAGCTAATCAGCGATCCTCTTACCTCGATCCAGGGAAGAGGGTCCCGCAACTCCCGCAGAGAACTCTGCAAAACAAAGGGGAACAGAAAAGAGAAAACAGTGGGGGGGTGAGAACTACTATAAAAACAGTAGCCTCCCCTAGTGGGTAGACCTCAAACTCAGACATGCCCACTAGGACTATCAGAGGCGAAAAATGAAACAAAGGTGGTAAGCTACAAGTACACTACTGATGCAGAGCTACCACTAACATGCCTGTACGATGCCTACTAGAGAATGGCTAAAAGCATGCACCAGAACGTAAGGACTGACAGACCGACCCAATCAAAACACCAGTAAACACTGGTACTGCCTGCTCTGCTGTCAACCTCACAACTCAGTATCTCCCCTGTCCAAATAGACCGGAACCCAACACGGTCTGACCGGCACCCAACACGGCCTGACCGGCACCCAACACGGTCGGAATCCTACTCCGGAGTGGTACTCGAGGGGAGCGACCCCACACGAGCATAGTATCACAGTCACTAGTATCATCAGTACCATAAATAGCAGGACGGGGTCACGACCCTGAACAAAGTGGGAAAACCCATCCACTAAAGGGAAACTCGATCCCCTACCCCCAATCTGGTGCAAAAGTAGTAATAATAATCCGGTCAACCGCCCACAGTCCGCGGTCGCCGCAACACCCAAACCTCGATCCCCGACTGTCCCAACTCTGGACCTCTGACTACACAATCCCCTAAGGCTAGACGACAGGAGAACGAATAAAAGCATGGTTTCTCCTAAGTCAATTCCAATAAGTTTGTGTAGCAGAAAAGGTGGCCTATCTAGATGACCATTCAAGCATGCAAAGTCCTTTATTTGCTATAATTACTCCAATTATTCAAACATATGCAACATTAAGTGTTTGGGAAATCCCGATGTACATGTGGCAGGATATATGATACATAATATATCTTAGATGCACAGTCTACTAGCAAGTACCCCTTATACAACATTCATTCTAATCACATGCCCAAACCTTCCCCTAACATATAATATGATATGGCTTTAGCATTCTTTCCACTAATTAAATTGCCTATCTAAACATGGAAATACCACTTACTAACTTGTAACCTGCTAACAATGCAAGTATCAACAAGGAACCTTAATCTCATACAAGCTTGCTAGATACATTCACAATTAATAACACATAATCATGGCATTCTAATAGGCCTAGTGACATTCACAAGTAGGAGGTTCACAACATCACCCACCTCAAGCGCTATTCCAAATCCCCAAAGGCGAAGTCCAAGATCAGTCCAAACACACCACCAATCTGTACAAAATACCCCAAAGGAAAAATACATAAGCGATTCATCCCCAATTTCCAAAATCTGTCCCCTAAATCCGCAGTCCAGAATTCACCAATTATTACCTGCGAATAATGCCCAGAAAAATCCAAGAAAAATACTATCGCGATCCTTGCGACGAGCCCGTCGAAACGAGTACCTGCACGCCCAAATTGGAGTTTCCTACGCTGAGATAAAAATCCGGCAAGGGGTACACCCCGAAACCAAACTGTACCAAATTCCTGTAACAAGGAACCACAGAGAAAGAAGATTCTCACCCACGGGTAAAATCCAGAAAAATCTGAGAAAAATTCAGGAGACTCCTTACGAAACGTAGATGAAAATTGCCTTTTGAATCGCCTCGTTCCAACGCCTGAGCGAAAAGATATGGCAAGAACACTGAGGTGCTGTCCCAAAAGTCCGCGAAGAAAAAGGGTCAAATGGGTGCTAAGAAAACTCCAAGATCAGCACGGAAATCGAGGAACCACAAAACACAGGAGTTGAAGCCCTACCTGTCGTGAGTCCAACGGCGCAAGAATCGGCGAATTCTGAGGTCGGGGTGAGTCGGAGGAGTCCAAACACTGAGAAGGGGCGAAGAGGATCGCCGGAGAACAAGCGTCGCGCCGCGCCGTAAAATGGTGAACCTCGGGAAGCGTGCCTCCAAAAATTCTCAAACTTCTCCAAAGGGTAGTGCACTGAGGGAGGAAAAACTCTTGTGAAGGGAGCTCAGCGGAAATGGGGTCCAAAAAGCCAAAAGAAAGAAAGGGGGGAGCTATTTATAGGCCCAGCCCACTATGCTTATCGGGCCGGGTTTCGGGCGCGGTTTTCGGGCGCACTGCGCCCGGAAACCGGGTTGTATATCTCCCGTCCCACGCGCCCGGAAGTCCCTGGGACGGCCACGTCACCCCGAACAGGGGACAGCAACCCTGGCGGCTCGCAACGCGCCACATGGCCCCCTCGCGGTCACCGGGGTAGGTACGGCCGCCCAACCGCGAGGGGACGCGTGTCGCACTCGAGTGCGGCCGACCGCCCCGCTGGCGCCACTGTGCGCGCACAGTACCGAGGCGCCCCCCTCGCGCACACCGTGGACCGCGCCTACGTGGGCTGACGAATCCGAAGCCGCCACGCGTCATGCGCCCGGTCCACCGCAACCCCGCCAACCCGGTGAGCCGTGCCGCGTGCGCCAGCCTACCAGGGCACGCCACGCGCCCCCCCGCCGCGGTCAATGCACCGCCGCGCCTCCCCCGTGGACCCAGCTGCGCGAGCCGGCCAATAAGAGGCTGCCACGTGGCTCGGGCCGGTCCACGTGTCACCCCCATGCTCCGAAAATCCCCACAAACTTCCGGAAGCCTGCATTTGGTCATCCGGACTCCAAATTCAACAAGCAAATAGCCGTTTTCAAGCGTTTTTCCGTGCTGAATCCAAATCCAACCTCAGATTGGCCCAAAACCTTTTCTAAAATTCGGCAATTACAGCCGAAGGCCAATTCCGCTATCAAAGTCTCACAAGGTCCATCTGTGGCACCCCTTCGATGCACCATGGGCCAGACACCAACACTAGGTGTTCTACACAATGGATTCACCGGAAAGTTGCATGGGAAAAACCAGTACACTACACCGGTCTATCGGGTTTCCGAACCCTTATGGTGTCGGTCTTTCCTGTGAGTTTAGTGTTCAGTTGTGGGAGCCGTCGGGTGGACGGTGGTCCTGGCTGTGGAGTATCTCCAGCCAGTGTGTTTGTGCTGTGAGCTGTTGGAGAGGCTTGTGTCTCGTGTTTCGTGAGAGCTGATCAGCTGAGTCGTCGAGAGTGCTCCGACTGTTGTGCGAGATGTTTGAAGATTGAGTCCTTCCGTTCAGAGCGTGAGCGTGGATTTTGGACTATAGCCTGCAGTGCCACCTGAGCTCGACAGAGTGCGCGGATACCCTTGTCCTCGTTGGGGTCGCTCCCCTCGAGTGCCACGTCCGGGGTGGGTCTGCACTTTGGTATCGCGACTTGTCGACGCCGTCCCTCTGACTGGGCCAGTTTTGGCAGTGACGGACGCCGTCCCTCTGACTGGGCCAGTTTTGGCAGTTACGGACGCAGTCCCTCTGGCTGGGCCAGTTTTGGCAGCTACGGACGCCCTACGTAAGTCCGGTCCTCCGGGATGTAACGGCAGTAGGTAGGCGCAGGTTTGACTGGACCCTATGCGGCAGTCAGTGTAGATTGGGTGACTGTATGTTGAGAGTTAGTAGATGCATCATGTTTCCATCTGTTCCACTTTTTGAGCATCTAGATAGAGGCATAGTAGCTGTAGAGTTACTTTTCCTGCCCTTTCGTTTCAGTTTTATATTGTTACTTTATGCCTCTAGTAGACTTAGTGGGCAGACCGTCGGGCTTATTGGCGGCACCCACTGAGAACTACTTGGGACGTAGTTCTCACACCCGTCGTGGCGTCTTTTCCCACAGGGACTTCTACTCCTGTTCCTGCTGCTCCAGTTGCTGATCCGGCTGATCGAGGTAAGGGAGTCGCGAGATAGATCCCTACCAGTCGTCGTCCTCCTGAGAGAGTAGATGTACCCCTTTACTTTTGAGAGTTCATGTTGAGAGACCTTTGTAGTGAGGTATAGAGTTGTATTTTATTTTACTGCTTCAGAGATTTGTGTGTTTTGGGGAGGATTTTGAGTTGCATATATTTTCATTTTCAGCAGTTTACTTTCAGCTCTGATATCTCTATAGTATAGTTGATCTTTTGCAGGTTAGTCGCTTCGTCTATACGGGGCTTCCCGTATGGGCGGCGGATCTGTTGGCGAGCCTGGGTCGCAGTTTCGACGCCGGGGCGTGACAGATTAGGTGGTATCAGAGCCAGGTTGTAGGACATTGTGGACTTAGAAACCCTAGGCTTGTGGTTGGACATTAGGATGACTACGTGAGAGTCGTGACTTTTAGCGAGAGTCCTGATTGAGTTTTATACCTCTCCCTAGGGACGGGATGAGTGATTGGCATGTTTATTCTCCTAAGCGATTATGTTGGCTGCAGACAACATAATGCTAGGGAATGGATGACATGTCTTAGACTTTCGCTGGATTGGGTCGAGTGTTGTTTGGTACTGTCCTGATGTTTGCATGTGTGTTGCAGGTGGGCACGATGCCTCCCCGACGCAGGGTACAGACGCGTTCTCAGCCTTCCCCCTCCGATGAGCCTGGGCAGGAGGAGCCAGCACAGGGTCAGCAGAGTGAGGTGCAGGAGCTTCGGGCTCAGATTGTGACACCCCCGGAATTTGGATTAGTCCTCTATATAAATGATATAATAGGACTAAATCTCTAACCCGGCTATAGCATTTTGGATGGTAGCAAGATCCAAGAGGAACATGAGAGTTAAGCATGCTAGAGCTAGAGTAGTTCTAGGATGGGTGACCCCCTGGGAAGTGGGGCGTCACAATTGGTATCAGAGCCATTCACCAGCCGGAAATGTGAGATGAGTCTCGACTGAGCCAGGGTTATAGCGGGTAGAGCGAGGCTCCCCGGCTAATGACCGTTGTGAGTGGAGTGCAGCTCCTCACAAGGTCGGCTAAGGCTAGCGAGACGAGTCTCACATCGCCTGGTGCTTGTGAGTGTGCTTGAGCCTGACGTGGACGTCAGGGCTTAAAGGGGGGAAGAATGTGACACCCCCGGAATTTGGATTAGTCCTCTATATAAATGATATAATAGGACTAAATCTCTAACCCGGCTATAGCATTTTGGATGGTAGCAAGATCCAAGAGGAACATGAGAGTTAAGCATGATAGAGCTAGAGTAGTTCTAGGATGGGTGACCCCCTGGGAAGTGGGGCGTCACACAGATGGCCCAGTTGTCTGAGGCTGTTCGTCGCCAGGAGGAGGCCATAGGTCCGATGATGCTTATGTTGGAGCAGAGGGTACAGCCAGTTGTAGCACCCCCAGGGAGTTTCCCCGCACCTTCGTCGCCAGCTGTGGCACCCCCAGTTGTACCGGCTGTGCAGGCAGCCCCAATTGCACCATATACCGGTAGACAGTCGTTCGGGACGGCAGGACAGTTGACCCGGACAGAGCAGCGAGAGGTGGTGGATTTGTTGACGAGATTCCATCAGTCTGATCCACATCGTTTTTCGGGGCAGAGTTCGGAGCGCGGAGAGGCGGTGACGGCCGAGGTGGCTCCAGCTCCCGCAGGGATTTCGGGGGCGAAGCGCCCAGCACGGGATGTTGAGGGACAGACGAGTCAGCAGGGACCTCCGAGACCTTCACGATCTCATCCTCAGGGTCGTAGGTTTCGGAGGCGCCAGAGATCGGGTGGACCCCCGCAGCAGCCGCGGTATCAGCAGCACCATCAGCGACAGCAGTCTCAGCAGCAGTACCCCCGACAGCGGCGGTTTCGGCACCAGCGACAGGAGCGGTGTGTCATCTGTGGCGGGCCTCATCCACCGTCGCAGTGTGACCAGAGGCAGAGACGGTGTTTCCTCTGCGGAGAGTTGGGACATTTTCACGCAGCTTGCCCCCAGGCCATTTTGTCAGTGCGGCCGATTGCGACAGCACCCCCCTTGCCTATCCATGCAGCGGAAGCCCCTCCGGCACACCATCAGACAGAGTGGGCCACGACGTCGGGACAGACGGGACGACGATCTGCAGCACCCAGCGGACGGGTTGATCCAGCCCTGGGGGAGGACACCCCGGCAGCGGATCATGTCGCGGTAGGTATGATTTATTTCAGATAGCCGAGTTGAGCATTTCGATACCGCTGCATCCTTTTGCATTATTAGTAGAGCATCTACATCAGCATCTTTGCATGGGTGTGGGTTAGGAATTTATGCTATAGGTTTTAGCGATTGGATTCTTCCCAATATCCTACGAGTAGAGGAGGATCGCGGTGTATGATCAGTGCAGTTGAGACTTGGGACTTCACCTGCTAATGTGGCGATTCAAGGACAGCTCCAGGACTTGGATTGAGCACACAGGTTGGACTGGTTGGTGCGGTGCCGTGCTACGACTGATAATGGAATGAGAGCAGTTACCCTTCTGCGAGTTGGACGTGAGGAGTTCATTTTTCTCGAGTTGCCGGCGTATCCTTCCAGCAGCATGGGCTTCAGCGACTGTGGACAGACGCCGCCTCGGGAGCAGTTGTGACATTTAGGGCTAGAGGTTGTGTCCTTAGGAGTCTCGGTTAGTGGTAGCTTTCATTTTTGTAGCCACAGTAGGAACGACACCAACACTTCTCTCCCTTTTCTCGCCTTTGTGCTGAAATTTACGAACAGGATGAAAACTTCGAAAGATTGCTCCAGAAATGGAGACAGTGCCCGAACCTGTTCTTGTTTGATTGGGGCGAAGGCACTGATCTTTCGAAATTTTCGGATTTTTCGCTAATTTTAGCTGTTTTCTAAATCGAGGGTTGGAGTTGATGACTTTCCTGCTGGTGGAGCCGTACCTTTCTTGTTAGTTTAGCATTTGCGTTCTTTGGGTTGATTTGATTGTTTTAGTTTTGTTGTTGCGGTGTGTTTCAGTTTCGGGGATGAAACTTTCTTTTAGTGGGGGAGGATGTGGTGACCCCGATCCCCATGTAGCTTCTCCCATGAACCGTGGTGTAGAACACCTAGTGTTGGTGTGTCTGGCCCATAGTGCATCAAAGGAATGCCACAGATGGACCCTGTGTGAGATCCACAGGTGGATTGCCCTTCGGCTGCATTTGCTGAATTTTTGAAATGGTTTTGGGCCAAACAGAGATTGGATTTAGATTCAGCGTGGAAAAGCGCTTGAAAATGGCTATTTGCTTGTTTGACTCTGAGTCCGGATGCCCAAAAACGGACTCCCGGAAGTTTTCGCTGAATTTCGGTGCATGGGAGGGGCCGTGGACCGCCGGCTGCCACGTGGCGGCTTGTTATTGGCCGGTCCGCAGCACTCGGTCCATAGAGGGGCGCGGCTGGGTGCACGGACCCGGCGCATGGACACGTGGCGCCGCCTGATTGGCGGGCTCGTGATGCGCGGTCTACTGGGTGGCGCGGCGGTGCATGGACCAAAGCGGGTGGACACGTGGCAGTCCCCGGTTGGTCGGTGCACGCAGCGCGGTCCACGGAACCCGAAGTAGGGTGCGTGGACCGGGTGCAGGGGACACGTGTCGGCGTGCTACTCGCGGGCTCATGAGGCGCGGCGCACGTGGTCGCGGGCGGGGCGCCTCGGCGCGTGTGCATGGCAGGCGGTCAGGCTGCGCCTGCCCGCACGTGTGACCGCGACACTATGCAGGCCAGGTGGCGCCCCGCCATTGGCGGGCGCCACCTACCCGTTTGACTGGGGAGGCGCCACGCGGCGGCAACACACGCGCCCTGCACAGCTGTTTGCTGTGCGGGACACGTGTCGGTCACCGGGAGGGCCACGTGGCCACTCCCGGCGCGCCCCGCACAGCTGTTTGCTGTGCAGGTGACATGGCCGCTCCAGGAAGATCCGGGCGGCTACAGTAATCCCCTTTTGCTGTCGGATTCAGGCGCCTGAATCTTCGGGAGCGCCCGAATCTGGGGACTTGGTTGGTATTTCTTCATTTGTTTTTCTGCGGCCTATTTAAAGCCCGAGCCGCCTTCACTTGCATTTTTTGGCACTTCCGAGCTTCAAACCGGCGGGAAGTCCTCAGCAAAGTTGATCCCCACGCAGTGCTACATCCATCTGTCGATTTCAGGGAATTTACGTGGCACGCATATCAAGGTTTCCATTTTCTTGGCGCGTCGCGACGTTCCTTCGCCGGTGTTTCTCCCGTCGCGTTTCGGTGCGCGAGCTCCCCCAGCCTACTCCGACTATCTTTTCGAGCGATTTCTTCGTTGCTGGATCCGCGACGGACAGAGCTACGATCTAGGTATTTTCAACATTCCCTAGTTTCACGCTTTTCGAGGAGTTTTTCCATGCTTATTGGGGGTCTTTTGCTGTGAGTGTTTTCTTGAGGACAGCGGGTTGTTTCGAGGATATCTCCGCAACCGGGCATTGGATTGAGACGAGCCCTTGCACATTTTTCATCTACTCGACGCAAGGATTATCACAGTATTTTTTTTGGATTTTTCTGAGGTTTGCCCAAAGGTATTTGTTTTCCCCCTTATCTGTGCTAAAGTTTACAGTAATGTGGTTGTGAGATTTTGCGCACATGTACTGTGGAATTTGTAACTTGGCCCACGGTGCTCGGAATTGGGCGTGCAGGTACCCGTTTCGAAGGTCTCGACGCGAGGATCGCTGTGGTATTTTTATCGGATTTTTCGGAGCCCTTTCTGCAGGTGAAATAATTGCATCTTCGGGACTGAATTTCAGACTGCGTGTATTTGGTTAATTGTTGGAATAAAGTGTAACTTTGGACTGTATGTTGTACCAGGAAGAGTTGTTCAGGGATTTTGGGACTGAGGATTATTTGGAGGTTGCTTTTCCTGGTGTTTTCAGCTGTGGGATTTTAGACAGTTAGCACCTTCAGGTGGGTGGCTTTGCTTTCAGGATCTATGGACTGTGTACTAATTCTATTGATATAGAATCATGCATGATAGTGATTGGACTTGGTAGCATGCTAGAAATTGAATGTTAATATTCTTTGTATTTATCTGATGATCGTATGATCTCTTCTGCTTCCTACCACCTGTTAATTATTTGTTATCTTGGAACCTGACCTTGCACCCTCGTCATATGTTGCATGTGTAACCAGACCAGTAGAAAACCCTCACTTGGGCTAGGGTTATTTATGTTTAGACATCCACACATTATGTTTCATTCCTAGACTTAGTGTTATCCTCGCCCGGGTAGTGGGCCGAGCGGTCGGGACTTCTTTTTAGTATGGGATGCGTTTGCACTCGTGTTTGGGAGCAGAGTGGAGTCTGGTAAATCTAGTGGATCGCTTGTCTGTACCGGGAACCGTTTGGGGTAAACGGTGGTCCCGGGAGGTCTTGTTTTCCCCTGTTTGGGTTGTCGCCACTGTGTTAGTGGTAGTAGTTTACTAGTGTTAGTAGGACCTAGAACCCAGAACCCTTTTCGACATACACATGATTTTAGTCTACCAATGTTTTCTTCCAAGCATCGAAGGGCCGCTGGAGTCTGTTCTTGTTTGATTTGGACAAAGGCATCATCCCTTCGGGGTTTGGGTAAAACACTTATTTTCTAACGGTTTTTCTAAAAAGACCTAAAAATCATTAAAAAATGGATTTCTTATCAAAACAAGATAGCTTTTCAAAAAGGGAACTATTTCTAATCCTCACCCTGTGTGGGCTGAGTGAAAATGGTTTTCAATAACAAATGTCACCTTTTTCCTGTAAATCTCCCCACTCGAAAGGATTCGAGTGGTCTGGGTTCTAGGGGCCGTTCCTTTGTCGGGACGAAAGCCACGGGGGCCGAGCCTGGAACCTGTTCTTGTTTGATAGGGTTGTAGGTGTAGGTCTCCCGAAACTTTCGGGCCCTGGTTGGTGTCTTCTGCGTGTTGTACCGAGATTGTTGTGTTCCCGAACTATAAGGGGGTCGGGAACTTCGATAGGCGGAGCCTAGAGTCTGTTCTTGTTTGATAGGGTTCTTAGCACCGGTCTATCGGGTTTCCGAACCCTTATGGTGTCGGTCTTTCCTGTGAGTTTAGTGTTCTGTTGTGGGAGCCGTCGGGTGGACGGTGGTCCTGGCTGTGGAGTATCTCCAGCCAGTGTGTTTGTGCTGTGAGCTGTTGGAGAGGCTTGTGTCTCGTGTTTCGTGAGAGCTGATCAGCTGAGTCGTCGAGAGTGCTCCGACTGTTGTGCGAGATGTTTGAGGATTGAGTCCTTTCGTTCAGAGCGTGAGCGTGGATTTTGGACTATAGCTTGCAGTGCCACCTGAGCTCGACAGAGTGCGCGGATACCCTTGTCCTCGTTGGGGTCGCTCCCCTCGAGTGCAACGTCCGGGGTGGGTCTGCACTTTGGTATCGCGACTTGTCGACGCCGTCCCTCTGACTGGGCTAGTTTTGGCAGTTACGGACGTCGTCCCTCTGACTGGGCCAGTTTTGGCAGTTACGGACGCAGTCCCTCTGGCTGGGCCAGTTTTGGCAGCTACGGATGCCCTACGTAAGTCCGGTCCTCCGGGATGTAACGGCAGTAGGTAGGCGCAGGTTTGACTGGACCCTATGCGGCAGTCAGTGTAGATTGGGTGACTGTACGTTGAGAGTTAGTAGATGCATCATGTTTCCATCTGTTCCACTTTTTGAGCATCTAGATAGAGGCATAGTAGCTGTAGAGTTACTTTTCCTGCCCTTTCGTTTTAGTTTTATATTGTTACTTTATGCCTATAGTAGACTTAGTGGGCAGACCGTCGGGCTTGTTGGCGGCACCCACTGAGAACTACTTGGGACGTAGTTCTCACACCTGTCATGGTGTCTTTTCCCACAGGAACTTCTACTCCTGTTCCTGCTGCTCCAGTTGCTGATCCGGCTGATCGAGGTAAGGGAGTCGCGAGATAGATCCCTACCAGTCGTCGTCCTCCTGAGAGAGTAGATGTACCCCTTTACTTTTAAGAGTTCATGTTGAGAGACCTTTGTAGTGAGGTATAGAGTTGTATTTTATTTTACTGCTTGAGAGATTTGTGTGTTTTGGGTAGGATTTTGAGTTGCATATATTTTCATTTTCAGTAGTTTACTTTCAGCTCTGATATCTCTATAGTATAGTTGATCTTTTGCAGGTTAGTCGCTTCGTCTATACGGGGCTTCCCGTATGGGCGGCGGATCTGTTGGCGAGCCCGGGTCGCAGTTTCGACGCCGGGGCGTGACACACTGGCTGGAGATACTCCACAGCCGAGGTCGACCCACAACTCAGGGCTAACAAAACTAGTCGGATGACACTCAATGACCCGGGACCACCGTCAACCCCAACGGTTCCCAACAACACTGATCGGAAGATACTCGACGGCCCGGGACCACCGTCTACCCAAACGGCTCCCCACGACACTAGCACAATCTAAACTCAGCTACCAGACTCCACTTAGCCCCCAGGCACGAGTGCAACAATGTCCCACAGAAACCTGACCCCTCGGCCCACTACCCGGGCGAGGCAACACTATGTCCAGGAAAGATGCAAAGTGTGGGATGTCTAAAGCAGAAAGAAACCTAGCCCAAGTGAAGGTTTTCTACTAGTCTGGTTAATCATGCATCATATGACGGGGTGCTAGGTCAAGTTCCAATAATAACATGAAAGGAAAAATCTCATCTGTCATAAGCATGTTCTCAATCTCATAGAGGAACACTACAACTATGTAAGCTTCCAATTAATTATCAACATAGGTAATAATATCATGCAGCTCTCATTTAACATATTATGGATATCACACTTGCAGGTTCCAAAAGACATAACATGGATATCATATCTTGCAATTCTCAACAGTTACTAACATCATGCTTACATCTCAATCATCATCATGAATATACTAGCATGCATGCTATCAATCATAGAGGTTGACATTCCCATAGGTGCACTTACATTAACCATAACATAAACATCCATTACTAAGCTTACCCACCTGAAGTGCTTAAACCAAGGCAAACCTGAGGTCGGTGAAGAGCGTGGCCACTTGCTAACAATATCTGCTGAACCCGTATCCACGGTACATGTCGCGCAAGCCTCGGCTCCAAGCAGTGCTCCAAAAACTCCCACAAATACCCTTGGATACAAAAATATAGTCCAATATTACAATTTATACAACATTCCAAGAGTGCTGTCCAAGTTGAAACTTCAGTCCCAAAGAAGCGATATTTTCACCTGCAGAAAGGACTCCGAAAAAATCCAACAAAAATACTGCCGCGAGCGTCGCGTCGAGCTCTTCGAAACGGGTACATGCACGTCCAATTCTGAGCCCCGTAGGCCGAGTTACAAATTCCACAACACAGGGGGCACACAACCTCACAACAACACAACTATAATCCCATGCACAGATAAAGGGAGAAAATATACCTCTGGGCAAGCCTCAAAAAACCCCCAGAAAAATACGGTGATAATTCTCACGACGAGTAGATACAAAAAGTGTATAGGCACGCCTCAATCCGACGCTCGAGCGCGGAGATAAAAATTCGACAAGGTGTTGCTGTCCAAAAGTTCCATCAGCGGCAAAGGGGGTCAAAACGTACTAGAAACCCTAATAAAAGCTCAAATATGAGAAAAGTGGACAATACAAAAATCGTAGATCTACCTCTCATGAATCCAACGCCACGATAATCATCCAAAAATACTGTTGGAGTAGCTCTGTGGACCTCTTAAACCGAAACACGACGATAACGGGCCTCCGATTAAAGAACGTCGCTCTGCGCTACGATGCCGAAGTCGTCGACGCCGCGGCCATCAAAAATTCCGAGCCTCCTTTCCAAGATGCACGACAAGATAAGCAACAACTTTGCTAAAAGGTCCAGGGGCAGGAGAGTTCGAGAAAAAGCCCAAACTCGAAGTGGAAGAGGGCTATATATAGGCCCAATCCAAAAAGCCTCGTCATTGGGCTTTCGGGCCCCAAAACCGAGCGCCCAAAAGATTCAGGCCGGTACAGTGTTGGGCCCGGCCCAACACTGTGCGCGCCCGAATCCCTCAGAGGCCGCCACATCACCCAGCGAACAGCGGACAGCCATACCGGCCACCCGCCGAACGCCGCGTGGCTCGCCGCGGTGCCGACACGTGGAGCGCACTCGGTCAAAGCGTGCCTGCCGGACCCACGTGCGTGCTGCCAGCGCTGCCTGCGACCCCTGCCAGGCACGCGCCCCGAGGCCGCTACACCGGCTCCGTGGACCGAGCGCACATGGATCGGCCAACCAGTGGCCGCCACGTGGCCCCGCCCTTCCACGGCTCCCGCACTTTTCCGTGGACCGCGACCACAACACCGCCCAACCATAGCCCGCCACGTGTCCACTGGTAATCCACTAAGAAGATGCCACGTGGCAAGTCGCTACCGTGCACCGCGCGCCTACCCGCGCGCCCAGGCGCCTGCCCGCGCGCCTGCCCGCGCCCCCTCGGCGCCTGCCCGCGCCGCTGCCCGCCGCTGCCCGCCGCCGCCGCTGCTGCCCGCCGGTCGCCGGAACAGTGCCAAGTGCCTCGAAATCCGTGCGCGGCGTCCGGGCTCCAAAAAATACGAATAAGTAGTCCATTTTCATCGTTTTCGCACGCTGAATCCAAATCCGCTGTCCGTTTTGCCAAATTCCAACTCTAAAAAATTGCCGAAGGCATCCAGAAAAGTGTTCTTAACCCAAATTTCGCGCTGAGTCCAATTTTGATATCCGTTTCGCGCGAAACCACTTCTAAACCTCCGACGGGGTCAACCGATTACCCACGCAATCCATTTAACACCCGGATTCCATCACATATGTCCAATTAGTGCACCAACACCGCCGACGCGCCACATAGGCCTCCAGAAGCTGCTGGTCACACTGAAGAAGCCCTGCAGAGTTCCGGGTCACCACACCGGGCACATACGAGCTACATGCCCTCTTTTGACATCAACGGCGCCTTCTTCAGCATTGGCTCCTATCGTATCTCATTAGCGGTCGTCAGCTCAACGGCCTTATGCTCCAGCGAGCAGATCACCTTCCTCCCACCCTACTGACTACCGGCCTCCAGCTCAGAGCGGACGGGTCTACGCCGCCCACGTAGAGGACTCCTCAGCAGCCGGCCATGTGGTGGCAGGTATCACTTTACTTTCTGGTATTAGAGTTCGCACTTTATTTGATACCGAAGCATCACATTCTTTTGTTAGTAGATCATTTGCATCATTTCATGAGTTAGAGGTAGGATGACTACCACGTGCACTAGAGGTTCAGATTCCCGATCATACCTTGCACGTGGAGGAGTGTTGTTGGTCCTGCCCGGTGCAGATCGAGTCCTGGATTATGCCAGCAGACCTAATGGTCTTGAGACAGCTGCGGGACTTTGATGTGGTTATGGGGATGGATTGCCTTGCTCGGTATTTCGCGGCTATTGACCGTGCCGCGAGGACGGTTACTTTTAGAGAGCCAGGCCAGGAGGTGTTTGTGTACCGGGGATGCCGGAGTGCTTTCTTCGCCTCTATAGTTTCGACTTCTCGAGCGAGGCAGATGATCCGCAGTGGATGCGTAACCTTTTTGGCTAGTGTGGTAGAGGAGCCTACGACGGCTCCGGGACTCGGGGATATCCCCATTGTTCGCGAGTTCCCGGATGTTTTTCCACCGGAGTTGACTAGCATGCCGCCGGATAGGGAGATTGAGTTTAAGGCTCCTTACCGAATGGCACCGGCTGAGCTGCGAGAATTGAAGGTGCAACTTCAGGATTTGATGGATAAGGGTTTTGTTAGACCAAGTGTGCCGCCTTGGGGAGCGCCGGTGCTATTCGTGAAGAAGAAAGATGGTTCATTTCGACTTTGTGTGGATTATCGGGAATTGAATAAAGTGACCATCAAGAACAAGTACCAGCTGCAAGGGTCTTGTGTCTTCTCGAAAATTGATCTGCAATCAGGTTACCACCAATTGAAGGTGAAGGCCGAGGATATCCCGAAGACAGCTTTCAGGTCACGGTATGGGCATTATGAGTTCACCTTCATGCCTTTTGGATTGACTAATGCCCCTGCCGCCTTTATGGATTTGATGAACAGGATTTTTCGACCGTACTTGGATCGGTTCGTTGTGGTGTTCATCGATGATATCCTGGTTTACTCCCGAAGCGATGCTGAGCATGAGGAGCACTTGAGAATTGTGCTGCAACTTCTACGAGAGAGGAAGTTGTACGCCAAGTTGGTGAAGTTCGAGTTTTGGCTTCGGGAGGTAGTTTTCTTGGGCCATGTGATTTCTGCTGCAGGTGTGGCAGTGGACCCGGCGAAGATTAAGGCAATTCGGGATTGGCCCCGACCGACGACTATTTCTGAGGTGCGCAGCTCTCCACACCCCTCGACTGTTTTCTTGGGCCATGTGATATTATCGTCGATTTGTAGAGGGCTTTGCGAAGCTCTCCACACCCCTCACTCATTTGACTCGTAAAGGAATTAAGTTTATTTGGAGTGAGGACTGTCAGAGGAGCTTTGAGGAATTGAAAGGCATATTGATGTCAGCTCCTATCATTTCCTTCCCTGTTATGGGGAAAGGATATGTGATTTACAGTGATGCATCGCACAGTGGACTTGGTTGCGAACTGATGCAGGAGGGCAGGGTAATTACTTATGCATCCCGACAGCTTAAGGATTACGAGAAGAACTACCCTACCCATGGCTTAGAGCTTACTGCTGTGATTTTTGCATTGAAGTTGTGGCGCCACTACCGTTATGGGGAGCACGCGAGATTTATACCGACCACAAGAGCCTGAAGTATCTGTTTACACAGAAAGAGCTGAACCTGAGACAGCGCAGATGGTTGGAGTTATTAAAGGATTATGATGTGGATATCCTTTACCTTCCTGGCAAGGCCAACGTGGTTGCAGATGCCCTGAGTAGGAGAGCAGTGCAGAGCTTGTCGATGTTGTTTACTGACCAGGCGCCACTACTTGAGAAGATGAGGCGGCTTGAGCTAGAGGTTGTGTCCCTTGGGGTCTCTGCTAGACTGACGTCTTTAGTCGTGCAGCCCACTCTGCTGGACAGGATCAGAGAGAGACAGAGTGAGGACCCCCACTTGGCTAGGATTAGAGATTAGATTCTAAGCGATCAGTCAGGAGACTTTGCAGTGGATGCTTCGGGAGTACTGAGGTACAGGGACCGAGCGTGTGTGCTAGTGGACTCCGAGATCAGAGATCAGATTTTGAGAGAGGCCTATTATTCACCTTATACCCTTCATCCTGGTGGGACTAAGATGTATAAGGAAACCTTAAGGCACACTTTTGGTGGAACGGCATGAAGAGGGATATAGGGAGGTTTGTGGCTCAGTGTTTAACTTGCCAGCAGGTAAAAGCTGAGCACCGGGTGCCAGCTGGCAAGGTACAGAGTCTCCCAATCCCTGAGTGGAAATGGGATCACATCACGATGGACTTTGTAGTTGGATTATCGAGGGCCCTGGGAGGAGCAGATGCCATTTGGGTAGTTGTGGATCGATTCACCAAGTCCGCTCACTTTTTGCCGATGCAGACTACATGGCCACTTGAGCGGCTAGCTAAGCTGTATTTGGATGAGGTGGTGAGGTTACATGGAGTGCCCGCCTCTATTGTATCAGATCGAGACCCGAGATTTGCTTCACGTTTTTGGAGGAGTTTATAGACTACCTTGGGGACTCAGCTTAGATTCAGTAGAGCTTTTCACCCACAGACTGATGGGCAATCAGAGCACACTATACAGATCCTTGAGGATATGCTGCGGGCTTGTGCCTTGGACTTTGGCGGGGGATGGATTCGACACTTATCACTGGTAGAGTTTGCGTACAACAACAGCTTTCAAGCGAGCATTCAGATGGCTCCGTTTGAAGCGTTGTATGGATACAAGTGTTGATCACCTCTTTATTGGAGTGATGTGGGTGAGAGACGGACTTTGGGGCCCGAGTTATTGCTTGAGGTAGAGGAGAAGATCAGAGTGATCGGCAGCACCTTCAGACCGCCCAGAGCAGACAGAGGAGTTATGCTGATGTACGGCGACGAGACTTAGAGTTTCAGGTTGGAGACCATGTATTTTTGAAAGTCTCGCCGTTCCCGGATTGGCCGGCGCATGGACCGGGCGGAGGACACGTGGCGTTTCCGGATTAGCCGGCGCACATAGCGCGGTCCATGGAACTCCGCGCGGGTGCATAGACCGGGCGCGGGGACACGTGGCAGCTCAGGATTGGCGGGCTCACGATGGTGTGGTTCACGGAGTGCGCACATGGGCGCCTCGGGGCGCGTGCGTGGCAGGGTGGCAGGCGGCGCGGCAGACGCACGTAGGGGCACTGTCGGGCGGGACACGTGGCGCCCGGGGATAGGCGAGCGCCACCTACCGCCTTGACCAGAGTGGGGCCACGTGTCGCCATCGGGCGCTCCTCACTCGACATCCTGGGGAAGATTCGGGCGCCCGAATTTGCCTCGAGAGCCCGAATCTCGGCCCACTTGGAGTTTTTGGCTTTTTTTCGGGCTGGGCCTATAAATAGGCCCAGTACAGCAGCATTTTCCCCCTTTTATGAGCTTCTTCTCTGGGGACTTACTACAGGAGTTTTCTTCCTCACCCAGTGCTACAGATTGTGGAGGAGTCCTGGGATTTTTGGAGATTGCTACTTCGATGTTTACGGTGATTCAGCGCGCTTCGACGCTTCTTCTCCGGCGACTTTTCCCGTCGCATTTCGGTGCGCGGACTCCCCTGGGCTACCCCGACGGAGTTTTTGGGCTATTATTGCGCCTGTGTTTCCATGACAGGTAGGGATACGATTCTTGTATTTACAGTTTCTTCCCATTCCGAGGTTTTCTTGAGTTTTTCGGACCATTTTGTGACCCTATTTTCTGGGGCAGAGTTTTGGACAGCATTGGAGTATTTGTGGGATATCTCGGCCCATAAGCATCGGAACGAGAAGTGCAAGTACTTGATCTTCATATACTTGTCGTGAGGAACGCCGTCGTGATTTTTTTAGATTTTTTGGAGGTTCTCCCGAAGGTGATAATCTAGCTTTTTCTGGGCGGAATGCTGCAGAGTTGTGTTCTTGAAGAGTTTCGTGCTTACCGCGGTGTTTAATTTGTATCTTGGCCTACAGGTATCGGAACGGGACGTGCGAGTACTCGATTTGCATCTACTAGACGCGACGATCGTAGCGGTGATTTTTCTGGATTTTTTCGAGGTCATCTTGCAGGTGAAAATTAGCCTTTTTCTGGATTGGTTGCGCGGACAGCGGTAGATTGTGGATTGTGGGTTTAATTTGTGCACCGTTGTGTTTGTTATTGCAGTTTTCACCGTGAGCTGGGATATTCTTGTGAGAGGGCGTATTTGGATTCGTGCTTCGCGATCGACGTGGGTGGTTGTTGTGGACCTCATATGTAATGACGCTGAATTTTTATTATTTCCTAATGACATCTTTTTGATTTAAGCTTGTTTTTTGTGGATTTTTCTTGGTATTGGTTCACTTGGATTTTGGGTTGCGGTTACTGTATCGCAGTAGAGCTCGTTAAACGGAGAACGACAATGCGATCGGATCGGAAATCCGACTTACGGATCTTCCGGAGCGAGCGTTTCTTTGTTAGCGGGTCCGAAAAGGTAAGTTCGGTAGTTTTCGGGACGCGTTAGGTGTTGTCGGTGCATCGGGATCCGTGCTAGCGGGTATGGGGCGTTTCGGAGAATCGGCATGCTTATCGAGGAAGTCGTGGAAAAATCCCTTTTGATTTTAAATACCGGATTTTGGTTTTACTTGTACGTACAAAGAAAATAATAATTAAATAATAAACAACCCTAATTGTTTTGGGAAAAAGACCGCCTCTTCTTTCTTCTTCCTCACCGTGCGTGCCAAAGACCGAGACTGGAAGAGTCGCCAATACCGGGGAGCGGATCCAGAAACACCACCATCTGCGGAGATCGGGATCGCGTTGTCTTTTCCGTCGAAGCAAGGTTAGCGATCGGTAGTCCTCTTTTATTGTTTTGATCGTTGGTTCGTTCGTTGGTTTTTATCGTAGGTTTTCGTTCGTTGGTTTTGATCGTAGGTTTTCGTTCGTTGGTTTTGATCGTTGGGTTTCGTTCTTGATTGACGTCTGTTGATGTTTTCGATTGACTTTATTCTTGGGTTTTGTTCGAGTAGGTTTTAGTTGGAGTTTTTGGGTTTTTCGGTGGGATTGCTTAAGGTTAATCGACGGTGGCTCCGCTGCCGCTCGATGCCCTAGCCGAGCCACCACCGCCGCCACCGCCGCGCGCTGCCACCGCAGGCCGTGCGCCGCCGAGGCGCTGCGCCGCGTGCAACTAGGCTCGCTACCACCGCAGGCCGCGCGCAGCTGAGGCGCTGCGCCACGCGCAGCCAGGCTCGCTGCTGCCGCGCGCAGCCAGGCGCGCTGCCACCCCGCGCAGTCTGGCGCTGCCGCCGCGCGCAGCCAGGAGCGCTGCCGCCCGTGCGCCGCTCTTGCGCTGTTAGGGCACGCCGCATTGGGGCCGCTCCCTGCCAGGCCGCCGCCGCATGGTGCTGCCGTACACGCGCACCGCGCCCTGCCAGGCCGCCGCCGCTGGATGCCCTAGCCGCCGCCGCCGCTCGATGCCTTAGCCGAGCCGCCGCCGCCGCCGCCGCCGCTCGATGCCCTAGCCGCGGCCGCCGCTGGATGCCCTAGCCGCCGCTGCTGCTTGCGCCCGCGCGCGCTACTGCGCGCTGCTTGCGCGTGCCCGTGCGGGGCTAGGCCCGCACCGGGCTGCCGCGCCGGGCTGCCGCGCCTATTACCGCACGGGCCAAGCCGGTACCGTCAACAACTTGGCTTGTCAATTTTTGGGGCTTAACGGTTTTTGGTTTGACGGTGTTACTTGGTGTTTTCGCCACGGCTTTGCATGACGGTTTTATTTAGCTTATTCATTGACGGTTTTTAGCTTGACGGTGCAGTCCGCTTGACGGTGCAGTCCGCTTGATGCAGCTGTTTTCGTTTGTCGTCGGTTGATTCTCCGCTTGGTTGTTTTTCGTTGCGGACTTCGTCAAGGCAACGGTTGGAGCTGGGTTTCCATCAATTGCCTCGTCGACAGTCGGATCGCGTCGGAGGTACGGTTTTCAACCGGAGGGATTTTTGGACACAGAGTTTTTCGTCGGTTTATTATTTTGGGTTTTGCCGGGCGCCGTTCTTAAGTCCGGTCTTTTGTTTCGCCACCGGAATTTTATTTGGTATTTCTGGTACACCTGTAGAATCTCCTTTTTCGGTAATTTTGGGTTTTCGCACGGTTTTCCTATCTTTTGACGTTAGGGGTATTGCTATAATGTTTTACCTTCAGGGTGGCCGGTTGTCGCTGTTTGGGGTCCGGTGGGCTGTTTGCCCATATCCGAACAATGGTAAAATTGTTCGGGGAATTGTTGATCAGGTTTTCGATCAGTGCGACAATCGGGACACCGGAGGCAGTTTCTGTTGTGGGATAGAAGGGTTTTCTGGTACAGTAGTCGGGACCACTGAATTTGCCAGTTTTGGGTAATGTGTTGATTTGTGTTTTTGGATATTTTATTAGGCCCGCGTGTGGTGTTAAATGCTTAGGAGGGTCGCGGGCGCGGTCGTTTATCTTCGTTTCAGGTGGGTGCACTCTTAGAACCCCTTTGTTGCATAATTCATTATTATTATGTTGCATCATATTAAGGGATATTGTGAGTGATCGTGGCAGCTTTTCGGAACTCGGAAGATGGGTTCGGTAAAGTAGAACTTGTGCTATTAGTGGACCCTGGGTAGGTCCGGGGGGGGGGGGGGGGGGGGGGGGGGGGGGGGGGGGATTTACAGGAGTTCGTAGAGGAATCTCGTACTCAGGATGACTTATGGGTAGAGATTGGTACCCCGACTTGGAGTCGGGAACTCTGGTGAACTGGTAATATCTGACCTTACACCTTATTGTTTTCCCTTATGACATATTATGAGTTGATGACTAACCCCATGTTCTGCACGTGTATCGGCACTTATACTTATTGGAGCCACGAGTGTCGCAGGTGTTTATGACACTCGTTTTATTATGGTTACTATGCTCATGGCGCTTGCACGCACACCAGCGGTTTGGCTACCGTGTCGGTGTACTTTTCCAGAAAGGTGGTCTGCGGACCCGTGAACCCTACGAGGTGACGTTAGTAGGGGCCACTCGCGGTGATTTACGGTGCTGCACTTGTGCAGTGGGGGTTTTACATGCACCAAGGTGAGAGCGGTGTGGATTTCTTTTGCCTGAGGTCTCCGGACCGACATGGCAAGGTGCTCAGTTCGTTTCCTCGGGGATGATATGATTGATTGCAGGATGGGGTTATGGATGCTCTGGTTTTACATTTTGATTTATTATTCGCACCCTTTAGCATCGTACTTGTAGTTGTGTTTTATCTCTACTCTTCTTGTCACTGACTCCCACTGTGTGACAGGTTTGGTCGGGTCTGGGGATCAGGACGATGGTGAGGATGCTGTTTGGTGAGGTGTGTGATTACCTCGGTCAGGTTCCTTTTCCTTCTTTCGTTTTTAGTTGGTTATTTCCTTTATGGTCGAATGCTGTGCATGTGGACGTGTATAATGTGGATGGTGTGGATGTTGGGACGACCTTATGTTTTGTAGAATTATGTTTGCAATACGTGGTTTTATAGACGCGTCGTGTGGACGTGGGTTTTCAAACTTAAAAAGGAATTGCGAAAATGGCTTTAGAAAATTAAGTGTCGTGTGGGCACTGTTTTCAAACTTGTGGATTTATCCTTTCGAACACATTAACGCACTGAGCGTGCGCCGTTTCATGAAATAAGACATTAGTGTTTTCAAAGTCATACTCTGGTATTTGTAACTTTTAAGGCATGGTGGTTGATGTTTTTATTCGGGCTATGTGTTGTACATAGGGACGCCGTGCATATACAAGGGAGATCTTGTATATGTGGCGGGTCTGTGCACGTGCCACGCGGGAGCCTGTTTCAAAAAAAAAAATAGGGCTGCTTTCCGCTTTTAAATTGCTCCCGGGGCGTGACATCATATTTTGATTTACTCACTAGGAATATTAGAGTGATTCCCGATGTTGAATGCCGATTAGTACTTTGTGGGTAACATGCATGTTTGTATAAGTTTGACATATGCCATGTTAGTACTTAGTGTTCTTATGAGATCTATTATTATCCTGGAATAACATGCTCTAATAAATGTAAGAACACTGATATCTGTCTTTCTTTCATCGTCATGAGGACACTTGCATGCTTGTATGGATATCTAGATAGGTCACCTTTTTTTGCTACACTATCATGCTGGGATTTTACTTAGGAGAAACCATGATTGCTTTTTCTCCTTTCATTTTTAGACTCGGGATGCTTGTTGCTCGGGTTCGAGCAGGATTGTAGGATAGTGTAGCCGAGTTTATCGAGTCTGGATTGGTCGTACTAGATTGTGGATTTGTGGGGTATTGCGGTGACCGCGGACATTGGGCGGTTGACCGGATGTTTACTTGTGCATCAGATTGGGGATCAGATTTCTCTAGTGGATGGAGTTTCCCACTTATTGAGTGCTATTGTATCAGATTGGGGATCGGGTTTTCTTTAGTGGATGGATTTTTCCACTTTGATCATAGTCGTGATCCAGTCCTGCTATATCGTGATACTTGTGAGAGAGATACTTTACTCGTGTGGGTCGCTCCCCTCGAGTGCCACTCCGGAGTAGGCTTTAGGACCGAGCCGGGTGCCGGTCAGTTGGTTATTTGGAGATCGAGCCGTGTGCCGATCAGCTACTGGGTTTTGAGTTTGACAGCAAAGCAGACAATACCAGTTTTTACTGGTCCATTGATTGGGTTTATTCAGGCAGACACATTTACTGATGCATACATTTAGCTATTCTTCCTGGCACTGCATTTAGAGGCATAGCAGGGGTAGTTTCTTTTATCAACAGTTTTGTTCATAGCTTATCCCCCTTTCCTTCCCTTTTGCCTCTGGTAGACCTAGTGGGCACGACAGAGTTTGAGGCTTTACCCACTAGGGGAGGCTACTGATTTTATAGTAGTTCTCACCCCTATTGTTGTCGTCGTTTCTCCCCCATTTGTTTTGCAGAGTCGTCTGCGGGAGCTGCTGGACCATCAGCGGCGGATCGAGGTAAGAGGATAGCTGACTAGATAGATCGTCTACCCGACAGTATGCTAGCTGGACTTTTGATGTACCCCTATCCTCTCAGACAGTTGTACTTGTACTTTTATTTTTGGGTCTGGCTTTAGCCAGCTTGATGTATATTTTTGGTGAGCTGGGAGAGACACTTGTATTATTTTTACAGTTGTACTTTATTTTACTTCCAGTTTCAATATGAGATGTAGTAGTTTTAGTTCAGCTATGTTTTTATGTTCTTTTATTATATCTTTGTATCTGAGCAGGTTGCCGGCGCTTAGTGTACGCGGTAAATTCCGTGTGCACGGCGGATTTGTAGACGGGCCCGGGTTCTGGTTTACACCCGGGGCGTGACAGACAGCTCCGTACCAGGCGGGGTATAGGCCGATGGATCTGAACATCGGCCACTAGCAAGAAGCCCTTTGTGGTGTACATGCTCCACCACCTCCCCCGCCGGTCTTTCAGCTTCAGGCTGAAGGCATGAGGAATAACGGACAAGCCTCGAATCCGGGACTTGCTTAGAATCAGGTTGGCCAGTTTGGGCCACCACCAGCGAATCTAATGCTGCCGGTGCAATCAATTCTGATGGCGCCGACAACAATGGCGGCACAGCAAGCCGCTCCCCTCCAGACGGCACGACCGCTAAGGGCAGTACAGCCGCAAGCGGCTTCTATCCCAGTAGAGTATAGGCCAATAGGACCGGACATCGGCCACCAGTAGGAAGCTGCTCGGGGTTTACCTACTTCACCCCCTCCGTCGGTTCAACAATCCCAAACTAGGGACATGAGAGCTAGGCGGCAGGCCCTGAATTTGAGACCTACAAAAAATTAGGCGGGTCAAGTTACACCACCTCCTTTAGACGTAAATTCGGTACAGATGGCGGTCCTGACGCCCCCGACAGGAAGTACTGAGCTATATGCTCAGAAAGAAGAGATAATAAAAAATACATTCGGCACAAAGGCCAGGTCGACGATACGGCCAGTCTTCAGGTCCCCGTATCCCTCGTATGGGGATATGGATATGGAGCACCCATACCTGGCCAATTGAATAATGCCGATGTTTGATAAATTCTCGAGGGAAGTAACCAAAGATACGGTTGGATATGTTGACCAAGGATAATTCGGTCATCGGAGTTGAAGACATAAATTTGGCCGATGCTAAGACGGCCGAAGGAGGAGAGTGTTGGCTCACGAGGCCAAGGATGAAATAAAGGGAAGAAGCCAATGCAGGAGCTCGAGCTCCCTGAGAAGAAAATGTCGGTGAAAAGCATGCTTAGGCTCTACATCCGCTGCAAGGCCGAAATCACCAGTAGAGACTGGGAAGCCATCTTCCTAAGCATGGTGAGAAACTGGTTCATCTTCCCCGACTGCCTCGAAGGCGCCATTGACGGCAGGCCAGACCAATGTTCGGCTGAGAGGTCAAACAAACAATCCTCAGAAAAGGAGGACAGGAAAGAAGAACAAGACCTCCACTTCCAGAAGGTCTTGCGCAAGTTCTACGGTCGAGAAAGGCCGAGGCCAGTACTAACCGGCCATGAGGGGCCACGGGCCCCACCAAGGCAGCGGAGCCCCCACCACGGCTACGAAGAAAGCCGGGTCCACGGGGCACCCCAAAGACCCTTCGGCCAACGGGCCAAAGGAGAAGAAGTGTACGGGCCACAGCAGCGCCCGTGTCGGGTCAGGCCTCACGAGAGGCTCTATCCGATGAAGGCACCAAAGGGCCCAGCCGGCCACCATTGGTGGGGGCCGAAGCCAAGACCTCTCGACCACGAAGGCATGACATAGGGGGCGCTGACGACTTCCTTGGTTCCTGATACTGAATTCCCTTGGCTCATCGAAAGGAAAGTAGACGTCCTAGGCATCCAACTAGTGGAGGAGCTCACGATACGAATCCATGGCATGGCCAAATACAGGGAGCACCTGAGGATGGTAGACTCGCCGGCCGATGTGCCGGTCGAACAGTGGTTTACTTCCAAGGGACCGGCCAGGTGACATGGGCCGGTCATGACCAAGACATAGAACCGTCGGCATCAACGGTTGCAAGCCGATGCGCAGAATAAAACTTTTGCAGCCCAACGGCCACGACTGAACCCAATGTGGGAACGACCCACACATCGGCTGCCAGCAAGGCCGATGCAGAACGACAACGAGGTAGGGGCTTCAGCCGCCCTAGTGCGAGAAAGAATATCATCGCTGCCTACCCAGGCCGCGGTGGCCAAGCCGAAGGATGAGGATGTCCGGCAAGAACTGGATGCCCGTCTGAGAGCCCTAGAGGTCGCGATCAGGCGCAAGCCCGAAGCGCTGAACAAGCGCGAAGGTGGGGCGCTTGCAAGGCGTGACCACGACATGACGGTCAAGCACGATAGGCGACCGCCGAAGGAATGAGAGATCGACATCCCAGACGCTTCTTCGGCCGAAGAGGCCAAGGAGAAGAAGCCACGTACTGACACAATGTCGATCGACGAGGACTCGGTGGGGATCAACATGGTCTACGCCCTACCGACATCATTCAAGGCATCAACGCCCTAAGAGGACGCACATTTCCTCGGCATGCCCGAGGAAATGAAGAAATGGTTCGCCTTTCCGGACTTCGGCCAAGGCGCAGCTCACCACGACCACAAGCCGGACAAGTGTTCGGCTGGAGGGTCTAACGAAGAGTCCTCTGAGGAGGAAGACAGAGACGAGGAGTGGGACCAACCCATCCGGAGGTCCTGCGAGTTTTCTACGGCAAAGCAGGGTCGAGGCCACAAACAGCTGGCCATGAGGGGCCAAGGGCCTCGCTACAGTAGCAGAGCCCCCCCCACCACGGCTATAAGGAGAGCCGGGGGGCACCCCGAATATTGCTGTAAGACATTAAATTCCAGATTTGAATGAAATTTCTTTTTTTCTTGAAGAGTCTTCGGCCACCAGGCCGGGGGCAAGGAAGCGAAGGGACAACTTCAGCGCCCATATCGGACAAGGATACAAGAGAAGCTCGGCCCAGTTGGGCCGCCGAGGGGCCAAACCGGCCACCCACAATGAGGGCCAAGGCCACGACCTCCCTATTGCGGAGGCACCGAGCCGGGGGCATGGGCAATCCCTCGATCCCAGATGCCGAGGTTTCCCTGCCTCATTGAAAAGGAAGTTGATGCCCTGGGCATCCGACTGGTAAAGGAACTTAGGATCCAACCATGGTCAAGGCCATGGCAAAGAAGGGAGAGATCCTCAGAAGAACACCGGGGGACGGTGGACCCACCGGCAGACATGCCGGTCGAACAGCGGTTCACCTCAATGGGGTCGGCCTATTGGCATGGGCCGGTCATGACGAAGACCCAGAAGCGTTGGCAGCAACGGATGCAAGCTGACGCGAGGAACAAGATCGCTGCAGCCTAGAGGCCGCGACCAAACCTGACATAGGAACGACACACGCATCGGCTACTGGCGGCGCCGATGCCACACGAGCACGAGGCGGAGGGATCTGCTGCCCCGTCTCGAGCAAGGCCATCATCGCCCAAGCCCGCGATGGCCAAATTAGAAGATGAGGACGTCCGACAGGAATTGGACGCCCAATTGAAGGTTTTGGAAGCCGCGATGAGGCGCGACCTCGAGGCGTCGGACGAGTGCATAATAGAGGCCGAGGTGCCCGCCAAGCGGGATCTCGGCAAGGTGGCCAGACGCTAGAGATGACCACTAAGGGATTATGAAGAAGGGGTCCCAACCTTGTCTTCGGTCGAAATGGAGGTCGAAGAGAAGAAGGCGCGAATCGACATCATGTCGATCGATAAAGACTCAGCGGGAATCAATATGGTCTACACCCTGCCGACGTCCTCCAAGGCATCAGCATCCTAAGCAGACGTTGACGGGCAAACTTCCGACAACAAAGGTTCGCTCGCAGCAGAGCTCCAATTAACGAAGCACAGAGTGGGGGCCGAGGTGGTGATATTCGAGAAACCATCGGCCTTCCAGACTAGGTTTGTTAGGCCGTTGTATACATGTTCCTTAATTGAAGGAAGGCTGGTGGGCCACGTAATGGTCGCCGGTGGGGCGATAGTCAACGTCATGCCCACCTCGTTTGTGAAGAAGATCGGCAAGAGCGAGGAGGAGCTCAAGCGGACTATACCACTATGACTGACTTCACCAGAGGCGGTCAAGTAGCAAAGGGGGTCCTGACGATCGAAATAACGACCGGTTCTAAGACCCTGCGAACCGTTTTCTTTGTGGTGGACAGTCGAGCCACTACAATTTACTGCTCGGGCGCGACTGGGTTCACGCCAATGAGTGCATACCCTCCACTCTCCATAGGAAGTTCTTCCAATGGGTAGGCGATAAAGTAGAGGAGATCGCTGCCAATGGAAGGCCACAGCTCGCGGATGTGAGCATGGGATCAATCGACCACGTTAGTTGGGTCGATGAAGACCTGGACCAGATCTCATTAGTCCGGGTGACCGAGGAGGGAGTGCAAGTTAAATTCCTCGGAGACGCAAGCCATTTGGCAGTAAGCGATGAGTTGCCACGACGGGTCAAGTAGCACATCCACGGCTAGTAGCCGAGGCCCCAACGGAGCCTCGAGAGCAGAAGCCGACCCAAGTGGCCGACGAAGAACACTCTTTGGCTACTTCACCAATAGCCAAAGATACGATCGAGAAAGAGTCGAAGAGGAAATGAAGAGGCCGTATGACAACAGGATACAAAAAGAATGATCGAAGATCCCGCGACGTACGCCGGTCATTAATAAAATTTCGACAATGACTCGAACGGTACATCAGGCGATTGCCGAGGCGGCATTATTGAGGTAAAAAATTTTGCCACCTGAGGAAGTGACACGTGGCGTGTACCATCGGCTAAGGGTATCAGCCGATAGAAGAGTTAGTCAACGAAGAGGGATTCGCGTCTTAACAAAGATCGACCTAAGCCGAAGGCAAATATCAAACCGCCTCAGTCGAATGACGGAAGAGGCAAGGCCAGGGTCAACTCTCGACTACTCGAGCTGCAAAAGGAAAGACCTTAATAGGAAAGAGTACGAGATTTGGTGTCACGCCCCGGGGTCGAAACTGCGACCCGTGCTCGCCAACAGATCCGCCGCCTATACAAAAACCTCGCATAGGCGAAGCATCCAACCTGCAAGAGAAGGGACTACAGCTAAACAGATATCAGAGCTATAAAATAAACTGCTGTAAAACTAAAATCCAACCATCTATACAACTGAAAATAATGATACAATATCTATCTCCCATATGATCATATACAAAATCTATTAAGGAATTTGTATTGGCGTATTTCGTGAAGTATTTTGAGTCTTGAAGATTGAAGATGAAGAATTGGGGATCATATACATCAATCTCAAGAAAAATAGATTCAAAAGGATCAGGTATGTTTAACTAAATAATTTTGGTGATCCGAATACATTTGAATAGTTTAGAAACCTTGGAATTTGTTTTGATGCATAAAAATAAAAAAACTGGACTTTTTGGAAGTTCAGGATCCGGACCAGCCACGTCCAGTCCGGACCCCGTACATGTTTTGGTTCATGCAATTTTCCAGTCCGGACCTCCCCTGTTTCAGTCCGGACCCCAAACTGTGTTTTCAGGAAATTTTCTGCAAATTGACGACAGTCCGGATCAGATTTATTCCAGTCCGGACCGCCGAGCGGGAAAATTCTAAATAAGGTAGTTTTTTATGCTTATCTCTTTTCAAAGGTTTCTAACCTATAAATAGACCCTACTTTCATCTTTTAGGGTGAATCGAAAATAACCGAAAAATAATATAAAAATCCACATATATAGAGAAGAAAGAAAAACACGATTAAATTCATGTTTCTTCATCTATATTGTTCAATTTGATTCTAGGGTTTCCAAACTCATATTTGTTGTAGAATCAAATTGAAGAATACTTAGATGGTAATTTCTTATCTATCTTTGATCTAAGTATTCGGCGGATTATCATCACCAAGAAAACAACAATTTTCCAAAATCGACGTGTGGATTCGCGTGGCCTTGTGGATTCAAGGTGTTACCGCTCTCGTGGATTCGGAGCGAGGCGCGTTCGTGTGATCGAGACGTACTATGTTGGTGAAGACCGTGGATTCGGTTGGACGTCGTGGATTCGACGTTGGACTTCGTGGATTCGAAGTTGCACGCAAATCGTGGATTCGAGGAGCGTGTGGAGCGAGCGGAGAAGATCAACTAGGAGCGTATGGAAAAGGTTGAGTCGTAGTGTCACGCCCCGGGGTCGAAACTGCGACCCGGGCTCGCCAACAGATCCGCCACCTATGCCAAACTCCGCATAGGCGAAGCATCCTACCTGCAAGAAAAGTACTACAGCTAACAGATATCAGAGCTAAAAGTAAAAATCTGCTGTAAAACTAAAATCAACCACTGTACAACTGGAAATAATACAACAATGTCCATCTCCCAAAAATGATAATCATACAATATCCTCGTATACAAAACTCAGAACTCAACAGGGAGGTATCTCCAATAAATACATCAGTGTACAGGCTCTCAATACATATCATATCCTCACTACATCAGTCTCTCAAAAGAGGAAAATAAAATAACTAATCTACTGAAGATCTCCTCTGAAGGGGTACCGCTACTCTCCAACGACGGGTAGGGATCTAGCTCGCGACTCCCTCGCCTCGATCAACAACCGCAGAATCAGCAACAACCGCTAAGACTCTGCAAAACAAAGGAGAGAAAAGAAAGGGAGGGGGAAAACCCCCAACGGGTGTGAGAACTACACCAAAAAGGGAGTTCTCAGTGGGTACCGCCACCAGGCCCGACGATCTGCCCACTAAGTCCACTAGAGGCATAAGATAACCAAAACAGTAAAGACTGAAATAAGAAAGCTGGAGACTCTCAACAGCTACCATGCCTCTATCTAAATGCTCGAAGGGGGAAACTCTGATAAAGATGTACAACACTCGCACACGAGGTGCTCAATCGACCCAATCGAGCTGACTGCCACATCGGGTCCAGTCAAACCTGCGCCCACCTACAACCACCTCCCGCAGACGGGCAGGAATTACGTAGGGCGTCCAAACGGACTAACTCGCTATCGAGTAGTGGCTCATGCAGGCTATAGTCGGAATCCACGCTCTCTCTCAGAACGGATAGCCTCAAGATCCCCAAACCTCTCGCACAACGGTCAAAGTACTCACAACGCCACGGGACCACCGTCAAACCAAACGGCTCCCAACAACACTAGCACTGGTCTAAACACAGCTACTAGACTCCACTCGGTCCCCCCTGACACGAGTGCAACAATAAAGTAATTGCCTGTAATAAACCCAATCAGTGAACCAGTAAGAACTGGTACTGCCTGCTGTGCCTGACAAATCGGGTATGCTGGCCAATGCATCACACCGATAAGGGATAGGAGTCTCAAGGACTCAAAGTATGTATATCGCACACTCCGGAGTGGCACTCGAGGGGAGCGACCCACACGAGTAAAGTATCTCAGTAACCAGTAACATAAGTATAAATCAGCAGGACTGGATCATGACTCTAATCAAAGTGGGAAAGCCCAACCACTAAAGAAAGCCTCGGTCCTCAATCAGATGCAAAAGTACTCAAATAGTGGGAGACTCTGCCCACTAGAGAAATCTGATACCCAATCTGATGCATAAATAAATATCCGGTCAACTGCCCAATATCCGCGGTTGCCGCAATACCCTGCCGTCTATAATCAAGTCCTATAACCGACCTCTGGTCAACCGCCCAAAGTCCGCGGTCACCGCAAAAACCCTGCCAGCCTCAATCCAGCACAACCCATCCCTGACACCAATGTCCCGGCTACACTACCCCAGACCCCTGCTCGCACCCGAGCAACACAGACCACCTGACTAACAAAGAAGGAGAAAAGGATAACATGGTTTCTCCTAAGTCAAGTTCCAATAAGTAGTGTAGCAGTAAAAGGTGGCCTAACTATATGTCCATACAAGCATGCATTTGTCCTCAAGAAAGATACAAGAAAGTAAACCACATGCCAAAATCACCAATGCCTACACCTGTCCATAATCCTCGATCCATAATAACTCCTCAGAGTAAAATCCGCACATAGCTACAAAATCCTGCCTCATCGCATAAACCAGCCACATAAAGGGCTATGTGCTAACATGGCATGCTACATAATCACATAGGGTAGCATTATCCTAGGTAAGCTTACACTAATCACCAACATAGTTATCCAAATCATGCAAGTCCTCAGTATACCTCATAAATACTATTCTTGCAATTATTTACACAATTATTATTACCAAGCTTACCTACCTCTCAATCACAAAACATGTACCCTAGACATGCATGCATCCTAACATAAAGAATTAGAGAACCGTCCACCGGTTCTGGAAACAAAGCACCCACCTGAAACGCTTTCCGCAGGCAAAGCTGAAGTCGGTGAAGAGCGTGGCCACCTGCTAACAAAATCCACTGAACCCGCATCCTCGATACATGTCGCGCAAGTCTCGGCTCCAAACAACATCACCCCAACAATCATGTTCCAACATGCTATGCTCACAAAATTAATCTCACATGCTAGGCTCACAATTATCTCATTCGATCATGCATGGTGATCAATCACATAGTCCAAGTGGGGAATTCTCTAATAAACTTAGTGAGCAAGTCAGAAGTTGAGGTATGCAACAACCACCCACCTCGATCGCTAAATCCAAGTCCGAATAGTGCTCTCGCCCAAAAAGATAAACCGCCGTGATCACTGTACAAAAATATCCCCAACATACACACAGATAAACACACAAGTAGCCAAATACATGCTGTCCCAGAATTCAGTCCCAAAGATGCTCTATTTTTACCTGCGAGATGGAGACCAAAAATTCCCGAAAAATTTCCGCTGCGATCCTCGCGTCGAGACGATCGAAACGAGTACTCGCACGCCCAAATCCGATACCTATAGGCCGAGTTACAAAATCAACAAGATAACCATCCCGAAATTCCCAAGAACAAAATCTGTACAACTCCGCCCAGAAAAAGTGGGATTTTCACCTTTGGGCCTACCTCCAAAAATTCCAGAAAAATTCGAGGACGTTCCTTGCGATGTGTAGATGCAAAACGACTATAGGCACATCTCCATCCGATGCCTGAGCGCAAAGTTATCGCCGAAACACTGTGGTGCTGTCCAAAACTCCGCCCACGAAAAAGGGTCAAAAGAAAGCTCGGGAAGTTCCAAGATAAACTCGAAAAGAGGGGGAGCTCAAAACACGAAGATCGAAGCCCTACCTGTCGTGAAGCCAACGGCGCAAGAATCGACAAAAACGATGGTTGGAGTAAGCCGGGGGAGTCCTCGCACCGAAACGCGACGAAGGAGATCACACATGAACGAGCGTCGCACCGTGCCGTAAAAATGAAAACCTCAGGATGCGTGCCACAGAAAATTCTGGGTACCTACAGGTGGAACCAGCTCTGGGAGAGAAGAAATTCGTGTGAAGGTCGCTCTGTGTGAAGATGAGCAGGAAAAGAGCTACCAGCCAAAGTTCTCGGCCTATTTATTGGCTGGGAAAAACAATTCCAAAAATGACGCTTGTGTCCAAGTTTCGGGCGCCCGAATCGATTCGGGCGCTACAGTGCTCCGTTCTGCTGCACCCGCGGAGCGCCCGGAAGAACCTTGTTCCGCCACGTCACCCAGATAACAGCCTACAGCCAAGTCCTCCACTAGCCACGTGCCGCGTGGCCCACTCTGCTGCCGACACGTGGCGCGCCCAATGCGCGGGAACCCACGGTCAGCGCGCCCATGTGCGCGCCTGTGCCGCCGCCTGCCATCCCTGCACGCACGCGCCCCGAGGCCACTGCTGCCCGCTCCGTGGACCCAGTCCACCACACCAACCAGTCCTATCCCGCCACGTGTCCTGCACTCCGGTGCACGCCTGCCCGCGCGTCTGCCCGCCTGCCCGCGCGCCTGCCCGCGGTCGCTCCGCCGCCTGCCCGAGCCCGCTCCGCCGCTGCCCGCCGCCGCCGCCGCCGGCCGCCGGCGCCGGAACAGTACCCCCTTGCCTTGAAATCCATGCGCGGCATCCGGGCTCCGAAGAATACAAGTGAGTAGTCCATTTTCATCATTTTCGCGCGCCGAATCCAAATCCGCTGTCCGTTTTGCCAAATTCCAACTCTAAAAATTGCCGAAGGCATCCGGAAAGGTGTTCTTTGTCCAAACTTCGCGCTGAGTCCAATTTTGATATCCGTTTCGCGCGAAACCACTTCTAAACATCCGATGGGGTCCACCGATCACTCACGTGATCCATTTTAAGCCCGAAGTCCATCACTTGTGTCCAAATTGTGCACAAACACCACCGACACACCACGTGAGCCTCCAGAAGCTGCTGGTCATACTGTAGAAGCCCTGCAGAGATCCAGATCACTACACGTAGTGTTACGGTAAATCACCTTGTACGTGTTTAATCTTAGTGGATTTCGCCGTATTATCGGTCCCGTGATTTTTTACTCCTGTGATGGAGTTTTCCACGTAAATCTTGCGTACTTTATTTATTTTCCGCATTGGGTTATTTTTTACGCAACGATTTGGTGTGTTTATTGTTTACACCTATTCACCCCCCCTCTAGGTGGTTTTTCCCCTATTCAGATCCATTATTAACATAACCCACAAGTGGCATCAGAGAAGGAATAGGGTTGTAAACAATGATTGAAGGTGGAAACATCAATAGACCACCGTTCTTCGATGGAACAAATTATGCCTACTGGAAAGTACGCATGAGAGCGTTTTTAATTTCCATCGATGAACGGGTTTGGCAATCAATTGAGTTTGGATGGACAAATCCTACTGAGATTATTGCTGATGTTCGCACCATTAAACCTAGGTCGAAGTGGACTAAGGAAGAAATTGATGCTTCTTCTTACAACGGCAAGGGAATTAACGCTTTATTTAATGCCTTGTCACAAACCGAGTTCTCTCACGTCTCGGTATGTGAGACCGCGAAAGAAATCTGGGATACTCTACAAGTTACACATGAGGGTACAAGTTTAGTGAAGATTCAAAAACTGCAAATGCTTACGAGCAAGTTTGACTCTATTCATATGGCAGAAAATGAATCGTTCACAGATTATTATACACGATTGCAAGATATCGTTAATACATGTGCTAACTTGGGAGAGAAAATTCCAGAATCTAAGGTTGTAAGAAAGATTTTGAGAACTCTTCCTGAAAGATTTCGCCCTAAGGTCGCAGCCATTGAAACAGTAAAACACCCGGATGAAATCAAGGTAGAAGAATTAGTTGGTGCACTTCAAACATATGAAATGACTTTTCCTACTAACTATTCTTCTGGAAAGCCTTCCTATTCTTCTAAGTCTTTAGGTTTTGCTTTGAAATCAACAAAAGAAGAAGACGCAGATTCATCCTCCACAGACGCTGATGAGAATCTATCAATGGAGGATTTCGAGAAACAACTTGCACTCTTGACAAGGAAATTTCGCCGAAGCTTTCGAAGGGGAAATTCAAGTAAATCCTCATCCTTCGTTAAGTCCAAGAAAGGCAAGGGATCTTCAAGCTTTAAGTCAAGAAAGCAAGAGGGTTCTTCAAAGGACAAGAAGAACTCTGAGGGACAAATCCAGTGCTTCAAATGCCGAGGTTATGGCCATATCTCAACGGAGTGTCCCAACAAGAATCCATCAAAGAAGAAGGCTATGCAAGCCGTCACATGGGATGACACTTCCTCTTCCAATGAGTCATCTTCCAATGATGAGGACAACAACGCCACAGCATTCCACGCGTCCACAACTTCACCTTTCATGTGTTTATCAGCGACCTCCTCTGGTTCATTATCCATCTCCTCCTTGAATGAAAAAACTGCAACGGATGATGAACCGAGCGATTCCGAAGGTGAAGACTTTGCTTTTGCCTGCCATAAATTATTGAAGGATTCAAAGCAAATGACAAAGCATAACGAGAGTTTGAGAAGAAGGTTGTGGGATCTTGAAGAATAAGCTAAAAATGCAACTTCTCTCTCAAACGCTCTTGAAGAGGAAAGGGATAACTTGGTCACAATAAATATTTCCCTTCGAGAGAAGAACGAGCAATTCGAGAAGGAAAATATCAAATTGGTGGATAATGTAAATCACTCCTCAAAGCTCTACTCCGAGGCTCAACAAGAAAAATTGGAGATGACAAAGACCATATTCCAACTTAAGGAGGATTTGAAGCGATTCTCTTCTGGAAGGAGCAAGTTGGACAAGCTGCTTGGTCTCGGTCAATCGAATCGGTTGGGTCTTGATTACACTCGAACCGGTGAGGATCCAAGTTCGAGCGGTACAAAGTTTGTGTCACGCCCCAGGTGTAAACCAGAATCCGGCTCGTCCACAGATCCGCCATGCACACGGAATTTTCCGTGTACACGAAGCGCTGGTAACCTGCTCAGATATAGGAGATATAATAAAAGAGCATAAAAATAGAGCTGAACTAAAACTAAAACTAATACATCTCAGAATGCGGCTAGAAAATAAAAGTACAATAAAACTCTCAATAAGTACAAGTGTCTCTCCCAGCTCACCAAATAATACAAACAGCTGGCTGAAGACAGACCCAAAATAATAGTACAACTGTCTGAGAGTATAGGGGATACAACCAAAACACTGCTAAGCTCGCAGACGGGGTAGACGAACTATCTAATCCGCGGTCCTCTTACCTCGATCTGCTGAAGATGGCCCAGCAACTCCCGCAGAGGACTCTGCAAAACAAAGGGAAAAGAAGGAAAAAGGACAATGGGGGTGAGAACTACTATAAAATCAGTAGCCTCCCCCTAGTGGGTTAAGCCTCAAAAACTCATATGCCCACTGGGTCTACCAGAGGCAAAAGAAAAGCTAAGTGGTATGCTGTAAGCTGAACTGCTCGTAAATAAAGATAAAGCTACCACTACTATGCCTCTAAATGCAGTGCTAGAAGGAGTGTAGTAAAAATGTAGCTGTAGAAGTAACCGTCTGTCTAAACCCAACCAAAGATCAGTAACCCCTAACACTGCCCGTGAAACGGTCTCAAATATCTGCTAACAGATCGGCACTCACTGACCAGCACTCACTGACCGGTACTCACTGTGTCACGCCTCGGGTGTAAACCAGAACCCGGGCCCGTCTACAGATCCGCCGTGCACACGGAGTTTTCCGCGTACACGAAGCGTCAGTAACCTGCTCAGATATAAGAGATAATAATAAAGAGCATAAAACAGAGCTAAACTAAAAACTAACACATCTCAAACTGAAGCTGGAAATAAAATACAGTACATCTGTAAAAATAATACATCTGTCTCTCCCAGCTCACCAAAAAGATACAAACAGCTGGCTAAAGCCAGACCCAAAAGTAAAATACAACCGTCTAAGGAAAATGGGTACACCAACCATCCAGCTAACACGCTCATCCTGCCCCGAGATCTATCTACTCAGCCGTTCTCTCTCTCCGACCCGCCGCTGAAAGCCCAGCAGCACCCGCAGAAGACACTGCAAAACAAAGGAGAAGAAAAAGAGGAAAGAAGAATGGGGGTGAGAACTACTAGTAAACCAGTAGCCTCCACTAGTGGGTAAATCCTCAAACTCCGACGCACCCACTAGGTATACCAGACGCAAAAGGGAAAAAAGAGTGGTAAGAAAAAGAGACTGCTGAAGAAAAGAAACTACCACTACTATGCCTCTAAATGCAACAGTAACCAAACTGTCCCGGTAACCCAGTCTAACCGCCAATAAAAACTGGTGACCCAATCATCACCGGGCATATAAAGCCGCGCCGGTGTGATAGCAAAACTCCTGCTGCCGCCCTCATCATCGGGCAAATAAAGCCGCGCCGATGTGATAGCAAAACTCCTGCTACCGCCCTCATCATCGGGCAAATAAAGCCGCGCCGATGTGATAGCAAAAACTCAATGCCTGTCTGACCCCCACGCTCCGGAGGGGAACTCGAGGGGAGCGACCCACATGAGGAAAATAACCATGTCACAAGTATCATAAAAGCAGGACTGGATCACTACAATGCCTAAGTGGAACAAATCCCTCCACTAAAGAAAACCCCGATCCCCAATCTGATGCATAAATACACATACGGTCAACCGCCCACTATCCGCGGTTGCCGCAATACCCCTCAATCCACGACCATGTCCCGCAGCCGACATCCGGTCAACCGCCCAATATCCGCGGTCGCCGCAATAACCCCCAAATCCACAATCGGGTAAAATAATCAATATCCGGTCAACCGCCTACTATCCGCGGTAGCCGCAATACCCCACAACCCATAATCAAATACCACCTGTCCCCGACCCCAAGGTCCCGGCTACACTATCCCGTACCCCTGCTCAAACCCGAGCAACAATTACCACCTGACTAAAGAATAAGGAGAAAAGAAGCAAGCATGGTTTCTCCTAAGTCAAGTTCCAACATGATAGTGTAGCGATAAGAAAAAGGCCTAACTAGATGTCCATACAAGCATCCAAAAGTCCCGAGAAGATAGAAAGAGTACAGATATCATTCTCTGACTTATGTTTAGCATGATAATAGTTCCTGACATTCAATATAGCATGATATCCCAAGTCCCATACCGTTCCCACATGAATAGCAAATATTAAACATATAAACCGCTATTCGTCCACAAATATCTATCCACCTATGCATGTCCAAAAATATCCCCAAGTAGTACCCACCATCCAGGTAAATTACATGGCCTCAATATCATAATCAAATCCTCATGCAAGGTTATGTGCTAACATAGCAATCCACATGTCCAAACCCACATGCATAATCCCAACCACGAGTGTTGATCAATCAATAAGTCCAATAAAAGGATCTCTCTAATATTCCTAGTGAGAATGTCAGAAATAGAGGGATATAGCAACCACCCACCTGGAAACGCAAATCCAAGTCCACAAAAACCCCCAAACTGTAAAAGAACTCCCCGCTGTCCAACAACTGTCCCCGCAACCTTAGAATCTGCGAAACATTGCAAGATATCCGAACACAGCATTAATGGGCCTTCCCCGGGAACAGCATTTGCTGTTTTACAAAACAGCACAGTAAAAGGGGATTTTTCACCTGTGAGCAGCCCTCAGAAAAATCCAGAAAAATTATGGCTGCGATCCTTCCGACGAGTAGATCCAAAACGAGTACTTACATGCCCTGATCCGATCCTCGTAGGCCAAGATAAAAATCGAACAAGCCTATGCTGTCCAAAAAAACCACCACAAAAAATAGGGTCAAAAGGTACCTCGGGAACCGTGCCAAAAACCCAAAACGGAGCAAAACAATAAACACTAAAATCGAAGCCTTACCTCTTAGGAACACACTGTCGCATAAATCGCCCAAAAATTCCTTTTGGTTTGCGCATGGGAATTTTTTGACTAAACTGCGACGGAAACGGGCCAAAAACAGGGAATGTCGAGGCGCACTGTAAAACCAAGATCGCTATTGCCGAGCCTCCAAAAATCCTGGGGATCCACCGCGAGATCAAAAACATCAAGAAGAACAAGTTTTCTAAAGGGCTCTCCCTCTCAATCCCTCTCTAAGTCTCGAAAAAAAGCAGAAAAAGAGAGAAAGGAGGGGTATAAATAGGCCCAGCCTAGCCCACAAGTCTCCCTGATTCGGGCGCCGGATTCGGGCGCCCGAATCCGGCCCATGGCCCGCTACTGTGCGCGCCCGAAACCGCCTCGGCGCGCCATGTCACCCTGCTCCGCGCCCCGCGCGCCCGGCGCACGCGCGCCCACCAATCGCGGCACGCCGCGTGGCGACGCGGTCCACGCCGAGTGGAGGCGGTGACACGTGGCCCGAGGCGGTCCACCATGCGCCGCGCCCAACGCGAATCACGCGCTGTCTCGCGTGCATTGACCGACCAATCCCTGCGCGCCACGTGTCACCGCCTCCACTCGCTGCGCCCGGTGCACACACCCGATGCACCCGCCGAACCCGAAGCCGCCACGTGTCCCCAGCGCACCCAATGGGGAACCGCCACGTGGCACACCAACTCAGAACACCTCACCAGCCCGCGCGCCCTGCCCGCGCGCCAGCCCGGCCCGCGCACCTGCCCGCGCTCGCTCCCGTGGGCCGAGCCCACTGCGCCGCCTCTCCAGCTCCGCCACGTGGCTTACGGCACCACTAGAAAGCCGCCACGTGGCACTCTCCTCGGTCCACCTGTTTACCGTGCACCCGAAAACACTGAAAATTTTCGGGTGACCGTTTTTGGGCGTCCGGACTCAGAAAAATACGTTCAAGTAATCGGTTTCCATCGTTTTTCCGCGTTGAATCAAAATTCGTTGTCCATTTTGCGCAAAACCACTTCTAAATTTCGACGGGTGCCTTCGACTACACTCGGGATCAATTCAATACACTGAGTTCATTTCTTGAGTCGGAAACGTACCCAAACAACTCTAACACCCAAAAAAGGCCTCCAGAAGCTGTTAATCCAACAGTAGTCCTCTTGTGAAAATTCGGGTCCTCACATCCTCCTTCACTAAAAGAAAGTTTCATCCTCGAAACTAAAGTCATTCCTCAAACCGAAACCTCAACCAAGTATGGGGGGGGTAGATATCCAATCATCCACGACTCAAGCTCCCAAGGCTGTCTAATACCTCCTCCAGAGACGCGAAGCAATCCTCGGGTCTCTATCTGATACAAAATAGAGGCGGGCACTCCAGGAAACCGCACCACCTCATCCAAGTACAGTTGGGCTAACCGCTCGAGCTACCAAGTAGTCTGCATCGGCAAAAGCATCCGCTCCTCCCAGGGCCCCCGGTAATCCAACCACATGTCCATCAACACAAAAGCTCGATCCGAGTACCTCCGTACCCATGAGGTATCCAATAAAAGTCCCCCAACTGATCGCGCAGACTCTGATCTCTAATCCTTAAACCATCGGGATGTAAAACCAATTCCCCAACTCTCCTGCATCAACACGCAGCCATATACGGTCGAGAAAACCAGATTGCAAATCAATCTTCGAGAAGACCGAGGACCATTGCAGCTGGTAAATCAAATCCTCCATGCTCGACAAAAGGGTACTTGTTCTGGATGGTCACTTCATCCAATTCCCGGTAATCCACACAAAGAGCCGAAGTGAACCATCCTTGTGAGGACCTGGATCCCCACGATGTGATTACTGGTTGACCAGCAGCTTCTGGAGGCCTATATGGCGCGTCGGTGGTGTTTGTGCACCAATTGGACACTAGTGATGGACTCAGAGTGTTTAATGGATCACGAGAGTTGCCAGATGACCCCGTCGAATGCTTAGAAGTGTTCTCGCGCGGAACAGATGTCAAGATTGGACTCAGCGCAAAATTTAGGGTAAAAACACTTGTCTGGATGCATTCGGCGAATTTTGGAATTAGAATTTGGCAAATCAGACAGCGGATTTGGATTCAGCGCGCGAAAACGGTAAAAATGGACTATTCACTTGCATTATTCGGAGCCCGGATGACGCGCATGATTTTCGAGGCAAGGGATCACTGTTCCGGCGGCTGGGGCAGCACCGGCGGACGGCGGCGCGGGCTCGGGCAGGCACTGGCGCGGCGGCGGGCAAGCGAGGGCAGCGTGCGGCGCGCGGGCTCGCGGGCAAGAGCGCGCTCCACGGGGCCGGCATGCACCGGATGGCAGGACGCGTGGCGGTTGGTGGTTGGTCGGTGCAGTGCACCGGGACCACGGTGCAGGCGGGGGACCGCCTCGGGAAGCGCACCTGGCAGAGGCGCAGACCCGCGCGGGCCCTGGCGCGGCGTCAGCCGGGGCAGGCCACGTGTCAGCCTCCCATTCGCGGGTCAGCGCGCGATGTGACGCATCACTGTGGCCGGGCGTCAGAGCGGGCGCAAGTGCGGTCCACGTGGCGGCCGCCGATTGGCCGCCGCGGTCCCGTGGTCGCGGTGCACGGGTCCAGGGACACGTGTCGCTCCCCTGTTGGCCGAACGCGAGCGACGTGGTGCCTCGCTGGCGCGGCGTGGACGTGTGGACCGTGGGGCTGGTTATTGTAGCAGCCCGGAAACCAGATTCGGGCGCCTGGAAGTTGCGCCCGAATCTGGAATTTTGGCCTATAAGGGCCCGAATCACCCCATTTCTCCCTTTTTTCTCCTTTTGCTCGCACAGAGAGGCTAAGGGGAGGGAGTGGGCGATTCATGGGGGAGTTTTCATGGGTGCGCGAGCGCGTCGTTGACCCCGTGGAGCGCACAAGGTGTTCCAAGGAGTCGGTTTGACGCGTTGGATGGCGCGACGGGTTGAGGTAGGTCCCGTTTGTTGTTTTGCGGTATTTTTGGCACAGTCTTGAGTTTCCTTTTGGATTTTGGATTTGACCCCACGCCCTCATGCGTGTTAGGGACCGTGTTTTACTGTGCCATTTTACTGCGTGGACTGTTGCTGGCGTTTTGGACGCGCCTCGTTTTGCGTGCAACCTTAAGGGAAGCGTGCTCCGTTTTGCGTGCAGATTTGAGGTACGTGCTCTGTTTCTCGTGCAGGTCGTGTTGGCGCGCACCGTTTTGCGTGCGGGGTTTTATTGACATGCATCGTTTTGCGTGCAGGTTTGGTGGCCGCGCATCGTTTTGTGTGCGGACTCGTAAAGCATGCACCGTTTTGCGTGCAACTTGTTGTACGAACTCGGATTGAGGCGTGCCTTTACACTCTTTGGATCTACGAGTCGCAAGGATTGACGTCGTGTTTTCGGGGAATTTTCTGAGATTCGCCCGAAGGTATACTTCTTTCCCCTTTACTGTGCAGAGTTTTACAGTTGTGTTTGTTATGGACTTTCGCGCTCACCGCGTTGTGGAATTGGTAACTCGGCCACTGGGACTCGGATTTTGACGTGCAGGTACTCGTTTCGAAGGGCTCGACGCGACGATCACGTCCGTATTTTTGGTGGATTTTTCAGAGGCAGTTATGCAGGTGAAAATTGCACATCTTTGGGACTGGTTTCAGCAGATGGTGTATACTTGGATATTTTAGCATAAAGTGTAACTTTGGACCTTTTGTTGTACCCAGGAGGGTTCGCGAGTGTTTTTGGAACACTGCTAGGAGCCGAGGTTTGCGCAACATGTACCGTGGATACGGGTTCAGCGGATTGTGCGTGCAAGTGGCCACGTTCTTCACCGACCCCAGGTTTGCCTTGGATTGAGCACTTTAGGTGGGTAGGCTTAATTTGGTAACTGTATAAGGTTTTTACATTATGGTGAATGTAAGTGCACTTGTGGGGATGTCACCCCTCTATGACTGATAGCAGGCATATTTGATGTACAACCGATATGAGCGAGAGGTAAGCAAGGAATGGCCTACTTGGGGGAGATTGGTATACCATAGTAGGAATGCTTTAGCATGCTTTGCTAATATATGTTTCACCCACTTTTATCATTTCTGAGGACAAAAGCATGCTTGTATGGACATGTAGTTAGGCCATCTTTTACTGCTGCACTACTTCTGGAACTTGACTTAGGAGAAACCATGCTTTTCCTTTCTCATTCTTTGTTAGTCAGGTGGTCAGTGTTGCTCGGGTTCGAGCAGGGGTCTGGGTAGTGTAGTCGGGACTTGGTGTCTGGGACAGGTTGGATTAGTTGTGGGGCTTTGCGGCAACCGCGGATATTGGGCGGTTGACCGGATATTTATTTACGCACCAGATTGGGTATCTAAATTCTCTAGTGGACAGAGTTTCCCACTATTGAGTACTTTTGCATCTGATTGAGGACCGAGGCTTTCTTTAGTAGATGGAGTTTTTCACTTATCGTTTACTTGCATCCGATTGAGGTCGGGTCTTTCTTTAGTGGACAGAGTTCCCACTTTGATCAGAGTCGTGATCCAGTCCTGCTATATTGAGATACTTGACAGAGATACTGGTTACTGAGACACTTTACTCGTGTGGGTCGCTCCCCTCGAGTGCCACTCCGGAGGTAGGCTTGACCGAGCCGTGTGCCGGTCCGTTACTTATATTGAGATTGAGCCGTGTGCCGATCAGTTACTGAGTTCGACAGCAGAGCAGGCAGTACCGGGTTCCATACCGGTCCATCTGATTGGGTTTATATCAGGCATGTACCTTTATTGTTGCACTCGTGTCAGGGGGACCGAGTGGAGTCTAGTAGCTGTGTTTAGACTAGTGCTAGGGTTGTTGGGAACCGTTTGGGGATTGACGGTGGTCCCGAGGTCGTTGTGAGTTAGTCGACCGTTGTGCGAGAGGTTGGTGATCTTGAGACTATCCGCTCTGAGAGAGTGAGAGCGTGGATTTTGACTATAGCCTGCATGAGCCACTACTCGATAGCGAGTTAGTCCGTTTGGACGCCCTACGTAATTCCTGCCCGTCAGCGGGAGGTGGTCGTAGGTGGGGCGCAGGTTTGACTAGACCAGATGTGGCAGTCAGCTCGATTGGGTCGATTGTGCACTTCATGTGCTGGGGGTTGCATACCATTCTTTGGTTCTCCCCTTTTGAGTATTTAGTTAGAGGCATGGTAGCTGTGGAAAGTCTCCAGCTTCCTTATTTCAGTCTTTCCGGCTTTGGTTAGTTTTTGTCTCTTGAGGACTTAGTGGGCAGACCGTCGAGTTTGGCGGTGGTACCCACTGAGAACTCCCTTTTGGTGTAGTTCTCACACCCTCTGGGGGTTTTCCCCCTCCTTTTCCTTCCTCTCCTTTGTTTTGCAGAGTCTTAGCGGGTGTTGCTGATTCTGCGGTTGTTGATCGAGGCGAGGGAGTCGCGTGCTAGATCCATACTCGTCGTTGGAGTGTAGCGGTACCCCCTTCAGAGGAGAGCTTCAGTAGATTAGTCGTTTCCTTTCCTCTTTTGAGAGACTGATGTAGTGAGGATATGATATGTATTGAGAGCCTGTACACTGATGTATTTATTGGAGATATCTCCCTGTTGAGTTTTGAGCTTTGTATATGAGGATATTGTATCATTATCATTTTTGGGAGATGGACATTGTTGTATTATTTCCAGTTGTACAGTGGTTGATTTTAGTTATACCGCGGATTTTCATTTATAGCTCTGATATCTGTTAGCTGTAGTACTTTTCTTGCAGGTAGGACGCTTCGCCTATGCGGGGTTTGGCATAGGTGGCGGATCTGTTGGCGAGCCCGGGTCGCAGTTTCGACCCCGGGGCGTGACAATCCTTCCACCTCACGAATAGCACCGGCGCCCCCAAAGGCGACACACTTGGTCTGACAAAATTCCCCATCCATCGAATCCTGGAGTTGTGTCCTCAACTCCCAAACTGGTGGCATGCTAGACAACTCCAATAGGTAAACATCCGGGAACTCGCAACTAAAGGGGGTATCCCCAAGTCCCGACGCCGCCGTAGGTCCCTCAACCACACCAGCCAAAAAGGCTATGCATCCACTGTGAATCATCTGCCTCGCCCGCGAAGTCCAACCCATAGAGGCGAAGAATGCCCTCTGGCGTCCTGTGGTACAACAACCCCTCCTGGCCTGGCTCCCAAGAAAACCGTCCTCGCGGCACCATCAATCGTCGTAAAAAGAGTGGAAAAGAAACCGAGCCAGTCAAACCATCCTAAGTACAACAATCCAAGTCTCGCAGCTGAGTCAAGACCATCAGGTCTACCGGCACAATCTAGGACTCCAACTGCACCGGGCAGGACCAACAACATCCCTCCACGTGCAAGGTGTGATCGGGAATCTGAACCTCCCGTGCACGTAGTATCCATCCTACCCCTAACTCATGCTGCTGAAATATAATCATACCTGCGATAACCAAATCCTCTGCCGTGGCGCCCTACAACCGGGCGGCACGGGCTCATCCGCTCGATGCAGGTGGTCGTCGCTCAGTCTGCCTGCAAAATCACATCTAACCACACAAAGGGAGCACGACCTCTGCCTCTGCTCACCCCGGGCGACAAAAGTGGCCCTCCTCAGGTAACACATCCATGCCACCGCTGCTGCCAATACTGATGCTGATGCTGCCATCGGAGTCCGCGCGACCTCTGGCGTCTCAGAAATCCACTATCCTGGGAAAAGAAATCGGGAATGCCTCCTCCGACTGATCTGTCCTCCATCACCCGGTGCCAAGCGCCTCAATCAGAACTCGCCTTTGGCGGCAGATCCCAATCCAAAGGAACTACAATGCTACGCTCCATACCCGGCGCCTACTCCAATGAGGCGTCCTAAATCCGTAATGGAGGGACCCAATGAGCTAAAAGGTATCCTGGCGCAATCCACTCTCAGACACACATATCCTATGCGCCTCGTCCCTCTACACATGGAGCGCGCAGTTCAGCAACTGCATTAACTCTTGACACAAAGAGGCTTTCAAGTACTCTCTCCATCCCCATCGAACACGACCCTGCCTCCAAAGGTTCCCTACTCAAACCCACAAATCGGGGTGACTCATTCGCCAAAGCTGGCTCACTCGATCGATGCAGTCCCACAGCTTACCTGCTGTCAACTGTCCACCCTGCCTCGGTGCCCCAGCACTAAACATCGGCACGGAGGGGGCTACTCGCTACTCCGACAACTATGTCACCTCACTGCTCCGACAACTGTGCCACTGCGCTGCTCCGACAACTGTGTCACTGCGCTGTTCCGACAACTGTGTCACTGCTCCGACAACTGTGTCACTGCGCTGCTCCGACAACTGTGTCACTGCTCCGACAACTGTGCCACTGCGCTGCTCCGACAACTGTGTCACTGCGCTGTTCCGACAACTGTGTCACTGCTCCGACAACTGTGTCATTGCGCTGCTCCAACAACTGTGTCACTGCTCCGACAACTGTGCCACTGCGCTGCTCCGACAATTGTGTCACTACGCTGCTCCGACAACTGTGTCACTGCGCTGCTCCGACAACTGTGTCACTACGCTGCACTACCAACACCGCCGCTGATCTGCCTCCAACACTCCTACCCTTCGGGTCCGGAGCTCTCAGACTCCAATCTGGGTATCCGGCCCGAAACAACCAGCTCAGACCCAACTGCTGCACCAAGGTGCACACGGGTCAGGGCCCAGCGTCGGGGAGACACCGCTCGCCACGACAAAACTGCAAATCAGCACACCCCAAACACTCAACCCAATCTAGTGAAAGTCAAAGACATCCCCCTATTTCTGTAACTTTATGTTGTCTACAGCCAACATAACTATCCCACAGAAATAGGATATGTCGATCCCTCTTCACTCACAGGATCAAATAAATAAATCACCGACTTTCGCAAAATGTCGCGTCTCTCACGCACTAACATCCTAGGGTCCGCCAAAAGCCTAGGGTTTCCTAAGTCCCAACTAACCTATCCCTAAGCCTAGTGTGTAAACCAGAACCCGGGCCCGTCTACAGATCCGCCGTGCACACGGAGTTTTCCGCGTACACGAAGCGTCAGTAACCTGCTCAGATATAAGAGATAATAGTAAAGAGCATAAAACAGAGCTGAACTAAAAACTAATACATCTCAGACTGAAGCTGGAAATAAAATACAGTACATCTGTAAAAATAATACATCTGTCTCTCCCAGCTCACCAAAAAGATACAAACGGCTGGCTAAAGCTAGATCCAAAAGTAAAGTACAACCGTCTGAGGAAAATGGGTACACCAACCGTCCGGCTAACCCGCTCATCCTACCACGAGATCTATCTACTCAGCCGTCCTCTCTCTCCGACCCGCCGCTGAAAGCCCAGCAGCACCCGCAGAAAACATTGCAAAACAAAGGAGAAGAAAAAGAGGAAAGAAGAATGGGGGTGAGAACTACTAGTAAACTAGTAGCCTCCCCTAGTGGGTAAATCCTCAAACTCCGACGCACCCACTAGGTATACCAGAGGCAAAAGAGAATGAAGAGTGGTAAGAAAAAGAGACTGCTGAAGAAAAGAAACTACCACTACTATGCCTCTAAATGCAACAGTAACCAAACTGTCCCGGTAACCCAATCTAACCGCCAGTAAAAACTGGTGACCCAATCATCACCGGGCATATAAAGCCACGCCGGTGTGATAGCAAAACTCCTGCTGCCGCCCTCATCATCGGGCAAATAAAGCCGCGCCGATATGATAGCAAAACTCCTGCTACCGCCCCCATCATCGGGCAAATATAGCCGCGCCGATGTGATAGCAAAAACTCAATCACTGTCTGACCCCCACGCTCCGGAGGGGAACTCGAGGGGAGCTACCCACACGAGGAAAGTAACCATGCCATAAGTATCATAAAAGCAGGACTGGATCACTACAATGCCTAAGTGGAACAAATCCCTCCACTAAAGAAAACCCCGATCCCCAATCTGATGCATAAATACACATACGGTCAACCGCCCACTATCCGCGGTTGCTGCAATACCCCTCAATCCACGACCATGTCCCTCAACTGACATCCGGTCAACCGCCCAATATCCGCGGTCGCCGTAATAACCCCTCCATGGATGTAGACTTAGTGGGCAGACCATCGGGCTTGTTGGCGGTACCCACTGAGAACTACTGTGGGATGTAGTTCTCACACCCGCCGTGGTGTATTTTTCCCCAGGGACTTCTACTCCTGTTCCTGCTGCTCCAGTTGCTGCTTCTTCGGATCGAGGTAAGGGAGTCACGAGATAGATCCCTACCAGTCGTCTTCCTGAGCGAGAGTAGTGGTACCCCCTTTACTTAGAGTTTGAGAGTTACATTTTGAGTGACCTTTGTAGTGAGGATCAGAGTTGTACTTTTCTTTTATTGCTGAGAGACTTGTGTATTTTGGTGAGGACTTGGGTTGTATATTGTGGAGTTTTATTTATTTTATTTCAGCTTTTACTTTTCAGCTCTGATATCTGTTTAGTGTATGATCTTTTGCAGGTTAGTCGCTACGTCTATACGGGGCTTCCCGTATGGGCGGCGGATCTGTTGGCGAGCCCGGGTCACAGTTTCGACCCCGGGGCGTGACATATTAGAGTGGTATCAGAGCCTAGGATGTAGGTCATTGAGGACTTAGAAACCCTAGGCTTGTGGTTGGACCCTAGGATGACTTACGTGAGAGCCGTAATTTTTAGCGAGAGTCCTGATTGGGTTCCAGACTCACCCTAGGGATGGGATGAGTGATCGACATGTCTTCTCTCGGTGGCAACTATGTTGGCTACAGATAACATAGTACTACAGGAAGGGGGACATGCCCTTGACTTTCGCTAGATTGGGTCGAGTGTTGATTTGGGTTCTGATTGCTCTTCTTTTTCCTCAGGTGAGTGATGCCTCCGCGACGCAGGATGTCGACGCGTTCGCAGCCTCCTTCCCCTGAGCCCGAGCGGGAGGACTCGGGGCAGGGACCGCAGAGTGAGGTGCAGGAGCTTCGTGCCCAGATGGCACAGATGTCAGAGGCTGTTCGGCGCCAGGAGGAGACTTCACGGCGCTAGGAGGAGACTTCACGGCGCCAGGAAGAGGCTGTTCGACGCCAGGAGGAGGCTTCGCGGCGCTAGGAGGAGGCTTCGCAGCGCCAGGAGGAGGCCTTGGGTCGGATGATGCTTATGATGGAGCAGAGGGTGTAGCCAATTGTAGCACCCCCAGAGAGTTCACCTGTACCTTCTTCGCCGGTTGTGGCACCCCCTGTTGTACCGACAGCACCGGCAGTTCCTGTTGAGCCGGTTTCCAACAGACCACCGTCTTGGTCGACGGGACCTTTGACCCCAGCAGAGCAGCGAGAGGAGATTGACTTGTTGATGAGATTCCGTCAGTTCGACCCACCTCATTTTTCGGGGCTGAGTGCGGAGCCGTGGGAGGCAAAGTCGTGGATCACGACTATGGAGCGACACTTTGAGAGCTTGTTCATCGAGGAGAGGTTTCGGGTCCTTTTGGCGACAAACTTCTTGGAGCGCAACGCCGAAGCCTGGTGGCGGCGTGTGCGACCTGCTGGTCCACCTGGGACGCAGCTTCTTACTTGGGCAGAGTTTCGCAGTCTTCTTCTTGGGGCTTTCTTTCCGGAGAGCGTTCGCTAGAGGTTGGAGGAGCAGCTGAAGAATCTCCGCCAGGGAGATCGGCCCGTGCATGAGTATATTGCAGATTTCAACCAGCTGTTGGCTTGTGTACCTCACGCGGCGAGGGATGAGGCTCACCGGATATACATGTTTGAGCAAGGGTTGCGCCGGGACATTTATCAGTTTGTTCGTTCACTCAGATTGCAGACTCTGGAGGCCTCTATGGAGCAGGCACTTTATGTTGAGCGCGGGGAGGCGGTGATGGAGGAGGTGGCTCCAGCTCCCGCAGTGATTCCGGGGGCGAAGCGCCCCACACCGGTGGACGAGGGGCAGTCGAGTCGGTAGGGACCCCCGAGACCTCCACGATTCCATCCTCAGGGTCGTGGGTTCCAGGGGCGCCAGAGATCAGGAGCACCCCGTCAGTCTCAGCAGCAGCAGCAGCAGCATCGACCGCCTCAGCAGCAGCAGCCTTCGCAGCAGCAGCGGACCTCGCGGCAGCCACGCCCGGACCGGTCTGTTATTTGTCGAGGGCCGCACCCACCGATTCTGTGTCCTCAGAGGCAGGGCCGTTGTTTTCGTTGCGGGCAGACTGGCCACTTCCAGGGGTCGTGCCCCAGAGCAGGTCATCCAGTTCCTTCCTCGGCTTTAGCACCCTCCGTTCCTTATCAGACGGCAGGACCTTCTGCGTCCTACGGTAGGCCCGATCACGCTTCATCTTCCTCGCGACAGCCAGAGCGACGTCCCCCAGCGCCGAGCGGGCGAGTCTATGCCACTCAGGTTGAGGATGCTATAGCGGCTGACCACGTCGTCGCAGGTATTATTTTGATTTCCTTAGTTCATACTCGAGCTCTTTTTGATACCGGCGCATCGCACTCATTCATTAGTAGAGCATTTGCATCCCTACATGGTATAGAGGTAGCTTCTTTATCGCATGCATTAGAGGTTCAGATTCCAGACCATGTCTTGCATGTCGAGGAGTATTGTAGGGATTGCCCTGTACAGTTGGGACCCTGGATCTTGTCGGCAGACTTGCTTGTCTTGCGGCAGCTCCAGGATTTCGATGTTGTACTCGGCATGGACTGGTTGTCGCGGTATTTTGCTACCATAGACTGCAGAGAGAGGACGGTGACCCTCCGCGAGCCTGGACAGGAGGAGTTCGTTTTCAGAGGCTGCCAGAGCACCTTCTTTGCGGTGACGATTTCTTCGGCGAGGGCTAGGCGGATGATGAGCAGAGGCTGCACCGCTTTCTTGGCGACGATTGTAGAGGTGTCTACGGTGACACTGGGGCTCGAGGATATCCCTATTGTCCACGAGTTCCCAGATGTGTTTCCCCCGGATTTGACGACTATGCCGCCGGAGAGGGAGATAGAGTTTGTGATTGATGTGGTTCCAGGAACCGCACCAATCTCGAAGGCACCTTATAGGATTGCCCCTGCCGAGTTGAGGGAGTTGAAGGCCCAGTTACAGAACTTGATGGACCGGGGTTTTGTTGGACCCAGTGTATCTCCGTGCGGAGCGCCGGTATTGTTTGTGAAGAAGAAGGATGGGTCGCTTTGATTATGTGTGGATTACAAGGAGCTGAATAAAGTGACGATCCGGAACAAGTATCCTCTACCACGGATTGATGATTTGTTCGATCAGCTGCAGGGAGCGTCAGTGTTCTCCAAGATTGATCTCCAGTCAGGTTACCACCAGCTGAGGGTGAGGGCCGAGGACATCCCCAAGACGGCTTTTAGATCCCGGTACGGGCATTATGAGTTCACTGTTATGCCTTTTGGTTTGACTAATGCCCCTGCTGCATTTATGGATTTAATGAACCGGGTATTTCAGCCGTACTTGGACCAGTTTGTGGTTGTTTTCATCGACGACATTTTTATTTACTCCCGGAGTGATATGGAGCATGAGGAGCACTTGAGGATAGTGCTGCAGCTTCTGCGAGAGAAGAAGCTGTATGCCAAGTTTAAAAAGTGCGAATTTTGGCTTCGGGAGGTTGCATTTTTAGGCCACATTGTATCAGCCGCAGGAGTGGCAGTAGACCCGACGAAGATTGATGCTGTTCGGGATTGGCCGAGACCGACGACGGTTACCGAGGTTCGGAGCTTTTTGGGCTTGGCAGGCTATTATCGTCGGTTTGTGGAGGGCTTTGCGAAGCTCTCTACCCCCCTGACCAGTTTGAGTAGAAAGGGGGTAAAGTTTGTTTGGACTGAGCGGTGCCAGCAGAGCTTTGAGGATCTGAAGAGGAGATTGATTTCGGCACCAGTTCTAGCATTACCAGTGATGGGCGATGGATTCGTGATCTATAGTGACGCCTCTCACATCGGTTTGGGATGTGTTTTGATGCAGCATGGTAGGGTAATTGCTTATGCTTCACGGCAATTAAAGGATTATGAGAAGAATTACCCTACTCATGATTTGGAGCTTGCAGCTGTGGTGTTCGCTTTGAAGTTGTGGCGGCACTACCTCTATGGAGAGCACTGCGAGATTTACACTGATCATAAGAGTTTGAAGTACTTGTTTACTCGGAAGGAGCTGAATTTGAGGCAACGCCGGTGGTTGGAGTTACTAAAGGACTATGATGTGAGCATCCTTTATCATCCCGGCAAGGCCAATGTTGTAGCAGATGCTTTGAGCAGGATGTCAGTGCAGAGTCTGAGCATGTTGATCGCACAGCAGGCGCCGCTAGTGGAGCAGTTGAGGCGCTTACAGATTGAGATGGTATCCCCTGGGGTCTCTGCTAGACTTATGTCTATGGTCTTGCAGCCCACTCTGTTGGACAGGATTAGGGAGGCACAGAGTGAGGACCCCCACTTGACGAGGATCAGATCACAGATTCAGACAGATCAGATAGGGGATTTTGCAGTGGATAGCTTGGGAGTACTACTGTCACGCCCCGGGGTCGAAACTCCGACCCGGGCTCGCCAACAGATCCGCCACCTATGCGAAATCCCGCATAGGCGAAGCGTCCAACCTGCAAAAGTATCATCTAACAACTAAACAGATATCAGAGCTGAAGGAAAACTGCTGTAATAAAAATCTGAATCACTGTACAACTGAAAAATCAAAGTACAATATCCATCTCCCATAAATAATGATACAATAATCCGGTCCACCGAAACTGTAATACAAGTAAAAGCCACCTATACAACATCTATAAATCCAAAAAGGGAGATAAGCTGAAATGATAAAATACAACTGTGTACAGTGAAACCCACAATCACGGGTTGGTACATCTATCCCACTGTAGAAATCAACACTGGTAGGGATCTATCTCGCGACTCCCTCGCCTCGAACTGTCAACCAAAGATCCGCAACTCCCGCAGCAGACACTGCAAAACAAAGGGAGGAAAGGGGAAAAACAACAATGGGGGTGAGAACCACTAGTAAAACCAGTAGCCTCCCCCTGTGGGTAAAGCCTCAAATCCCGACGTACCCACTAAGTCTACCAGAGGCAAGAAAAAGAATAAGAGAGGTGGTAAGCTATAAACAGAACTACTGATAAAAAGAAGCTACCACTAAAATGCCTCTAAATGCCGAGCTAATAAGGATAGCTAAATATGTGCATCAGAAAATAAATGCCTGCCTGACTAAACCCAATCTATACACCAGTAAACACTGGTACTGCCTGCCATGCCTGCTAAATCGGGTATGCCAGCCTATGCATAACACCGATAGGGGATAGGAGTCTCGAGGACTCAAGGTCTGTATATCGCACACTCCGGAGTGGCACTCGAGGGGAGCGACCCACACGAGTAAAGTGCCTGAGTAATAAGTAACCAATATCAATAATATAGCAGGACTGGATCACAACTCTAATCAAAGTGGGAAAACCCCATCCACTACATAAAGCCCGATCCCCCAATCTGATGCAGCTGTAAATACCCGGTCGGCCGCCCAAAGTCCGCGGTCGCCGCAATATCCCACAAATCCCCCAAATCAAGCCCGACCTGTCATCCCTAATCCGATGCACAAGTCACCATCCGGTCAACCGCCCAAAGTCCGCGGTAGCCGCAATACCCTGCCCTCAAGCCAGCCTGTCCCAGATCCCAAGAGTCTGTCTACACTATCCCAAAACCACCTGCTCGCGCACGAGCTACAAATACCCTGAGCCTAGTATGAAAGGAGAAAAGCAAGAAACATGGTTTCTCCTAAGTCAAGTCCAACATGATAGTGTAGCAGAAAAATGTGGCCTATCTAAATGACCATACAAGCATGCAAATGTCCCAAGATGATAAAAAGAAAACAGGTGTCGATGTTCTTACATTTATTAGAGCATGCTATTCCAAAATATCGATAATTGCATAAGAACATTAAGTGCAACATAGCCTGTGCCTGCCTATACCACATACACGATGCTCACAAAGTATAAAATAAGGAAGTGCCACACCTAATCAACATCACATAAGGTGGTACAATGCTTGTCAAACCTTACCCTCACACATGAATATGCTTAGGATCATTTAACATTGCTTAATCATAGACATTCAATCATGCATCACCAATGAATAGTCTAAGGCTCCACAACCTTCATTGATCTCACATAGGATGAACATAGGATCTACCAACAACATCCAATCTCATTTGGAGGAATTAGGAGTCATGAACAATGCTTAGTCTCATAAGGAGTAGGCCTCAACTCACAATGATATCCATCTTATCATGAATGAATTGAAAATCAAAGGCATAGGTCATTCTCACATCAACTAGATCAATAACCAACATCAACACCCATTTTCACATAAGCTAGATCAAAGATCAATCAACTAATCATTCTCTCATAGATAGATTATGAATCAACATCTATGCCCAACATCACATATTGAAGGATAAGGATCAACAACTATAATTCATATCACCAAGTGGAGACATTATTCTCATATAGATAAGTCAAGAATCATTTAACATATAACCTCTCATGACATAGGCTCAAGAATCATCAACAAGATCACCCTCACTTACCCTTGATAGCCATTCACACTTAGCCCATATGGCATTCACATAAAGTCATAATAACCCTTCTCACATAGCAACCATGTCCTTCACATGAATCAACCCAAAATCATTTACATATAACTATCACCATCATTCTCACATAATAATGTTAACCATTCATCACAAGGTGTAGGTTGAAGATTGATTTCCCAATTATCCTCACATAGCATAGATTTAAGGATGATCACTTATAATCAACTTCATCTGAGATAATGCAACATCAATCAACTATTCATTCACATGTGTATACACTGAGGATCAATTAACTTAATCTAAACATGGATATCCAAGCATATTATACCAAGGAGAAGAGAACAACAATCAACTATGCCATGAGGGAAACCAATAGCCCGAGTGGGTAAATCGTTGTTTTCGGCAAAGCACAACCACCCACCTGAAACTTGACGATCCGATGCCCGATCTGGCTGAATTTTGGCGTGAGTAATCTTTATCCTCCCAGGAGTCCGATGCCGCAAAAAAAATCATCCAAATCCGCCCCACGGATTGGGTGCAATCACTGAAACAATGCACACTGCGCACTTAAATTCCAGAATTTCAGCAATTGAAATTAAGTTTAAGAAGATGTAGGTGCAGCCCCAAATACCTCAAGATGAAGTTCCTAGCAGTAAAACAAAGATGTCCTCTTTCATACAACCATCTTCAAGTCCTCAAAAATCCACCATCAATTTCCCTTAACATTCAAATGAAGCAAAATCACAATGCTGTCCAAAAACTGCTAACATAAACTTGCTAGCATTTCCAAGCTTAATTAGGGGCTTTTCCAAAGGGATTTATCCACATATCACAAAAGAGAATTTGCTCACCTTGAAGTTAACAAGAAGTCCCAACTTGAATTTCAGAAAAAGACTTTATATCCACAAAGTTATCTGCATTCCAAGGTGCATTGCTCAAATCAAAACTAAAACAGGGACTGCAGTAATCCTTATAACAGCACTTGGAAAGATCATTAATGTTACCTAACCAAATGTACTCCAAATCCTGCAAGAGAGGTACCATTGGATTCCTTGTCGAGAGTAGATACAAATTGAGCTCAAGAACTCCAATTTTCATGCTCGGATGAAGGAGAAAACCCATAAACACTTTGAACTATCCACCAAGTTCCATCTGTACACGAGTGCAGCAAGGTGTTCCAAAGATTATGCATAAACCCTAATAAAAACTCAGATCTGGGGAAAACGATACATAACACTATTGTAGATCTTCGAATCCTGGAAAGTTTCCCTCAAAAATCATCCAAATATTCCACTCCTACAATTCCGAAAAGCCAAAATACCACAGACTGCCCAAAATTCCAGACTGAAACAAATGGGTTCCAAAGATGGCCTTCAAACTCTGTAAAATCATAAGATCTGAGGGAAGAGTTGAATACAAAAATTGTAGCCTTACCTCTTGTGAAAATGTAGAACCAAAAATGAGATCACAATTCTAAGAAATAAGTCCTGGGGAATTTTCGCACTGAAACGCGACGGAGAGGGCTGTGAAGCAGCAATGGTGATGTCCTCAAATCTTGGTGAAGAAGATGATCCAAATGGCCTCCAAAAATCCCCAAAAAATCTAATATTGTAGAAGACTTGTTGATTGAGTTCTGATAAAAAACCCACTGAGAAAAACCTCTCCAAAAGCTCCAAAATGGAGAAGGAAAACTCCATTTAAACTAAAGAAGAGGAAGAAGCAGGAATATAACCCCCTGGAGCTACAGTAACGGGCCGGCCCGGCACTGTGCCGCCGGGCCGCCACGTGGCAAGAATCCAGCGGTCGCGCCCCAGCGCCTCAACCGCCCGATGCGCGCCACGCGTTGCGCCCCGACAGGGCAATCGCGCCCGCGAATGGGCGCGCGACGCGTGGCGGTGCCTTATCCGCCTGCGCCCGATGCTGCCCGCGCCGCTGCCCGCTGCTGCCAGCGCCTGCTGCGTGGGCCGGGCCTGCTGCGCCGCACCTCTGTGCCTGCCACGTGGCGTATGGATCCAATGGGGAGCCGCCACGTGGCACCCCCTCGGTCCACCGGTCCACCAAGCTCCCAAATCCACAGGAAACTTCGGGTTGCCCGTTTTCGCGCGTCCGGACTCAGAAAAATACATGTAAATAGCCGATTTTCATCGTTTTTCCGCACTGAATCCAAATACGAAGTCTGTTTTGCAAGAATCCATTTCAAATTTTCGGCGAAACTCAACATTAGGCAATCTTGATCCATTTCTCGCACTGAGTCCGTTTCTTGGGTCCGATTTACGCGCAATCAACACTATCCACAGAAATAGGCCTCCACAAGCTGTCGATCACACTATAATGACCACGAAGATCCAGGTCTTCACAACTACGGTACAGGGACCGAGTGTGTGTGCCTACGGATCCTGAGATCAGAGACCAGATTTTGAGAGAGGCCCATTATACACCTTATACCATTCATCCTGGTGGTACTAAGATGTATAAGGACCTCAAGGCACACTTTTGGTGGTCCGGAATGAAGCGGGATATTGGGAGATTTGTGGCTCACTGTTTAACTTGTCAGCAAGTAAAGGCAGAGCACCGGGTTCCTGCTGGCAAGTTGCAGAGTCTTCCAATTCCCGAGTGGAAGTGGGACCACATCACTATGGACTTCGTCACGGGACTGCCGAGGGCGCAGAGTTGAGCAGACGCGATTTGGGTTATTGTGGACAGACTCACCAAGTCTGCTCACTTCTTGCCTATACAGATGACTTGGCCGTTGGAGCGACTTGCACAGTTGTATTTGGATGAGGTGGTGAGGCTTCACGGTGTACCCGCCTCGATTGTATCATATAGGGACCCGAGGTTTGTATCGCATTTTTGGGGGAGTCTACAGTCAGCCTTGGGGACCCAGCTCCGGTTTAGCACAGCATTCCACCCACAGACTGATGGACAGTTCGAGCGCACCATACAGACCGTTGAGGATATGTTGAGAGTGTGCGTCATGGATTTTGGAGGATGGTGGTACCGGCACTTAGCATTGGTTGAGTTTGCGTACAACAACAGCTATCAGACGAGCATTCATATGGCTCCGTTTGAGGCGTTGTATGGACGCAAGTGTCAGTCGCCCTTGTATTGGAGTGACCTGGGTGAGAGGAGGACTTTGGGACCTGATTTACTGCTTGAGGCAGAGGAGAAAGTCAGATTAGTTCGCCGACATCTTGAGATAGCCCAGAGTCGTCAGAGGAGCTACGCTGATACTCGGCGGCGAGACCTAGAGTTCCAGATTGGTGATCATGTCTTTTTGAAGGTCTCGCCTTCGAAGAGGGTCCGGAGATTTGGAGTTCGTGGGAAGCTCAGTCCCCGTTTTATTGGACCCTTCGAGGTACTTGAAAGAGTAGGCCCTGTGGCTTATAGAGTTGCCCTTCCTCCATGCCTGGCCGGAGTTCATGATGTTTTCCACGTCTCGGTTCTGAGGAGATATGTTTTCGATCCTTCGCACGTGATTGACTTCACTTCCTTGGAGGTCGGCGAGGACCTTAGATATGAGGAGCGCCCGTTGAGAATTCTTGCTCGTGAGGTGAGGGAATTGAGCAATCGGGCCATTCCGTATGTGAAGATCTTGTGGAGCAATCACGAGGAGCGTGAGGCTACTTGGGAGCTAAAGACGGTGATGAGAGAGATACCTATCCTGTGACGCCCCACTTCCCAGGGGGTCACCCATCCTAGAACTACTCTAGCTCTAGCACGCTTAACTCTCATGTTCCTCTTGGATTTTGCTACCATCCAAAATGCTATAGCCGGGTTAGAGAATTAGTCCTATTATATCATTTATATATAGGACTAATCCAAATTCCGGGGGTGTCACATTCTTCCCCCCTTTAAGCCCTGACGTCCACGTCAGGCTCAAGCACACTCACAAGCACCAGGCGATGTGAGACTCGTCTCGCTAGCCTTAGCCGACCTTGTGAGGAGCTGCACTCCACTCACAACGGTCATTAGCCGGGGAGCCTCGCTCTACCCGCTATATAACCCTGGCTCAGCCGAGACTCATCTCACATTTCCGGCTGGTGAATGTCTCTGATACCAACTGTGACGCCCCACTTCCCAGGGGGTCACCCATCCTAGAACTACTCTAGCTCTAGCACGCTTAACTCTCATGTTCCTCTTGGATTTTGCTACCATCCAAAATGCTATAGCCGGGTTAGAGAATTAGTCCTATTATATCATTTATATATAGGACTAATCCAAATTCCGGGGGTATCACATATCCCTTTCTGTTCGAGGCTTCCGGATAAGGTACGTCTGTTTGTTTTCTTGTTTCGGGGACGAAACTTCCTTTTAGTGGGGGAGGATGTAGTGGCCCAGGATCCCATGCAACTTTTCTGGTGAATCCACTGATTAGAACACCTAGTGTTGGTGTGTCTGGCCCATAGTGCATCAAAGGGATGCCCAGATGGACCCTATGAGGTATTTTTAGCTGTTTTGGCTTCGGCTACATTTGCCAAATTTTTGAAAAGGTATTTGGCCAAACAGAGGTTGGAATTGGATTCAGCGCGGAAAAACGCTTGAAAACGGCTATTTGCTTGTTTGATTCTGAGTCCGGAGGCCCAAAAAGGGACTCCCGGAAGTTTTTATTGGATTTCGGTGGATGGGAGGGGCCGTGGACCGCCGGCATGCCACGTGGCGGCCTGTCATTGGCCGGTTTATAGCGCTCGGTCCACAGAGCGTCGCGGCTGGGTGCACAGACCCGGCGCAGGGACACGTGGCGCCGCCTGATTGATGGGCTCATAGTGCGCGGTCTACCGAGTTGGCGCGGCGGTGCATGGACCAGGGCGGGGACACGTGGCAGTCCCTGGTTGGTCGGTGCACGCGGCGCGGTCCACGGAACCCGAAGTAGGGTGCGTGGACCGGGTGCAGGGGACACGTGTCGGCGCGCCATTCGCGGGCTCACGAGGCGCGGCGCACGGGACTCGGGCGAGCGCCTCGGGGCGCGTGCGTGGCAGGCGGCCAGGCGGCGCCTGCCTGCACGTGTGACCGCAACAGTGGCAGGGACAGGTGGCGCCCCACCATTCGCGGGCGCCACCTACCCGTTTGACCGGGGAGGCGCCACGCGGCGGCACCACGCTCGCCCCGCACAGCTGTTTGCTGTGCGGGACACGCGTCGGTCTCCGGGAGGGCCACGTGGCCACTCCCGGCGCGCCCCGCACAGCTGTTTGCTGTGCGGGACACGTGGCAGCCCGAGAGCTTTTCGGCCGCTCTTCTTGGTGTGGTGTTCAGCCGGTTTCGGGCGCCCGAATCTTGGTCTAGCGCCCGAAACCGGGGACACATTGGTCTTTTCCAAATTTGTTTTGTGGGCCTATAAATAGCCCGAGCCGCATTCACCTTGGGTTTTTTTGCATTTCCAGGCCTTTTCTCACTTTGGTTTCTTCAAAGGAGTTGATCCTCGGGCTATGCTGCTTCCATCTGTGGATCTCGGGCATTTTATGTGACACCCCCGGAATTTGGATTAGTCCTCTATACAAATGATATAATAGGACTAAATCTCTAACCCGGCTATAGCATTTTGGATGGTAGCAAGATCCAAGAGGAACATGAGAGTTAAGCGTGCTAGAGCTAGAGTAGTTCTAGGATGGGTGACCCCCTGGGAAGTGGGGCGTCACAGTTGGTATCAGAGCCATTCACCAGCCGGAAATGTGAGATGAGTCTCGGCTGAGCCAGGGTTATATAGCGGGTAGAGCGAGGCTCCCCGGCTAATGACCGTTGTGAGTAGAGTGCAGCTCCTCACAAGGTCGGCTAAGGCTAGCGAGACGAGTCTCACATCGCCTGGTGCTTGTGAGTGTGCTTGAGCCTGACGTGGACGTCAGGGCTTAAAGGGGGGAAGAATGTGACACCCCCGGAATTTGGATTAGTCCTCTATACAAATGATATAATAGGACTAAATCTCTAACCCGGCTATAGCATTTTGGATGGTAGCAAGATCCAAGAGGAACATGAGAGTTAAGCGTGCTAGAGCTAGAGTAGTTCTAGGATGGGTGACCCCCTGGGAAGTGGGGCGTCACATTTTACGTGGCACGCTTTTCGAGATTTCCATTTATTTGGCGCGTCGCGACGTTCCTTTGCCGGTGTTTCCTCCTGTCGCGTTTCGGTGCGCGAGCTCCCCCAGCCTACTCCGACCTCCTTTTCAAGCGATTCTTTCGCCGTTGGATCCGCGACAGGTAGGGCTACGATCTTGGTATTTTTAGCATCTCCTAGTTTTGGGTTTTTCTTGGAGTTTTCTCATGCTTACTGGGACCCTTGTTGGCTGTGAGATTTTCGGGGACAGCAGGATTGTTGCGTGGATTTCTCCGCGCTTGAGCGTCGGATCGAGGCGTGCCTATACACTTTTTGCATCTACTCGTCGCGAGGATTACCGCCGTATTTTTCTAGGATTTTTCTGAGGCTTGCCCGGAGGTATATTTTTCTCCCTTTATCTGTGCGTGGGATTACAGTTGTGTTGTTGTGAGGTTGTGTGCACCCTGTGTTGTGGAATTTGTAACTCGGCCTACCCTTGGAATTGGGCGTGCAGGTACCCATTTCGAAGGTCTCGACGCGACGATCACAGCAGTATTTTTATCGGATTTTTCGGAGCCCTTTCTGCAGGTGAATATTTAGCATCTTCGGGACTGTTACTGCAGGTTATTATTCTGGCTTATTTTGTTGGAATAAAGTGTAACTGTGAACCTTGTGTTGTACCCAGGAGGGTTTGCGGGTATTGCTGGACCCGTTGGATCCGGAGATATTGATTTATGGGTATTATCAGCTGTGGGACTTTGGACAGTTCAGCTCTTTAGGTGGGTTGCCTCGTCTTCAAGATTTTCGGACTGTGCATTAATTCTATCTGTATAGGAACTTGCATGTTGTGGTTGTGTTATGTAGCATGATAGAGTGTGAGAGTTGTCACTTCCTATTGTTATATTGGTGATCATGTGATCCTTTCTCTTTCTTCAAGCTGTTAATTATTTATTATCTTGGAACTTGACCTAGCACCCCTGCCATATGCTGCATGTTCAACCAGACTTGTAGAAAACTCCAACTTGGGCTAGGTTATTATTGCTTTAAACTTTCCCACACTGATATTTATTGTTTCATCCTGGACTTAGAGTTTCCTCGCCCGGGTAGTGGGCCGAGAGATCGGGTTGTTGTGGGATGCATTTTACACTCGTGTCTGGGGACCGAGTGGAGTCTGATAGCAGTCTGTAGATCAGTGTTTCTTTTGGGGAGCCGTCTGAGTGACAGTGGGTCTCGGCTGTGTAGTTTTCCAGCCTGTTAGTGAGAGAGTGTTTTGTTGGTTACAACCGATCTTGTTGATCGAGGATTTGGATTATAGCCTGCATGAGCCACATTTGAGCTCGACAGAGATGCGCGGATACTTTCCTCGGTGGGGTCGCGCCCCTCGAGTGCAACTCCGGAGTTGGGCTTGATACTTTCTATCGCGACTTGTCGACGCAGTCCCTCTGGCTGGGCCAGTTTTGGCAGTCACGGACGCCCTACGTAAGTTCGGTCCTCCGTGGATGTAACGGCAGTAGGTAGGCGCAGGTTTGACTGGACCCGAGGAGGCAGTCAGTGTAGATTGGGTGATCTGATTTGAGAGTTAGTAGATGCACCATGTTCCTTTCTGTTCCACTCCTTGAGCATCTAGATAGAGGCATAGTAGCTGTAGAGTTTATTTTTCCCAGCTTTTCCTTCCAGCACTGCATTTATTACTTATGCCTCTAGTAGACTTAGTGGGCAGACCGTCGGGCTTGTTGGCGGTACCCACTGAGAACTACTGTGGGATGTAGTTCTCACACCCGCCGTGGTGTATTTTTCCCCAGGGACTTCTACTCATGTTCCTGCTGCTCCAGTTGCTGCTTCTTCGGATCGAGGTAAGGGAGTCGCGAGATAGATCCCTACCAGTCGTCTTCCTGAGCGAGAGTAGTGGTACCCCCTTTACTTAGAGTTTGAGAGTTACATTTTGAGTGACCTTTGTAGTGAGGATCAGAGTTGTACTTTTCTTTTATTGCTGAGAGACTTGTGTATTTTGGTGAGGACTTGGGTTGTATATTGTGGAGTTGTATTTATTTTATTTCAGCTTTTACTTTTCAGCTCTGATATCTGTTTAGTGTAGATGATCTTTTGCAGGTTAGTCGCTACGTCTATACGGGGCTTCCCGTATGGGCGGCGGATCTGTTGGCGAGCCCGGGTCGCAGTTTCGACCCCGGGGCGTGACAAAATCGCGTACCAGTCCGTAAGTCGGCGGATTTTCGACGGTTTACGGTAATCTGGAAAAGATCCAGGTTTAAACAGTCTATGCGTAGTACATCTGTGGATGTGGGTATGTCTGAGTTCATTTCCTGATCAGTGTTCATGATTCAGGTCCGTGAAGTCTGACTCTGGCCCACGAGTCTTTTGTTGGAGTCGTTAGTTCGCCTACATACAGGTTGGTTTATCTTCGGTCCGGATTTTATCATCTCGGACCTCTGGGGTATCGTAATTGGTTGGACCCCTGTGCTTGTGGTAGCCCAGATCCTATTCTTGAGCCTTCTCCTTTTTGATTGATCATTATCAGCTTTTACTTTATATTACCATGCTTGATTGGGTATCAGTATATTCTGCTTATATATGGACTTTTGTCATGCCTGATTGGTCATTAGCTAGCTTTTGGATATTTACCATGCTTATCGGTATATCTCGATTATATCTGGACATATGCCATGTGTGATTGGACGTTACTCTTGTACAGACATCTATTTTTCCTTGTATTCAGTATTGCATGAGATGAGATCAGATTGGCCTTTAGTTACTGCATCCCTGTAGGGATTTTTGGCTTGTTGCCGATTACCCGGTCTGTGGACCATAAGCTTGAGCATCAGCATTATGATCGCCCCGCGCCGCTGTACTTCACGTACACTAGCGGATTTGCTACCCGCGAGTGTGTACTTTATCGGTAAAGTGGTCTATGGATGGACCCGTGACCCCCAGGTTAGTGCCAATGGGTGTCGGGGTGGTGACCCCCAGGTTAGTGCCCGAGGGTGCCGGGGTATGTCAGCCAGGTTAGTGCCAGGTTCGGCGTTTTCCCTGAGGTCTTGTTGACCAATATGGTGGCTCGATTTGGTATTTGGTTATTCCACTATTGATGCATTGTTTACCTGCTAGCATGCTTAATAATTGTACTCTTGTGATTGCTCAGTTTCTTGATTCAGCATCTATATCAGCATGCTCTTACTTAGTTTTCAGCACCTTGATATGCACAGCACTGTATTCATGATTTTTCAGTTAACAGCCTGTTATATCTGCCTTACCTACTGATCTTTACTATCCGCTAGTTATTGTATACCAGTAGGTACGATTTGCTATTTCTCGGCTCGTCGTGCCCACTGGGATACATTTATGTTGTATCTCACACCCTTTGGGTGACCACCATTTCAGGTCGGCCGGGTACTGGAATGTCGGGACATGTTGGTGAGGCTGTCGTGATATTACTGATCCCTGTGTCGCCGTTGCTTTATTTCCATTACATCCTATATTTATGTAATTATTAATTGTAATAATGTTTTAGTTGGTTGGTGAATTTATATAATTGGATGCGTTGTTTAGACTACTCTGATATTGCCTATAAGTTCTTTGTCGCGCATGTATAGGAAAGGCTTTGTCCAAGGGGATATAGAATTTTCTATACATGTGGCGATCTATTCATACCCTGGACTGCTTTTAAACTCTGATATATATATATAAAAAAAAAAAAAAAAAAAAAAAAAAAAAAAAAAAATAGCCTGCTTTTCGAAACTCGGGGCGTGACACCAGGTTCAGGTGTCACGCCCCGGGGTCGAAACTGCGACCCGAGCTCGCCAACAGATCCGCCATCTGTACGGAAACTGCCGCACAGACGAAGCGTCTACCCTGCAAAAGATCTATAGCTAAACATGTATCAGAGCTGAAACTAAAACCAATAGCTACATAATCAAATACTGAGCATCTGGTATAAATATAACCTCAATACAAAGTCTCTCAGCTATAAAGATACAAGTACAACCCTCACAAATCACTCAAACTGTCTAGTACAAAAGTGGAATCATAAAAATATACAGGGTACATCTACCTCTGACTCTCAATGCTGGTAAGGAACTACTCGGCCACATCCTCACCTCGATTAGCTGTCTCCGCACGAGCTAAGTCGGAACAGCAACCTCAGGAAACCTGCCACCGCAGCGGGTGTGAGAACTACTGCAGAAGGTAGTTCCCAGTGGATACCGTCACCAATATCCACGGTATGCCCACTAAGTCTACTGGAGGCACAACAGATAGGTATGCAGATAGATATAAAGGAAAGCAGGAAATGAACTACAGCTAATAAGTCTCAACATCATGCTCAAGGGAACCTCTGCTATGAACCTGCTATGCATACAGTCGCCACTGCTAAAATGCCTCAAGTACCATGCTCAAAGGAAAACTCATCTATGAACATGCTATGCACCACTCGCACATGAGGTGCTCACAAAACTCAAATCTCAATGACTGCCCAAAACTGGCTCAGTCAAGCCTGTGCCTATCGTCTAGGAACGCACCTGCCCACTACCACGTGGGGCGTCCTAAACTGACTACTAGGAACGCACCTGCCCACTCCACGTGGGGCGTCCTATCTGACTATCTCAATCATCATCATCACGCATCCGGAGCGTAACTCGAGGGGAGCGACCCCACCGAGCTCAAGTATGTCACCACAAGCGGCACCTGCAGGCTATGATCCACGATCAAACAGATCGGAAACTCGATGCTCAAATAACACAACTCAGTCGGGAACCCTCCACGACTCGATCAGGAAATGCCCAAACACTCTCACAGCTATGTCGGAGAACCCTCCACGACTCAATCTGATAATGCACAACCCATGGCTAAGTCGGGAAACCTCCACGACTCGATCTACCAGAACCCCAAAACTCATAACTAATGCACAAACCACGATCTTGAGTTACCCAATCCGGGAATAAATCCTCAACCTCTCACACTGGAGGCCTGGAAATTCTGAGCGACTGTCGCCTACATCCCAAATCACACAAGAACAGGATGCAGGCACAGCCGCCCGTACCTTCCGCCCCCAACACTGAAACAAGCCCAATCTCTCATGACACTAGAAACTCATCTCACAAGGCTCTAAAAATCCACTCGGCCCTCTGGCACGAGAACACCTGCATCCTGAACCTACTCAACCTCTCTGGAAGATCTCAATATTTTAAAACTATTTTCTAATCTCAGTTTTCATAAAAACCGGTCCGACGATTTTTAAAACGGTTCAGATGCCAATCGAATTCCAACGTAACATGCGGTCTAGTGTCAAATCACTTCTAGATCATGCTAAAAATATCTGGGGCTCATAATTGTCTTCCTACAATTTTCTAGGCAATTATCAGATTTACCAGCTATGCAAATAAATAGGCTAAACATGATCAACATGCATACAATAGCTTTAGAGGGCATTCCATACATCTTGAAGAATTTCCAACCCACCTGGAACGCTTTCCGCAGGCAATCGCTGAAGTCGGTGAAGCGCTAACCCGCTCACAGCCACAATCTGCCGAAAAACCAAACCGCGCCGCACGCGCGCTCGCACACTGTCGCAAATCACAGAAAAATCCCCGGACGCTCGAACAACCCTCTCGAGACCTCTAATAAAAATCCGGCGCGCTCCGGCTCCCCCGCTGTCAACTCACAGCATGCGCGCATGCCCTCGGCTCCGCGCAGTAAAAATCCCAACTCTCAGCCAAACAGCCCCTCAAGGTGAAAAAGATGGAAAGAATAATCCAAATAAGCTCAAAGCTTCATCAAAATCCATCCACCAAATCCAAAAAACCCATGCTAGGAAAATCTGTCACTTACCCTGTACGTAGCTCGACGCGCGCGCGACTCCGCTCAAGCCCAAGCAGCAGGAAAACCACTTGCAACATCACCTTCACTTGCCTTTTTCCTTTCTTTTTTTTTTCCACTTCTTTTCTTCCATTTTCCCTTACTTTCTTTCATCTCTTATCTCTCTTTTCTTTTCTTTGATTTCTGCAGAGAAGAGAGGAGGAGGTGTCCATATATAGAGAAGAGAGAGGGGTCATCTAGGTGGAGGAAAGTAAAAAAGACCAACGAGCCCTCACCAAAAAAAATCCCCAAAATGCACTCTGCTAGGTGGGGTACCGGTACCCTCCATGCGTTACCGGTACCCAGGTCCAGTTCCGGAATCCCCTTATGGGTTCCGAAACTCCAAGCCAAAAAAAACCGCAAGCGCCCGCTCGAGCTGCGCATGCGCGGCGCCCAAGCTCCAGCCGCGCGGCGCCCTGGCCCGCGGCGCGCGCCCGCCTGCTGCGCGCGCCCGCGCCCATTGCTGCGCGGCCGCCAGCCTGCGCGCAGCGACCTCTGCTGGCCTCTCCTCCACCCATGGGCAACAAAACCAAGCTTTCTCTCCCTCTCTCTCTAAAAACTGCAATACACCTTCCATGAGGCTCGACGCGCGCTCGGCTTCCAACAGTAGGATCCACACTAATCATCACATTCAAAATCCTCTTTTACTTCTCCTCAATTCCACTTCTTCTTCTCCTTCTTCTTCTTCCTTTCATTCCTCTGTTCTCTTTCATTTCCTCTGTTTGATGCAGGGGAGAAGATGATGACGTGGGAAGGTGCTAATTAAGGGGGCTTAATTAGAGGAGCTTGGTGCATGGTGCAGGGGAAAAACCCAATATGTCCTTCAACACTAATAACTATCCAACCAACTCCCTCTCTCTCTTTTCTTCTTCACAGGCAAGCACCAATTAATTTAATTTAATTAATTATTCCATTAATTGCCAACTCCAACTCACTTTTTGCCTTCGGGGCCTCCGCACCAATCCGGAACCTCCCGAACTCCGCTGTAATCTAAAAATACACATGTCCAAAGCTTTTTCCACTCAAAAAGCTCAACTGTGGAGTCGGTGTGCTCAATCCAAGAAAAATTCGGTGCTCTACAAGTACACAATGCCCCGAAAATGCAAGTACAAGTCGGGGCTTCCGCGTCGATCCGACTCTACCCGAACTCATCTGTAAACACATTTAGAACATGCCCAATGCGATTTCTCCGCACCGCGCCATCTTGCGAGGTCGGTGCGCTCTACAAAGTCCCGGTACTCTACACTCTCCCCTCCGTAAAAGGGGTTTCGTCCCCGAAACCCGAATAAATCCATAACTCATGAGGGTGTCTCAATCAGATAGGAACAGGAATTACTCAGCTCATGCACAGGCTCTCAGGTGGTCGTTCTCACTCAACAAAAAGCTCCTCGGAACTTTCACCAAGGTATGATTCGACTGCACAATTCCTTAGCTTCACGAGCAAGAATTTTGCATCGGCTGCTCCTGATAACTCAGATCCTCGTCCAATTCCAAGGAAGTGACATCCAAAACATGCGGGTGATCAAATATACTTCTTCCAGCTAGATAAATACTCGCGGACCAAACTCCCCGCGTAAACTCGAATCCACATATCCCTGCGGATAGTGGCTTCCACAGAACATGGTCTCCAAATCCAAAACTCTACGCCTCCAATACACACTCTCACATCCGTCCACAGGGGAAGAAGTTCAACATCGGGAACATTCCCCAAATTTCCAACTCTCAATTCCCAAGTTCCAAAGGTGGAATCCCCTGATTCGATCACCTCATTCCAAGGTTGCACTGGCCGCCTAGACAAGGCGTAACTGACTCTAATGTCCTCGCCGGGATAATACTACCAAATCAACCTTACAGCTCCAATAACTCTGTTCACCAGCGTTGCCTCAACCAAAATCCTCCTGAGTAACCAAGTACACCAGGTTCAAGGGTCTCTGGATAACTCCATGCTCTCTCTATCACTGGCAAAATCTTCATCAATGCTGGTATCCTCCTCCGCTTAACTCCTTGAAGCTATACTGGCTCTGCTTAATCCAAAGCTTCTGACCTGTGTCACTATCATAGGTCTAGGCCTAACCCAAACGGCAACACTCTTCGTTGGGTCCACTGTCACTCTTGCAGCTGTAATCATATGGCCTAACCACAGAACCTTCCGAAGTCCAAGTGCAAACTTTCCCAACTTGGCAACAACTTCTTCTCTCATAGAAGTTGCAGCACTATCCTCAAGTGCTCCTCATGCTCTATGTCACCTCGGAAACCAATCCAAATATCCCTGACGGGTACGGCTACCAACCCGTCCAAACACAGCTGGAGTATAGCCAATTCCTCAAATCCTAAAGGCGGCGGGGCATCAGTCAATCCACTTGACCGCGCTGAAAGCTCATAATGCCCGTATCGGTTCCTGAACACTATCTGGGCATAGCCCTCAGCTATATGATTCCATAAAGCTATCAATCTCAAAAAGGCATCTGCCGAAACACAATCCAAACCTGTCTGTGCCCGAACCATCATAGAACCCTCACCGTTGTGTCCCTACAACGTGGCATCACTGCCGTGTACCGACGGCATGGCATCATACTCAAGTATCAATCTCTCGGATCCACACTGTCGTATTCCCACGACGTGGTACTGGGTCACACAGACCTCTCGATCCACCAGATCCCGCAACTGCGCTATCAGCTCTCTGTCTCACGGGTGATACTCTAAGAGGTTTCCAAAACCACGTCAAACACTGTCTCGATCTCAATCTCACTAAACGGTGATTTCAACATCAGCTCAGGTAAACTCTCGCTCGAGATCACACGGCGATAAGGATATTCCTCACTCCCGGTGCCACCGTAGGCACCTCCTCTACAATCGCTGACAAGCGATACGACCACGACTCGACCTCTGTCGTGCTCTAGCATCCTCTATAAACACACTCCTCCTGACCAGGTTCACGGAAGGTCATTGTCCTCTCTCGATAATCCATGATAGCATAACATTGGGATAACCAATCCCTATCCAACCTCATATCCACATCTCGGAGCTGATGTAGGACTAACAACTCAAGGATCAAAACCAAGGCACTAACTGCGCTGGGCAGGACTGGCAACACTCATCCATGCGCTATACGTGATCTGGAACCTGATCCTCATGTGCACAAGCCAACAGTCCCATCTCTGGCCCACGCAAAGCTACCCATGCTCTACTGAAACATGCACAAGCGGTGTCGGCATCAACATGCTCTAACTCCGATGACCATAAGGACAACCACACCTGGTAAGACGCGATCCACTATCCTGGCGCCCTCTAACCGGCTACACAAACTCATCCACTAAATGCTGGTGGCCATCGCTCAATCTGCCTCGGCATCACGGCTCTATCAGCCTACCGGTAAATCGGATGAACCTCTTCATCCTAAAAGGGGTAGTGGGGGTGCCGTCGCAAGCGGCAATTCCATGAGCACTATTCTAGGACACTCTGCCTGAAAATGTCCTGACTATCCACATGAAAAACATCGCCTCTTCCTAAGGTCACTCTATGGCGATGAATGCGGCCCACCGCAGATGACATACTCATCCTAACACTGCTGCTGGTGCCTCGACTATCGAGAACCTCCTGGTCTCTGTCTCCTCTGAGACCCATGACCCTGAGGCTGGAATCATGGCAACCTCGATCCACTCGACTATCCCAAATTCCGACGATACTGAACGTCTCTCTCTTGAGCTAGTGTAGAGTACCGGATTTTCGTATAGTGTACCGACCTTGCAAGATGGCGTGGTACGGAGAAATGGCTTTGGACGAGTTCTAATTATGTTTACAGATGAGTTCGGGTTGATTCGGATCAATGCGGAAGCCCCAGCTTGAATCGGATTTTTCCGGGCATTGTGCGCCGTTAGAGGACCGGTTTTGTAGAGCCCCGACTCCACAGTTGTGCACAGAAAAGTAGAAAATGTTTGGAACAAGTGTATTTTCAGATTACGGCGGAGTTCGGGAGGTTCCGGACTGATACGGAGACCCCGAGGGCAAAAAGTGAGTTGGAGTTGGCTATTCTTGGATTATTTAATTAATTTAATTAAGTACGGAAATTTAGCCTGTGATGAAACTAGTGAAAAGAGGAGAATGAAATTAGTGGATATGGAATTAGAGTGGTTTAGATATTTTTGAGTGGGGGTAATGTGGTCTTTTTCTCCCCTTATTAATTGCTGCCCACCCACCACCTTAATTAGCATTCTTTAATTAGCCGCCACCTCACCTTCGCCAAACAGAGGAAAAAGAATGAAACAGAGGAAAGAAGAGAAGAAGAAGTAGAAAAGAGAAGAGGAAAATAAAGGGAAGTGAGAAAATGGATGAGAGTTGTGATGGTGGACTTCCTGCTAGTAGCCGATTGGAGCGAGCGGAGCGCGCGCGCGTCGAGCTCGGCGAGGTATGTTGCAGTTTTTTTAGAGAGAGAGAGAGAGAGAGAGAGAGAGAGAGCTTGGGTTTTTTTTATGGTTTGGAGTGGGTTGGTGTGTGGACTGTTGTCCACGTGTGCCGGGTGGCCGCAGCAGGGGCTCAAGCGTGTCTCGTCTGGCATAAAAAGCGGCATCTGCAGGCAACAATCCACGATCAAACAGATCGGAAACTCGAATGCCAACATCCCACACTTATGTCTAGGTCGGAGAACACTCCACGACTCAATCTGATATGCCCGCAAAAACCCCAAGACACTAGCAATACATCCTCTAAGTCAAATAAAATCCATCCGCTTTTTATGCAGGCAACACGCTTGAGCTCGGTCCATCTCAAGTATCTCTGTAAAGTATCTCTGTCAAGCTCAAATGTGGCTCATGCAGGCAATGATCCACGATCAAAAAGATCGGTAATTCCAAGCTCAAGCACAACTCAGTCGGAAAAAGGACCTCGACTCGAACAGGAATAGCCCAAAACACTCTCACAGCTATGTCGGAGAACCCTCAACGACTCAATCTGATAAATGCACGACCATGGCTGAGTCGGGAAACCTCCACGACTCGATCTGCCAGAACCCCAAGATCCTCAGGGCTATGTGGGAGAACCACCTCCACCACTAAATCAGGAAAACAACCTCTAGATCACACTCTACCAACTCATAGCACAAAGTCGCATCCACTGCGAGAAACTGCCTCAACAGGCCAACATTGCAACCACTGACACGAGGAAGGGTCCGGAAACCCCGAAAGACTAGAACCTACAATCCAAATCAAAACAAGAACAGGCTTTAGGCATAGCCTCTCGTTGATCTCGTCCCAAGAAGAAGGCAGACCTTAGAACCCAGACCACTCGAATCATCTCGGGTGGTTAATTATAGGAAAAAAGGTGACATTTCTTACTGAAGCCATCTGATCTGTAAGAAATCCATATTTAATGATTTTTAGTTCTTTTTAGGAAAACAGTTGAAACCAAGTTTTACATCTAAGCCTCGAAGAGCTAATGCCTTCGTCCAATCAAACAGGAACAGACTCAGGCGACCCTACGATGCTTGGAAGAAAATATTTGGTTGACAAAAATCATATGTGTGTCCAAAAAGGTTCTGGGTTTAAGGTCCTGCTAACACTGATCTACCGCTGCCACTAACACAGCGGCGACAGATAAAACAAGAAAAATAAAACATCTCGGGACCGCCGTCTACCCAAACAGCTCCCGCTACAGATTGAACAACCAACTACATCTACCAGACTCCACTCTGCTCCCAAGCACGAGTGTAACATGCATCCCGCACTAAAAGATAACTCCTGACCACTCGGCCCACTACCCGGGCGAGGAAGAACACTATGTCCAGGAAAGTAGAAGTGTGGATGTCTAAAGCAGAAATAACCCTAGCCCAAGTGAGGGTTTTCTACTAGTCTGGTTACACATGCAACATATGACGGGGTGCTAGGTCAAGTTCCAATAACTATAATTTACAGATGGTAGAAAGTAAGGAGATGACAATACCATCAGATAATACAAGGAATAGCAATTCCTACATTCTAACATGCTGCACAAGCATTTCACTATCATGCATAGTCCTACTATAGCAGATTTAAAGCACAGTCCGTCAATCTTGGAGACAAGGCCACCCACCTGAAAATGCTAACTGTCCGGAGTCGCACAGCCGAGACAGTCCAGAAATAGATATCTCTACACACCCACCAATCCAACGATACAGGAACAGCGATCAATACCTCCTGGGTACAAAAACACAACCCAAAGTTACACTTAATTCCATAAAATCCAAGCATCACAAATCTGCTGGGAACAGTCCCCTTAATGCGAAATTTTCACCAGTAAAACGAACTCCAAAAATTCCAATAAAAATATTACAGCGAGCGTCTCGTCGAGACCTTCGAAACGGGTACCTGCACGCCCAAATCCGAGCCCCGTAGGCCGAGTTACAAATTCCACAGTACAGGTGCGCAAACACTCACAACCACACAACTGTAAACTCAAACACAGATAAAAGGGGAATAGTATACCTTCGGGCAAGCCTCAGAAAAATCCCGGAAAAATACAATGATAATCCTTGCGACGAGTAGATCCAAAAAGTGTATAGGCTCGTCTCGATCCGACACTCGGGTGCGGAGATAAAATTCCGGCAAGGGGCCGCTGTCCAAAAACTCCACCAGAAAACAGCGGCTTAGAAATGCCTCGAAAACCGTGTCATAAACTCTGAATCCAGCAAGATGATCAGCACGAAAATCGAGACGTACCTCTCATGATTCCAACGCCGCAGAAATCGTCCAAAAATACTGACGGAGTAGCTCTGTAGACCTCTCAGATCAAACTGCGACGATAACGGGCCTCCGATGAAAAAACGCCACACTGCGCTCCGATGCCGAAGTCGTCGATGCCGCGGCTTCCAAAAAATCCGGGCCTCCGCCAGATGATGCGCAGCACAAAGATCTCCATCTTTTCTTAAGGGTGCAAGGGGGAAGGAAGCTCGGGAAAGGGGGCAAAAAGCCCCAGCCAACCGCCTATTTATAGGCCCAGCCCAAAAAATCCGACTTTGGACTTTTGGGCCAAAGTTCCGGGCGCCCGGAACATTCGGGCCGCTACAGTGTTGGCCCGGCCCAACACTGTGCGCGCCCGAAAGCCCGAGGGCCCGCCACGCGTCCCGCCGACGCCGCCTGCGCCCGGCGCACGAGCGCGCCCTGCCAACTGCGCAGCGCCACGTGTCCCGACACTCGGGCGTGCGCAGCTGCACCCGACCAACCGCGGGGCGCCACGTGGCGCCCCCACGTCGCCCCCGACCGCGCCCACGCCGCGCCCACGTGCGCGACCGCGCCTCCCGCTGCCGCACGTCGGCACGCGCCCCGAGGCACCTTCCTCCCGTCGCGTGGACCGCGCGCACCAGAACCCGCCAACCAAATCAGCCACATGTCCGCACCCGTCCACCGTGCACCCCCGACTATCCCCGTGGACCGCGCCTGCTGCTCCCGCCAACTGGGAGCCGCCACGTGGCCAGCCCCCCCGGGTGCACGCCTCCGCGTTGGACCGCGCGCCTCCGCCGCCGCCAGCCGCCGCGCTCCGCCGCCCGCCGCCGCCGCCAGCCGGCCGCCCCTCCGTCGGCCGGAACCAGTACCAATCACCTCAAAATCCGTGCCGGGGTCACCGGGCTCCGAAAAATACAAGTAAATAGTCCATCTTGACCGTTTTCGCGCGCGCTGAATCCAAATCCGAAGTCCGATTTGCCAAATTCCTCTTCTAAAATTTGCCGAAAATTCCCGGAGAAGTGTTCTTTACTCAAATTTCGCGCTGAGTCCAATTTTAATAACCATTTCGCGCGAAACCACATCAAAACATCCGACGGGGTCCTCCGATCACTCACGTGATCCATTATACACCCGAAGTCCATCACTTGAGTCCAAATTGGTGCAGAAACACCGCCGACATGCCACATAGGCCTCCAGAAGCTGCTAATCGCACTGTAGAAGCCCTGCGGAGATCTGGGTCACCACATCCTCCCCCACTAAAAGAAAGTTTCGTCCTCGAAACTAGCTCAACCCAAAAGGTGCCACAAAACAAGGGTAGGTTACATAACACCTGCCGTCTCCATCTCTCAAGTCACCTGTCACTCCCCGTGATTACTCCACAACAACAACAACAACCGGTACGGCATGGCCCAAATTGCATAATTCTCTCATCTCCACGAGCCAGATTTGCAACGGCAATCCCTCGTACCACAAGTACTCGCAGATCTCAAAGGAAACGAGTTCATCACGGGCGAGGAATCCACATGCCTAACACTCCTGAGCTGAGACGTGGAAGGAAAATGCTGGGGGAAAAGAGAGAACACCAATGTAGCACGCACCAAAACCGCTCCCTAGTGCCAGCTCAACCAGGCGATCCGAAACATACCCCATACGGTCATCCAGAGAAAAGAGCCCTAATCGCTAGGGTCCTCGCTCAATCACTGCTCGGATCCTGACCAATCGCATGGACTGCTTCAACCGCAGTCTACCGTCAAAAGGGACCCTCAGGTACACAACCTCGAGCCCTGTTCCGCAACGGTCCCACCCAGCGCCAGCAACGGAATCATCAAACTCAACCCCAATAGCTCTCCGGTTCCAGGTATCCGCCACCACAGTGGGCCCTATCGGGGTGATACAAAATGCTCAAGAATAACCCAATGGTAACCTCCACAGCCACTATGGGAGGCATCACCAACACAAAGGTCCATCCCCATCTCTGGCAAAGCTGCATCGGCGCTAGTACCAGTCTCATCATCCATTCACCATGCTCTCCTGGCACTGCCAAATCCAAAAAAAAACTCCTCACCTCAACAATAAATGTTGATCTCAGCCAATCTCAAATAGCATCCACATTGGCCGGAATTCCACCGCCGCTCCTACGGCTAACACAATGTGACCCAAGAAGGTAAGCTTCTAAAGCTAAAACTTGTATCTCAATAGCCTGGCATACAGCTTCATCCACACAGCATGGTAACACATCCACCAGTGCTCCTCATGCTCCAAGCTGCTCTGGGAGTAGATCATAATATCCCTGGAGGATCTAGTTACCAAAGCAATCAAGTACAGCTGGAGCACAATTCCTCAAACCAAAAGAGTGGCAGGGCGCTAATCAAACCAATTGGCCTTACTAAACATAATGCCCCTACCGTGTCCTGAACACCATCTTGCGAAATACTCAGCCGTATGATTCCAAAATCTGTACCTGCATCAATCGTACAACTGCCGGAGTATAATTCCATCAAAAGGTCCAGAATAATACTTGGACCTGTCTACACTCGACCCATAAAAGGGCCCTCACAGTCGTGTATCAACGATGTGGCATCACCACCGTATATCAACGGCGTGGCACTAGGTCAAACAGACCCCCTCGATCCCATCAGATCCTGCAACTGCGCCATCAGCTCTCAGCAGCTCTACTGGCAATATCCAATGAGGTGCTGTCGAGGGTGGCGCGGTTCCCCGAACCACGCCAAACTCAATCTCTATCTCCCCTAACCGGCGGCATTATCAACAGGCTCAGGTGAAATCACACCCGGAATCTCGTGGCAACAGAGATATCTTTGGGTCCCGGTGCCGCCGTAAGCACCTCTCACACTGTCGCTATAACCAGTGTGCTCTAACGACTCAACAACCAATCTCCTCTCGTCTGCCTCGCAGAAGGGTCAAAGTCCTCACCTCCCGCAGTCTACATCCTGTGGCACTGTGCCAAACCAAAACCCAGCACTAGGTCGAAACGCCGAACTGCCATAATTACCAATAAGTCCAACCCGTATACTCGCGGGCCTCAACTGCATAGACATAAACCACAAGGGAGCACAACCTCTGTCCTGCTCACATTGAGGCAACGAATAAAGTCATCCGCAGATAACAAATCCACGCTACCGTTGCGCTACTCTGATATAGATGCTGATGCTGCCATCGGGGTCCACCCGATCTCTGGCATCTCAAAAAATTCGCCATCCAGGTACGGAGATGAGAAATGCCTCTGCCGTCAGTCTGTCCTCCATCACCCGACGCCAAGCGCCGATATCCAGAACTCGCCTCTGGCGGCCGATCCCTATCCAAAGAAACTGCAAGCGTCATGCTCCACACACAATGCCTACCCATCGAAGCGGTCACATAATTCAAAACGGAGGGACCAACTAAACTGAAAGGTATCCTGGCGCAAACCATTACCCGTCAAACATATCCTATGCGCCTCGTCCCTCGAAACCTGGAGCGTCAGTTCGACAACTGTATAACTCCCTAGCACATGAAGGCTCACAGATAGTCTCTCCATCACCACCAACCCCGATTTTGCCTACAAGGGCTCCAACTCAAACCTGTGAATCGGGATGGTTCAGACTGCCGGGACTGGCTCCATCGACCATGACGTCCCGAAGCCTCAGCTACTATCCACTATCCACCCTGCCTCGGTGCCTCGGCACTACTCGTCTGCACGGAGGGGCTGCTCGCATCAGTCGTGCCACAAGTGCAACTGAAGGGTACCACTGCATAGGAAGAAAGTACTGGAGGACACTCAAGCGATACTGCAATTAACGGCGCTCAGTCAGCTCCAACAAGCGCATCAAACGTTCCATGGCCTCCTCCTGGCATCGGACAGCCTCCGACGTCTGTGCCATCTGGATCCATAACTCTTGGGTCTCGCTCTACTCTGATAGCTCTGGCCGCCCGCTGCTTCGGGTTACTAATCAGATGCGAAAAGCGCATTCCTCACTGCAACGACGTCTCACAAGCATCGTAGACCACTGCACAATAACCAAACATCAGGACACAACAACCATACGACCCAATCCAGCGAAAGTCTAAGACATGTTATCAAGTCCACAGCATTATGTTGTCTGCAGCCAACATAATCGCTTAGGAGCATAAACATGCCAATCACTCATCCCGTCTCTTGGGAGAGGTACAAAACTCGATCAGGACTCTCGCTAAAAGTCACGACTCTCACGTAGTCATCCTAATGTCCAACCACAAGCCTAGGGTGTCTAAGTCCTCAATGACCTACAACCTAGGCTCTGATACCACTCTAATCTGTCACGCCCCGGGGTCCGAAAACTGCGACCCGGCTCGCCAACAATCCGCCACCTATGCCAAACCCGCATAGGCGAAGCGTCCTACCTGCAAGAGAAGTACTACCAGCTAAACAGATATCAGAGCTAAAAATAAAAAAGTCTGCTGTATAACTAAATCAATCACTGTACAACTGGAAATAATACAACAATGTCCGTCTCCCAAAAAAGATAATCATACAATATCCTCATATACAAACTCAGAACTCAACCGGGAGGTATCTCCAATAAATACATCAGTGTACAGGCTCTCAATACAACAATCCTCACTACAACAGTCTCTCAAGAAGGAAAATAAAATAACTAATCTACTGAAGCTCTCCTCTGAAGGGGTACCGCTACACTCCAACGACGGGTAGGGAACTAGCTCGCGACTCCCTCGCTCGGTCAGAAGGATCAGCAACAGGAACAACAGGAACCAGAGTAGAAGTTCCTGTGGGAAAAGACACCACGACGGGTGTGAGAACTACGTCCCAAGTAGTTCTCAGTGGGTGCCGCCAACAAGCCCGACGGTCTGCCCACTAAGTCCACTAGAGGCATAAAGTAACAAAAGCAGTGCTGTAAGGAAAGCTGGAAAAGTAAACTCTACAGCTACTATGCCTCTACCTAGATGCTCAAGGAGTGGAACAGAAAGAACATGATGCCACAACTAACTCTCATCTCTGATCACCCAATCTGAACTGACTGCCTCATCAGGTCCAGTCAAGCCTGCGCCAACCTACTGCCGTTACGTCCCGGAGGAGCGGACTTACGTAGGACGTCCATGACTGCCAACACCAGCACAGCCAGAGGGACAAATGCAAGGAAAAACAGCAAAAAAAACGACAAGTCGCGATAGAAAAGCTCAATCTCACGCCGGTACACAACCCGGTCTCGCCTACTCCGAGTGGCACTCGAGGGGAGCGACCCGCTCGAGTAAAAAGTAACCCATCTCAAGTATCTCTGTAAAGTATCTCTGTCAAGCTCAAATGTGGCTCATGCAGGCAATGATCCACGATCAAAAAGATCGGTAACTCCAAGCTCAAGCACAACTCAGTCGGAAAAAGGACCTCGACTCGAACAGGAATAGCCCAAAACACTCTCACAGCTATGTCGGAGAACCCTCAACGACTCAATCTGATAAATGCACGACCATGGCTGAGTCGGGAAACCTCCACGACTCGATCTGCCAGAACCCCAAGATCCTCAGGGCTAAGTGGGAGAACCATCCACCACTAAATCAGGAAAACAACCTCTAGATCACACTCTACCAACTCATAGCACAAAGTCGCATCCACTGCGAGAAAACTGCCTCAACAGGCCAACATTGCAACCACTGACACGAGGAAGGGTCCGGAAACCCCGAAAGACTAGAACCTACAATCCAAATCAAACAAGAACAGGCTTTAGGCATAGCCTCTCGTTGATTCTCGTCCCAAGAAGAAGGCAGACCTTAGAACCCAGACCACTCGAATCATCTCGGGTGGTTAATTATAGGAAAAAGGTGACATTTCTTACTGAAGCCATCTGATCTGTAAGAAATCCATATTTAATGATTTTTAGTTCTTTTTAGGAAAACAGTTGAAACCAAGTTTTACATCTAAGCCTCGAAGAGCTAATGCCTTCGTCCAATCAAACAGGAACAGACTCAGGCGACCCTACGATGCTTGGAAGAAAATATTTGGTTCAAAAATCATATGTGTGTCCAAAAAGGTTCTGGGTTTAAGGTCCTGCTAACACTGATCTACCGCTGCCACTAACACAGCGGCGACAGATAAAACAAGAAAATAAAACATCTCGGGACCGCCGTCTACCCAAACAGCTCCCGCTACAGATGAACAACCAACTACATCTACCAGACTCCACTCTGCTCCCAAGCACGAGTGTAACATGCATCCCACACTAAAAGATAACTCCTGACCACTCGGCCCACTACCCGGCGAGGAAGAACACTATGTCCAGGAAAGTAGAAGTGTGGATGTCTAAAGCAGAAATAACCCTAGCCCAAGTGAGGTTTTCTACTAGTCTGGTTACACATGCAACATATGACGGGTGCTAGGTCAAGTTCCAATAACTATAATTTACAGATGGTAGAAAGCAAGGAGATGACAATACCATCAGATAATACAAGGAATAGCAATTCCTACATTCTAACATGCTGCACAAGCATTTCACTATCATGCATAGTCCTACTATAGCAGATTTAAAGCACAGTCCGTCAATCTTGGAGACAAGGCCACCCACCTGAAAATGCTAACTGTCCGGAGTCGCACAGCTGAGACAGTCCAGAAACAGATATCTCTACACACCCACCAATCCAACGATACAGGAACAGTGATCAATACCTCCTGGGTACAAAAACACACCCAAAGTTACACTTAATTCCATAAAATCCAAGCATCACAAATCTGCTGGGAACAGTCCCCTTAATGCGAAATTTTCACCTGTAAAACGAACTCCAAAAATTCCAATAAAAATATCACAGCGAGCGTCTCGTCGAGACCTTCGAAACGGGTACCTGCACGCCCAAATCCGAGCCCCGTAGGCCGAGTTACAAATTCCACAGTACAGGTGCGCAAACACTCACAACCACACAACTGTAAACTCAACACAGATAAAGGGGAATAGTATACCTTCGGGCAAGCCTCAGAAAAATCCCGGAAAAATACAATGATAATCCTTGCGACGAGTAGATCCAAAAAGTGTATAGGCTCGTCTCGATCCGACACTCGGGTGCGGAGATAAAATTCCGGCAAGGGGCCGCTGTCCAAAAACTCCACCAGAAAACAGCGGCTTAGAAATGCCTCGAAAACCGTGTCATAAACTCTGAATCCAGCAAGATGATCAACACGAAAATCGAAGACGTACCTCTCATGATTCCAACGCCGCAGAAATCGTCCAAAAATACTGACGGAGTAGCTCTGTAGACCTCTCAGATCAAACTGCGACGATAACGGGCCTCCGATGAAAAAACGCCACACTGCGCTCCGATGCCGAAGTCGTCGACGCCGCGGCTTCCAAAAAATCCGGGCCTCCGCCAGATGACGCAGCACAAAGATCTCCATCTTTGCTTAAGGGTGCAAGGGAAGGGAGCTCGGGAAAGGGGGCAAAAAGCCCCAGCCAACCGCCTATTTATAGGCCCAGCCCAAAAAAACCGACTTTGGACTTTTGGCCAAAGTTCCGGGCGCCCGGAACATTCGGGCCGCTACAGTGTTGGGCCCGGCCCAACACTGTGCGCGCCCGAAAGCCCGAGGGCCCGCCACGCGTCCCGCCGACGCCGCCTGCGCCCGGCGCACGCGCGCCCGCCAACTGCGCAGCGCCACGTGTCCCGACACGCGGCGTGCGCAGCTGCACCCGACCAACCGCGGGGCGCCACGTGGCGCCCCCACGTCGCCCCGGACCGCGCCCCACGCCGCGCCCACGTGCGCGACCGCGCCTCCCGCTGCCGCACGTCGGCACGCGCCCCGAGGCACCTGCCTCCCGTCGCGTGACCGCGCGCACCAGAACCCGCCAACCAAAATCAGCCCGTGTCCCCACCCGGTCCACCGTGCACCCGCGACTATCCCGTGGACCGCGCCTGCTGCGCCCGCCAACTGGAGCTGCCACGTGGCCAGCCCCCCGGGTGCACGCCTCCGCGGTGGACCGCGCGCCTCCGCCGCCGCCAGCCGCCGCGCTCCGCCGCCCGCCGCCGCCGCCGGCGCCCCTCCGGCGGCCGGAACAGTACCAATCACCTCGAAATCCGTGCCGGGTCATCCGGGCTCCGAAAAATACAAGTAAATAGTCCATCTTGACCGTTTTCGCGCGCTGAATCCAAATCCGAAGTCCGATTTGCCAAATTCCTCTTCTAAAATTTGCCGAAAATTCCCGGAGAAGTGTTCTTTACTCAAATTTCGCGCTGAGTCCAATTTTAATAACCATTTCGCGCGAAACCACATCAAAACATCCGACGGGGTCCTCCGATCACTCACGTGATCCATTATACACCGAAGTCCATCACTTGAGTCCAAATGGTGCAGAAACACCGCCGACATGCCACATAGGCCTCCAGAAGCTGCTAATCGCACTGTAGAAGCCCTGCGGAGATCTGGGTCACCACAGTAT